>JAKOOJ010000014.1:10411661-10769161 GCA_022577455.1 Arizona elegans
AAATTCTGACTGGCCCTGCCCCCATCTATTCTCTGCCTTCCAACTCCTAGCTGATCAGGAGGAAAGGGGATTTTGCAGTATCCTTCCCCTGGAGCGGGGTGGGAATGGAGATTTTACAGTAACCTTCCCCTGCCACGCCCACCAAGCCACACCCCCAGAACCGGTAGTAAATTTTTTTTTGAAACTCTCTCCTTGTGTCACTCACACACAAAAACACCTACACACACACATACACTTTCACCCCAGTAAAAAATTAAGTATCAAAACAGTTTATGTTGGAGAAGTTATATTGTTCAAAGTAATTTCTGATATCATCTTTGCAACAATACTTCTAAGAGATTTGCTACCCCTGGAAAAAAAGCAAAAAGTAACAGAATCTTAGAAAACAGCATATTCATTACCTAAGAAACTTTTGTGGGCCATGGAGCCAACTGACAATCAGATGCTCGCAGCAAAATGAAATAGAAAACAAAACGAGAAATGCAGAACACAGATAAACAACTGATAAAGTGGGTCGCCTGAAACTTAAGGCAGCAACTGTAAAGTTCCAGATTTTTTTTAAAAATTCCAGAAAGCTCCAGGGATGACAAGATAGAAGGTAGCAAGCAACATCTGGAACACAGCTGCTTTCCCATTTAATGCCATGCTCCAAGAGTCTCTCTTCTTGTGCATTTCTTATTTTGTACACCATCAGATCTACCATGCTCTTAAAATCATCAACCTGGATATCTATATAAGATATTTCAGGCCAGGGGCAACAATATTTTAACCTGGTTTAAACCCGGATAGGTGATTTGTCTTCAACATAAGTATCTCAGAGATTAATTGTCAGAAGTGGGTGCCATTGCTTTGCATATAAACTATAACTGTGATGCAAATTCATATTAGGGTAAACCAAAATGGTATTAAGTAATCTCAAAATTACCTAAATAAATTACAATAGACTCAAGGTTGACTCAGCCTTCCATCCTTCTGAGGTCTGTAAAATGAGGACCCAGATTGTTGGGGGCAATAAGCTGACTCTGTAAACTTAAAGGTAAAGGTTCCCTTCGCACATATGTGTTAGTCATTCCCAACTTTAGGGGGCGGTGCTCATCTCCGTTTCAAAGCCGAAGAGCCAGCACTGTCTGAAGACATCTCATGTGGTCATATGGCCGGCATGACTCAACGCCAAAGGCCCACTGAACGCTGTGACCTTCCCACCAAAGGTGGTCCTTATTTTTCTACTTGCATTTTACATGCTTTCAAACTGCTAGGTTGGCAGAAACTGGGACAAGTAACAGGAGCTCAGCCCATTACGTGGCACTAAGGATTCGAACCGCTGAACTGCCAACCTTTCGATCAACAAGCTCAGTGTCTTAGCCACTGACCCACTGTAAACTTAGAGAGGGCTATATAAAGCATTGTGAAGCAGTATATAAGTCTAAGTGCTATTGCTATTAAAAATGCTATTTGGTAATTAGGTAACGGGGATGAGTACCACCTTCTAGAGTTGGACACAACTGGACAAGGAAAATCGTTATCTTTACTTTTATTAGATAATTTATAATTTTCTTGTCTTCACATGTTACATAAAGCAAACTATTATGTTAAATCATGATCTAGTTTGTTTAAATGTAGTTTGCTCTGTGACTGGAACCATTTGTTAGCAGGTCTGGGTTTGATAGGTTGTATGAATGACTTAATTTAGTAGACTGAGATTTAACAGTATTTAACAGAGTTGGAAGGGACCTTGGAGGATCTGCTCAAGCAGGAGATCCTATACCATTCGAGACAAGTGGCTTTCCAACTCTTCTTAAAAGCCTCCAGTGATGAAGCACCCACAACTTCTGAAGTCAAGCTGTTCCATTGATTAATTGTTCTCCCTGTCAGGAAATGTCATCGTAGTTCTAGGTTGCTTCTCTCTTTGATTAGTTTTCATCCATTGCTTCTTGTCTTGCCTTCTGGTCCTTTGGAGAATAGGTTGACCCCCTCTTCTTTGTGGCAGCTGCTCAAATATTGAAACACTGCTAATGTATCATATCACCCCAGTCCTTCTTTTCATAACCAATTCCTGCAACCGTTCTTTATTTTATGTTTTAGTCTCCAGCCCCTTAACCATCTTTGTTGCTAATACTAATCTGAGTTTGGAGTGTTATGTGCATTTAGCCATTTTAGGATGGAAGGTCATCCTTGAGAAAATTTATCTATGTACTTGCTAAGAATTGATACTGACTTGGTGACACAAAATCAGTCAGTAATGGAAGAGGGCTCTGAAATTTGCTAGCTCTCTAGTTAGGTCTTAGCCCATGCAATTTCATTATTCAAGATCCTGTTTTCCTGATTATCTCCAGCAAAGCAATTATTTTTGCATGTTGGTCTGCAGCCAGATGTGCCATAAATTATGGCAGTAATCCATCCTCATTTCCCATCCCCCTGTTCCTCTTTAGATAATGAAAATCAAATTTGGGCCATGCATGCAGATATTTAAATGCTTAAAGAACCACGTCGGTTTTAAAAAAAATCCTCTTTTGCAAACTTCCGTTAACTTCAAAAGTAATAGAATTTTCATTGACAGGATAGCTTTGAAGCTTTTTACCTGGGAGTAGAGTTGGGATTTGGGAGAACAATATTTATTTTGGTGCTTCCCAAATGAGTGGCTTGAAGAACGGTTGCAGGAATTGGTTATGTCTAGTGTAGTGAAAAGAAGGACTAGGGAGACATGATAATCAGTGTTCCAATATTAGAGGGGGTGCCACACAGAAGAGGGGGTCAACCTATTCTCCAAAGGACCAAAAGGGAAGACAAGAAACAATAGATGAAAAATAATCAAGGAGAGAAGCAACCTAGAACAGAGAAATTTCCTAACAGTGAGAACAATTAACCAGTGGAACAGCTTGCATTCAGAAATAGTGGGTGCTCCATCATGGGAGGCTTTTAAGAAGAGGCTGAACCAGGGGTGGGTTCTACTTACCTTTACTACCGGTTCACAATGGGGGCATGGACAGAAGCGTTCTTGTTCTGTGCCCCTTCCCCACACAGGCAAACACACCACCAGGCACGCCTGCCAAGATTTTATTAAGCAATCAGACTAGAAACTCTTGCAGATAAGAGTTTTGGCAGTAAACTGCGAAATGCCTGCCAAGTCAGTTTCCACTCATAGTTCACAAGAGAGAGTTTATCCTCAGTCTGGTTCAGTAGCAAAAAGTAATCCACGAAGCAAGAGTCCAATCCAAATATGCACAAGCCAGATTTCAGGTAATGCGATGTTACTTTCAGGTTTTTAACTTTGACCGTCACAAAACCTGAAGAGCAATCACACCCACTTTTATTCCTTGTGGGGTGTGGCTCAGTGACTCAACTCAATCTCTGGCCCTCCCACGCCTCTTTTGTTGTTGCGTACGCTTCTCCCTCCAACACTGCCTGGGATCAAGCCAGGATTCATCATCCTCACTCCCTATCTGTTGTTGTTCCAATATGCTTTCCTCCTGACATATCCCAGGCTGTTCCTCTTGGCCTTCAGATGGAACCTGAGGCATTGCCAGAGAGGAGGGTCCTGGAGAGGGAGGCCTTATCTGTTCCTCCCCATCACCTTCTGAGTCCTCTTCCTCTGTTAGGACAGGCTCAGGAGTCGGGCAGAGCCTCCTGCCGGTTTTACTACTGGTTCTATAGAACCGGTCCGAACTGGGGGCAACCCACCACTGGACTGGACAGTCACTTGTCTGGAGTTGTACAGAGTCTCGTGCTTGAGCATGGAGTTGTACTAAAAGACTTCCAAGGTCCTTCCAATTCTGCTATTCTGTTATTGTGTCACAGTAAGAACCCCATTTTCACGGAGAGAAGCAACTAGAACTAAGGAAAAGTTTCCTAACAGGGAGAACTATTAACCAGTGGAACAACTTGACTTCAGAAGTTGTGAGCACTTCATCACTGAAGGCTTTTACGAAGAGACTGGACAGCCATTTGTCTGAAATGGTATAAGATCTCCTCCCGCTTGAGCAAGGGGTTGGACTAGAAGATCTACAAGGTCCCTTCAAACTCTGTTATTCTGAACAACAAATTTATTTTTTGTGTGGTAGAATTTAACTGAAGTGTATAAGTTCCTGGTTATTAGTAAAGCACTGGAGTGGAAATAGACTTGGAACTCCAATTTTTTGGATGTTTCAGTCTACAGTTCCTGGCATCCTTGAGCTGTTGGAATTAGAGTTGCATTCCAATACATCATAAAAAATTGAAGATATGGAAGCCCGGGAGACATCCTTTAATCCTTGAAGTTAACAGCATTTTAATATCTGACTATCTGTCACCCTTCTGGCTTTACCTAACTCCTTCTATTTCTTTCAGCTACCGTGTGATCTGGTCCTCAACCCCGATAATATTCCCCCCCATCGAGTGTTCCTCCTTCTCTTGCAAGATTTCTTATGCAAGGTGTCAATCAAACTTTTTCCTTGAATTCTCATCATCAAAATAATATAAAATCTGTCACTCTCTCTATCCTTGCTCTGGAGATTTACTGAGAGATGGCAAAACTGCCTGCTTCAAAAGAGGAAGGTGGGAAGGCAAGAAATATTTCAAGGAATGAAGCCAGAAGGTTGAAAAGTATCATTATAAAAGAAGTGTGAGTGCATCAGTTTCCATATAGTTCCTTTGCAGAAGCAAGTTTAAAACACATGAAAGTGTTAGCTCGGCCTCAAATAAGGAACTTCATACACTTTTGCAAGCTCACTGACTCTGGTGGTTTAATATACATACAGTATATATATTTACCCACACAGTAATTGCAATTATGAGGTTAATACGGTTGTCCCTTGTGATTAACCACCCAAAAAGGTCTTAAAAGGACACTGTATTTCATGATCAAAACATTATTTTTTAAATCGCATATGATCCTGGAGCCCGTGTTATTCCAATCGTAAGCATAATTATTCCAGTCGATTTCAGCAGAATTATTCTCTTGTATAACAGCATTCCCTCGCTATAAATTTCGAGTTAATTTAAAATCTGCACGAAGGTAAAAAAACCAAATCTGATTTGGCATTGAGAATGGTGCTGAACTCAAATAACATTTCTGTTCTATTTCCTCAACTCCCACCTCCTATGATTCATTTAGCCCTACATTTAATGCCAAGTACAGTATATTTTAAATTTAACACCCTCCCCCTTCTTATATGCATAATGTAGATGTGCCTGTGTGAGAAATTGCACTAATGTTAGTTTAATGTTTCTGTGAAACTGGGCCAGAGATAAGCTTGGTTGAAATAATCCATGTAATAGCAAAAATGCCAAGTATATTTTTTTGCAGAGATGTGATGATTAGGGTAAAGGAGTTTTTGAGGATTTTACTCAGCTAGTTGTTACTGACTACGGAGGCTGGTGTTCATTTCTGTTTCAAGGCCATTGAGTCAGCCCAAAGACATTATGACCACATGCTGTTCATGTGGCCAGTATGATGTCACGGAACACTGTTACCTTCCCACCAACATGGTACCTATTTATCTACTTGCTTTTGTATGTTTTAGAATTCTTAGGTTTGTAGGAGCTGCAGTGAGGATAGGAACTCACCCTGTTGCATGGCACTTGGGTCTTGAACCTAGCTTACCTGCTTTCCAGCTGACAAGCCCATCGTCTTACCCACTGAGCCACCATGCCTCCCCAATGTGATCGATGCTTATTCTCAAATCAATGCGTTTAGAACAGGGGTGAAATTCACTTACTTTCGCTACCGGTTCGCAAATGTGTGTGTTCTCGCTACGCTTCCGTGCGTCTCCTTCTGCGCATGCACAGAGGGTCAAAAACGGGACATGATGACCTCTGGGCAGGTGGGCGGAGTCTAACCATCGATGGCGCTTCTGGTTCGTCTGAACCGGATAGAACCGGCTGAATTTCACTACTGGTTTAGAGTTAGAGTAGCAGAGGCCAATTCCATGGGATACCTATAATCACAGTGAGGCCACGTTTCAAGTAAATTTAAAATGTTAGATTACTGGAGCCAGTTTAGGCTAGAAACCAGAAGACAGTGAGTTCTAGTCCCACTTCAGGCATTAAAACCAGCTGGCACACTTTGGACTAGTTACTGTCTCTAATCCACCATACAGTGTTTTTTTGGTGTGAAGGAAATAGGAAGAGGAATTAGTATTAGGTAAATTTGCCACCTTGAGTTATTTATAAACATTAACAAAAGGTGGGGAAAAACCAATCAATCAAATAAATAAAACCTCAGATGCTCAGGTTTTTTTTTTAATCATCAATGTTAGAAAGCAGATATTTAATTTGAATTGAGTTGCTCCATCATAAAAAAAAACTGTTGTAGTTAGTGTTTCCTTCTTTTTTATTAGGCATGCTGGGGGGCATGCTATTTTTGCCTTTTTTATTCATTTCTTTTCGGGGATCTTTGTGACTATCTGCTTATTTTCCTCTATCTGTGCGTTTCCCATTAACTAACGAAGGAATAAAAGGTTATGTTCCTTTCCTTGGGAACTACTATCTCCTTATTTTAGCAGGGTAGAGTCAGAAAAAAATTGTTGGTCACAGGTATGACACAGTAGTGAAATTCAAATTTTTTTACTACTGGTTCTGTGGACGTGGCTTGGTGGGCCTGGTGTGGCTTGGTGGGCGTGGCAGGGGAAGGATACTGCAAAATCCCCATTCCCACCCCACTCCAGGGGAAGGATACTGCAAAACCTCCATTCCCATGAAGAATACTGCAAAATCCCCATTCCCATCCAACTCCAGGGGAAGGAGCTCTGATGGCTCAGCAGACTAATTAACATCCACTTACATCTGCTGCCTGCAATTACTGCAAGTTCAAATCTCACCAGGCTCAAGGTTGACTCAGCCTTCCATCCTTTCTAAGGTAGGTAAAATGAGGACCCAGATTATGGGGGCAATAAACTGACTTTGTATAAATATACAAATGTATGAAGGCTATTGCTTAACCCATTGTAAGCTACCCTGAGTCTCCGGATAAGGGCAGCATATAAATCAAATTAAAAAAAAAAAAAGAATACTGCAAAGTCCCCATCCCCACCCCACTCCAGGGGAAGGATACTGCAAAATCCCCATTCCCACCCCACTCCAGGGGAAGGATGCTGCAAAATCCCCATTCCCACCCCACTCCAGCAGAAGGATGCTGCAAAATCCCCATTCCCACCCCACTCTAAGGGAAGGATACTGCAAAATCCCCATTCCCACCCCACTCTGGGGCCAGCCAGAGGTGGTATTTGCCGGTTCTCCGAACTACTCAAAATTTCCATTACCGGTTCTCCAGAACCTGTCAGAACCAGCTGATTTTCACCCCCAGTATGACATTTGCTGTGTGCAGAGTAGATAAGATGCTTCAGAGATGAAGACAAAGATCGAACATGCACACTGTAAATTTAATAATTAGGCACTTCTCACCTGCTCTCATTTATCCCTGAACTGATACTATTGGGCCAACTTTTTGACATTTTAAAAGCAAGCAGATGGTGATATTATAGTATCTGTGCATGAGAACGAGAGAGAGGGAGGGAGGGAGGGAGGGAAGAGAGATTGCAAAATCATTGTAGTTTATAAATACAGCACAGGAGTTTATACTAGGGAGAAATTGCACAGGGCTGGGTTAGGGGAATTCTTTTTAAAGGATGGAAAGCAATGTTGGAGATGAGGTGGGACTTCTGAAAAACTGTACAAGAAGGCATTTTGAAAAAGCTTCATACGGATTTTTATAGGCTTAGAGAGAGCTATGGATGACAGCTGTACAGGCAGATGAATTTGTTTAGTGACCATTCAAAGATATAACAGCACTGAAAAAAAGTGATCATTATAAATGTTTTTCACACTTACGACCATGGTGGCTGTCCCATGGTCACCTGTTAAAATTCAGACACTTGGCAATTGACTCATATTTATGACCATTGCAGCATCCCGGGGTCATGTGATCACTTTTCGCACCTTTCTGACAAGCAAAGTCAATGGGCAGGGGTGGGTTCTACTTACCTTCACTACCAGTTTGCAATGGGATCGCGCGCATGTGTGCCTTGCTTCTATGCATGTGCAGATCGTCTCCCACCAGTTTTACTACTGGTTCTTGCGAACCGGTCTGAACCGGGGGCAACCCACCACTGTCAATGGGGAAGGCCGAGTCCTATAACAACCGTGGCAAGAAAGGTCATAAAATGGGGCAAACTCACTTAACAAATGTCTCATTTAGCAACAGAAAATTTGGGCTAAATTATGGTCATAAGTCAAGGTCTACCTGCAAAGGCCTGTAGATCTACAGTAGAAAGCCCTTTATTGCTTAAAACCTGGATACCAAAAGACAATGTCCAACTGGGATCAACATTACTAGATAATCAAGTGAGAAACATATAAAACATATGAACAAAGGTTACAGGAACTGGGCATGGCTAGTCTAGTGAAGAGAAGGACCAGGGGAGACATGATAGCAGTCTTCCAATATTTGAGGGGTTGCCACAGAGAGGAGTGGGTCAAGCCATTTCCCAAAGCATCCGAAGGCCAGACAAGGAACAATAGATGGAAACTGAACAAGGAGAGATTCAACCTGGAAATAAGAAGAATTTTTTTGACAGTGAGAGCAATCAACCAATGGAACAAAAGTTGCCTTCAGAAGTTGTGGGAGTTTGAGACTTTTAAGAAGAGATTGGAGTACCATTTGTCAGAAATAGTGTAGGGTCTCCTGCTTGGGCAGGGGGTTGGACTAGATGGCCTATAAGGTCCCTTCCAACTCTGCTAAACTGTAATCTGTAAAACCACATTCTCCTACATTTTGGAAAATTGAAAGTAGCTGAAGCCGGAAGATGTTGTTTTACTGTGCTTAATGCCAGGTCTCCGGAATTGTCTCTCAATGGAGATCAGGCTATCTTCTCTCCCATATCCTAAATAGCTCTCTAGAACGAGCCTCATTAAAAGGATGGCAGTCCCTAAACTATCTCTCAAACATACCTAAGCTGTGAAGAATCATTGCCAACAGTGTCCTCTTCCAGCTCTTCAAGACTAAGCTCTTATTATTGTGCTTGTTTTTTCCCTGGATGTCTCCTCTTAGCAAGACCCTCAAGCGTAGCTGTTGAGTTGCTCTTACATTTGCTACCTCTGATCACTGGGTTTTGTGTGGCATGCCAGCAGGCTTGGTGCAGTTAGTTGACAAATTTGGGCCCTCCTGGGAAGGATCTTCTCATCGCACACTTTGGGGAAGGTGCCAAGTTGCGCAGGATAATTGGCAAATTTTGACTTCTCCTCAGCAGGACTAAAAGAGCAGTTATTTACTTCACCATTAGGTATGTTGCAGCTTTACTGCCTCTGATCGCTTGAGTTTCTGAAGGGAGAGTAATACAAAAGTTGGCAAGCAAGGGCTCTCCTGGGAAAACCCCCTTCATCAGGTAGAGGATTTGTTTGTGTGGGATTATGGTTTATTGGCAATACTTTAAATTAGTTAGTTAATTAGCAGAACCATCAGGAACAGGCTGGCACAAAGGAATAGAAGACCATCGAAGAAAGAGCTGGCAATTGACAAATGGTGATTATCTTTCCCTGTTATTGACAATATCAAGAAAATAATAATGAAGTAGTAGGTGCCAATAGCAATAGGCACCTAGAGTGCAATCCCAGACCTGGGGCACCACTTTGAAATCCCTTGGCATTGACAAAATCACCATCAGTCAATTGTGAAAGGCAGCTTTCTTCAGAATAGCTTACATCCTCAGACGATACCTCTAACGTCATCAAGCATCTGCCTATCCCAGGCCTTTGGGAGGGACTAGAAAGATGGACAAAAGTGCCAAATCCAGCCTAAACATCTGACTGACTGTGCAATGGCCCATAATTATAAAATCAGTAAAGACTCAAGACTCCTGCTTGAGCAGGAGAACCTATACTATTTCAGACAAATGGTTGTCCAGTCACTTTTTGAAAGCCTCCAGTGATGGAGCACCCATGATTTCTGAAGCCAAGCTATTCCATTGCTCTAACCATTAGGAAATTTCTCCTTAGTTCTAGGTTGCTTCTCTCCTTGGTTAGTTTCCATCCATTGTTTCTCATCTTGCCTTTCGGTGCTTTGGAAAATAGTTTGATCCCCATCATCTTTGTAGGAGCCTCTCAAATATTGGGACACTGCTATCATATCTCCCCTAGTCCTTCTTTTCATTAAACTAGACCTACCCAATTCCTGTAACTGTTTCTTCATAAGTTTTAGCCTCCAGGCCCCTAACCATTCTTGTTGCTCTTCTCTACGCTTTTTCCAGAGTCTCAACATTGTGTAAGGTTTGCTTACTCTCAGAATTGTTCTAGGGGGTCATAAATAACATATGAATAACACATTCTGGCCTCTTTTTGAATTCATGAACAAAGTTAATACATACGGTTCACCATATTGAAGTAATTGAGAGTAACAGAGAGAAACTCAAAGTATCATTTTTGACCTTTTGAAAGGACTCTGATTGGCAAATTTTAAATGAAGTAGTATAACCCATTGGTTTGTTATTGTCAATGTGAGAGACCCCATCCTATCACCCAACCCTCTCCTCTTTCAAGTTCTCCATCTATGGACTTGTAGCATTTATTGCCTTTAACAACCATAAAAGTAAGAGATCATAAACAGTAGGAGATCCATTAAAACTCTATGAAGTGCTTCAAAGGCACCTAACTGGATTCACTTCTTTGAAGTATATCCTCTCTCTGATTTACAAATCTGCTTCAATCGAGTCGTTCAATTGAAGCTTTATTGAACTGAAACACCCCTTCAAACCTTTGCACGGCCCTGGGATTAGCACTTCCAAATCAGTTTAGAGACCCTACCTCTGATCAAATGGCAGTTCTATCTAATTAACTAAAATAAACATCTATCTTTGAGGTCAATTGGGTTTCCATTTGATGAGTGTAGTCCATTGAAGCAGACAGAGGAAAGAACAGTTAGTAAAGTGTGTTATCAAAAGCAGGGTAAGAGTGGTGAGTTAGGAGTATGATTGATAGAGAATGGAGAAGAACTTCACTAGCAATAGTTTCTTGTCATTAACACTCCAATTTTTTCATCTTTGTAATTAATTATTACAAATAATTATTATTTGTATAATAATAAATATTATTCAATAATATTATATAATAATAAATATTATACAAGAAATAATTAATATTATAATAATAATAAAGAAATTATTATTTCTTAAAAATAATAAATAAATCCAGTTCAAAACAAACAGACTTTATTAGAACAGCTGAGAATTAACTCATTCTCAGCGTAGTCCAAACTAATTCAAAACCAATTCTTCATAACACAATTCTTCAGCCTTATCACCAGGGCCAGTCCTGGAGGCTGGGGAAGGCCCGGATGAGGGCTCTGTGTCAGAGGCAGAGATGGGGCCAGGGCCATCGGGGAGTGATGTGCGGACTCCGGAGCCTCCAGAGGCTGACAGCAGAGAGGCAGAGGAACAGGAGGAGCCTGTTCTTAGTGCATGCATGAGAAGAGCTGCCAGAAGGCAAGAGCAGCTAAAGCAAAAAGGACGACTTGGGAGTAGGGCCAAGACATGATTGGCCCCTCCCATAAGGCTTAAAAGACCAGCAACGGCTCTTGGGCTCTTTGTCAGAAAACAACATTGATAGATTTGTTTCTTGTCTTGCTGCATTTATTTCTTGTCGGCGTCTTCTGCTTCTGAACTTTTGCCAAGAAAAGCCTTTGGCAGGTTGCCTAATTAGACCAAGGTTGGTGATAAGGCTGAAGAATTGTGTTATGAAGAATTTGTTTTGAATTAGTTTGGACTATGCTGAGAATGAGTTAATTCTCAGCTGTTCTAATAAAGTCTGTTTGTTTTGAACTGTTTGAGTCTGATAATACCTACTTGGGCCTGGTCACAACAGGCACACGTGCCAGAGGTGGCACACAGAACTCTCTTTGTGGCCTGCACACCATCGCCCCAGCTCAGCCAGCTGGTCGTCGGCCTTCTGACGTGCGCATGCGTGCCAGACAACTGGTCATCAGGTTTCTGGCGCTCTGGATTGCCTTTCGGTTTTAGGCCACTCTTTGCCTAAAAGGTTTGCCATCGCTGGTCTAGTTTGAACTCTACCCCTGTGCTTCTGCTTGTCTTCTGCTCTTGACATTATCTCACTTCACACTTTTATTTGCACCTTCCACAAATAAAAATAATTTGTGTTCTTTTTTCCTATAATCTTTAAAAAGACTTCCAGTTTTTCCCCTGCCTTCTTTCATTGGTCCCGCTTCTTTTGAATGTCAAATTCTGACAAGCTTTGGACCTTTTTCTGATGGTGCAGCATGAAATTCCCACAGAAGAAAGAATGAAAAAGAAGAACCTTGGAAGCAGGCAGACAGTAACTAGCTGCTTTGAAAAGGGGGCAGCTGCTTGAGCTTGGAGAACCTGCCCTTTGAATCACGGCTGAAAGACCCATCCTTTCCAAATCCTCCCAAGAATAGACTTTGATGAACTAACCCTTAAGGTGAAACTAGTTCTATCGAATTGAGCTTTCCAAGAGAATTAGGTTGCTAGGATTCTGTCTTCCGCAATTGCATCTCATAAATAGATGATGGTGAGCTAGAGATGTTTTCCCCTTTCCCATGGGTTGACAATAGCTCTGTAATTGTCGATAGTAAATGCCAAAGCAGAAGAGCAGACAAAGGTTGAGTAGTTTTTAATTAAAACAAACAAACAGTAGACTGAGTAAAATAGTATCTAATGTATTCTGCAGGATGTCAACATGTAGGAAATTCAATCCTCCACCACCTTTACAAAGATATTTCTAAAAGTATTATTCCTCTTACATTATTCATCGATTTTGCTTCATGCTTTTATTTGGAAAACCTTTGCCATATGGATGCCAAGGAGTGATTGGCTGAGTTTCTCTGTTGTTAGAATGTGAGTGCTACTACAAAAATGTCATGGCTTCTATGTCTGGGCAAGCAAATTGATCAGTTACTCTAAGGATACGGCAGAAAACTGGACTGCTTCCTTGAAGGCATGGAAGGGTTTAGAACGGGTGGCCATGTAAATTTTACACCGGCTGATGGTTTTGGAATGCACAATGCTTACTTTTAAGCAGGCATTATTGACCTAAAGGGAGGCTGTCATCTTGAAAATGATTATATCTGAAAATGGTGTGCTTACAGTTGCTATTGATTAATACAACTGAAGAACGTTACTGGGGGGAAAAAATCCATTTTCCACAGGCTGTTTATTTTGCAACGTAGTCAGGCTTTATGCTGTTATACAGAAGCTCTTTATTTGTTGTTACTGCACTATGAATGTTTCCAAACAGAGACCAATGTGGCAGTTTCTTAGATTTCAGAGAAGGACTGGCATACTTTGTAGGATGCGGTGTTTTATAGCTTCTTGCCGTGGGGTGAAACCAGACATTCCCTTGCACGAAAACAGATTCAACATAATGGTCTCTTGACAATAATAGAATAACGGGGTTGAAAGGAATCTTAGAGGTTTTCTAGTCCAACCCCCCACTCAAGCAGGAGATTCTATACCAGTGATGGCGAACCATTTAGACACTGAGTGCCCAAACTGCACGTACGCACGCCCAAAGTGAAAGACATGCACTCTTGCAGGGACATACATGTGTGTGCTGACAGCATATGAAGAACGGTTGCAAGAATTGAGTATGTCTAGTTTAGTGAAAAGAAGGACTGGGGTGACATGATATCAACGTTCCAATATTTGTGGGGCTGCCATAAAGAAGAGCAGGCCAATTTATTTTCCAAAGCACTAGAAGGCAAAACAAGAAACAATGGATGGAAAGTAACCAAAGAGAGAAGCAAACTAGAACTAGGAGAAATTTCCAGACAGTGAGAACAATTAACCACTGGAACAATGGTTTGCCTTCAGAAGTTGTGGGTGCTCCATCACTGGAGGCTTAAAAGAAGAGATTGGGCATCCATTTGTCTGATATAGTTATAGGGTCTCTTGCTTGAACAACAGATTAGACTCCAAGGTCCCTTCTAACTCTGATGATGGAGATGGTGATGATGATGATGATGATGATGGTGATGAAGACAGCTCTTTTTCCCTCTTTCTCTGTGCTGAGGCTATCTATTTAGTTGCTGCTTCACTAAACAGGTGATATTATCTATCTATCTATCTATCTATCATCTATCTATCTATCTATCTATCTATCTATCTACCTACCTACCTACCTACCTACCTACCTATCCATCCAATCTATCATCCATCTATCTCTATCCATCCATCCACCCACCAACATCTATCTATTTATCTATCTATCTATCTATCTATCTATCTATCTATCTATCTATCTATCTATCATCTATCTATCTATCTAATCTATCATCCATCTATCTCCATCCATCCACCCATCCACATCCATCCATCCATCATCTATCTATCTATCTATCTATCATCTATCTATCTATCTATCTATCTATCTATCCAATCTATCATCCATCTATCTCCATCCACCCACATCCATCCATCCATCCATCCATCCATCCATCCATCCATCCATCCATCCATCCATCTATCTATCTATCTATCTATCTATCTATCTATCTATCTATCTATCTGTCCCACAATAGATTTTTCCAGTCTTGGATATCCAGTAACCTTCCAACATTTCAAGCCAATATAAGATGGGTGCAATGAGTCTGTTTTATCTTCTACCATAATACTGCCGCAACATGACTGAATTTATAGCAAAGAAAAGAGATTTATTATAAATGTCTTGAAGTGGGATAGATAGATATTTTTCTCTGGTTCTTCCCTCCCTCATTGAGACAACATTGAGGAAAAAAAATATGATTCTCTATAAAATTATACAGTAGGAAGATACACCATGACAAGTGATGGATTCAATGTGCATCCAAATCAAGGGCCTTCAGCTATACTGACCAAATGGGATTGTTCAGCAGTTCTGTGCTTTTCTGCTCAACAGAAGTAAAAATGTCACAAGAAGCAAGAGAAGAGGAGAGATTCATAAACAGCAGATATGGTACTGGTCATTGATTGAGATGGTTTATAAAGGGGCATAATAAATTGGTTGCCCAGACCTTCTAAATCAGATGGAGTAAGTTGTTAAGTTCCAATACCTAGAAATTCAGAGGCTATGGCTTTCATGTCCTATTGGAAGTTATGGAATTATCCGTGTGAGTTGAATCTTTTATGGGTATGGATTATTTGTGGGAGGAGTATCCCATTCTCTATATTATAAAAATGAGCTCTATCATAACAAGTTCTATTGACCCTACGCATACTGCCAGTTCTTAAAAACTACAAATGTTACCCAATAGGAGAGAATATTTGTAACTCAGGGTTAAACCCTGGGATCCCTTGGTGTTGTCTGAGCTTGGTTATTTTCTTCCAGGTGTTTCATTATCAAACTAGATAATAACATTAGTGCTAGTAAGGAAGTAGGATTTGCTTTCATTTTATATACTAGTGACGCTGTACCCGAGATGGCAAACCTTTGGCACGCGTGCCAGAGGTGGCATGCAACGCCCTCTCTGTCAGCACATGAGCTGCTGCCCCAGTTCAGCTCTTCCGCGCATGCACGCATGCCTCCCACTGGACAGCTGGTCTTTGGGTTTCTGCCATGCATGCGTGAGGGCCGGGCATGTGCGGGGGGCCCACCTGGGAATTCACAGGGGTGGGTTGCACATGCGCGGGGGGTTGCGGGGTGGTGCACAGGGGCGGGGCCCATACAGGCATTGCATTTTGGGGGTTCGTGCCCATGCACAGGCATCCATTCACACACAGGCACACGTGCTTTGGGCACTCGGTCTGGAAAAGGTTAGTCATCACTGCCCTATACTATCAAGTCCACTCCTATAAACAATAAGGCAAGGCACTAGTAAATAAAAGGGATCAAATCCTACTCCTCTTATTCTATTAGCACTGATGATGTTACCTAGTTTAGTAATGAAAGGTCTGCAAGAAAAAAAAACCAAGCTCAGACACCTACATGAGATTTTTGTATAAATCTGATGTATAGGCAGCAATGATTGAAACAGATTTTTGCATCTTAGCAGCTTCTTTTAGGGTTAGGATTCAGTTTTAAAAGAATACTTCTTTTAGAAGAAAATATGCAGGTTGGAAGTCGCAAGCCAGCCTGTGTTGAAATCATTCATTTTACATTATCCTGCTTCACATCAGGAATTATATCTATCTTCAACCTGTAATAAGATATTACGGAGCGTCTCAGTGGTGAAATCCAATTTTTTTTTTACTACCGGTTCTGTGGGCATGGCTTGGTGGGTGTGGTGTGGCTTGGTGGGCATGGCAGGGGAAGGATACTGCAAAATCTCCATTCCCACCCCACTCCAGGGGAAGGATATTGCAAAATCCCCATTCCCTCCCCACTCCTGGGGGAAGGATATTGCAAAATCTCCATTCCCACCCCACTCTGGGGCCAGCCAGAGGTGGTATTTGCCGTTTCTCTGAACTGCTCAAAATTTCCGCAACCGGTTCTCCAAACTGCTCAAAATTTACTCTACCGGTTCTCCAGAACCTGTCAGAACCTGCTGGATTTCACCCCTGGAGCGCCTGGCTTTTAATCAAAGGAAAATCAGGGACACCATTGCTTGCATTGGAAGAATCTCCCCAACCCAGAAAGAAATATTATCGTGTAACTAAATGAAGTTCTCCAGGTCTTCATTAAGGCAGTTCACAGACTGTTTCCCCAACACAATTAGATTTCATTCAGACGGGAAAGTGTGAACAAGGAACATTCTGTACTCTCGTAATACAGTTAGAAGAGCTGCTCTGGTTCTTATAATGTCTGACAGTGGCAGGAGTTAATAGGAAATTTGGCATTGGAGGCATTTTTTTTTCACCCCCTAAATTGTACCATGGTATTTTGAGGCTCAGTAGATAATGATTACTTGGATTTGACCTGCACTGGTGAATCTGGTCATGCAGCAATGTAAAATTTGCACCCCATCCATCTGTGACAGTTAAATTTTAGAATAAATGAGGAGAGAGAGAGAGAGA
Source organism: Arizona elegans (assembly GCA_022577455.1). Taxonomy (NCBI): domain Eukaryota; kingdom Metazoa; phylum Chordata; class Lepidosauria; order Squamata; family Colubridae; genus Arizona; species Arizona elegans. Next base: position 10,428,590 of record JAKOOJ010000014.1, read on the forward strand.
GAGACTAAATACATTCAGCTTAGTCAATAATGCTTGGCTTGAGCAAAAGCTGTAAGGTAACTATTTTCAGTGGCTAGGATTTGTTTTCAGGAAGGTAGCAAGGACTGAAACAGGGGGAAGCTAAAGAAAAAAAGGTAAAATCATAAATTATTGTTAATATTAGTGTTCCATTTGAGAAAACAGCATCATTTTCCTGAACAAACTAGGCAGCCCTGAAAACATTGTTCAGAGGGAGAAGGAAACACAAATATCGTGATTACTAGAGCTGAATTTTTCATTACTTTCCATTTGATTTCCTTCCTTCCTTCTTCCTTCCTTCCTTCCTTCCTTCCTTCCTTCCTTCCTTCCTTCCTTCCTTCCTTCCTTCCTTCCCCTATTTCAAAGCTCAACTGGCTTCACAATGATCCTGGTTACAATATGGTCTTAATTAAGAATGAATTAATCTTGGAAGGGGCCCGAAAAGAACAATTAAGAAATCTGATAGACAATGAGTGGCTATTGAGACAGGAAATCTATCCTACTGAAAATGTGAGCTGCTACAAGCAAACATGGAAACCTGGGAGATATTTAGAGTAGCTCAAACCAAAAGACTTCAATCCAGGAAGCATTTCCTTGTGCAATTTATGCCATGCTCACATGTAGAGCTAAAGCAGGGGTGCTATTCAGTAGGTTCTGACAGGTTCTGGAGAACTGGTAGCGGAAATTTTGAGTAGTTCGGAGAATCAGCAAATGTCACCTCTGACTGGCCCCAGAGTGGGGTGGGAATGGAGATTTTGAAATATCCTTCCCCCAGGAGTGGGCAGTGAATGGGGATTTTGCAGTATCCTTCCCCTGTCATGCCCACCAAGCCACGCCCACTAAGCCACACCACACCCACCAAGCCACGCCCACACGCCCGCTATTGAGACAGGAAATCTATCCTACTGAAAATGTGAGTTGCTACAAGCAAAAATGGAAACCTGGGAGATATTTAGAATAGCTCAAACCAAAAGACTTTAGAGTAGCTCAAATCAAAAAACTTCAATCCAGGAAGCCCACAGAACAGGTAGTAAAAAAAAAATTGAATTCCACCACTGAGCTAAAGCATATGAAGAATGGTTGCAGGAATTGGGTATGTCTAGTTTAATGAAAAGAATGACTAGGGAAGACATGATAGCAGTGTTCCAATATTTGAGCGGCTGCCACAAAGAAGAGAGAGTCAAGCTATTCTCCAAAGCACCTGAAGACAGGAACAAGAAGAAATGGATAGAAATTAATCAAGGAGGGAACCAACCTAAAACTAAGGAGAAATTTCCCAACGATGAAGGCAATCAACCAATGGCATAGCTTGCCTTTAGAAGCTGTGGGTGCTCCATCACTGGAGGCTTTTAAAAAGGGACTGAACAGCCACTTGTCTGAAATGGTATAGGGTCTCCCTGTTTGTGCAGGGAGTTGGACTAAAAGATCTCTGAGGCCCCTTCCAACTCTGTTATTCTGTTGTTCAATAATTCTCCATAAGCAGGTTTTTTCTTGAAGAACTAACATATTAACACAGTTGGAAAGACCTTGATGGTCTTCTAATCCAACCCCCTTATAAGAAGGGGAGTCAGAGAAACGGCTGCACAATCTCTTAAAAATATCCAGTGATGGAGCACCTTATCCTTAATAGAGCCTTAATATGGCTGGTCTTCTGGGTGCACTTCAAGGTTCTGGTTACCACCTTTAGAGGGCTCTATGGCATCGGACCGGGGTATTTACGAGACTGCCTTCTGCTACCAATAGCCTCTCACCGACCAGTATGCTCCCATAGAGAGGGGCTTCTCAGGGTGCCGTTGGCCAAACAGTGTTGACCGGCGGGCCCCAGGGGGAGAGCCTTCTCTGTGGGGGCACGTACCATCTGGCACGAGCTCCCCCCAGAGATACGGAGGATCCCAGATCTGCACACGTTTCGTCGTGCTCTCAAAACTTTTTTTTTATTTTAGGAGGCTGGCCTGGCCTAACTCTCCCTTTTAAATTTTTAAATCGTTTGATTTGTTTTATAAATTGGGTGTTTTAATTTGTGTTTCGGCCAAAATATTTAAGGGACTTTTAATGTTTGTATTATTTCTATTTTATCTTGGCTGTTCACTGCCCTGAGTCCTCCGGGAGTAGGGCGGTATAGAAATTTGATAGATAGATAAATAGATAGATAGATAGATAGATAGATAGATAGATAGATAGATAGATAGATAGATAGATAGATAGATAAATACAAGCTCACTACTATATAATGGTTACGGAGATTACGTTGCTATGAATATCAACTGTGTATTCCAGAATGAAATGGCTAGCTTCCCTATGCAGTTTCACTAAATTTGATAGGAGAAACATTGTTCTCAAAAATAAAATGCCCATGGTTTCAATCAGCAGTTTTAATATTTACCACTATCTAGCAGTTTACCACCTTCCTAGCTTCCCAAACTTCAATGAAAGCCTAAAGAAAAACAGAATAAAAAAAAAAGCTGTTCCAGTTAAGACCATTCACAAATTAAACATTTCTGCAGGGAAGAGCCTGTAGTCCTTCCTGATCTATGATACTGTTATGCCCATCATCATCTCCTCTTTTTTTAATCATTGTTTTCAGGTTGGGTCTGATAATTGTGGACAAATGTGATTAATGAAGTGTGCTAATTGCAGATGAGTGCAGATGATTGATGCAGGTCTGGAACCTTTTGCTGAATTGTCTGTATTGTCACTTTGTGCAATCTGAATTTTGGCAAGCTTTCCCTTGCAGCCAGGCTTTAAATTTATTGGAGCAGAAATTTCCAAGAGCATTTTCTTCCTTCCATTTCTTCCTGATATACAACAGAAGGGTTGTTTTTTTTTTTTGAATACTTTTTGTATCTTCTATGCTTTTTAATTTTTAATTGACGGTACCCCACCCCAGTTTCCTTCTTGAGTGCCTGCAGATTTTACTCAGCTAGTCATGGCTGAATTTAGGGGTAAGTACTCACCTCTGTTTCAAGGCCATTTAGCCAGTGCTTTTCTGAAGACATTTCTGGGGTCATGTGGCCAGCAGATGTCACTGAGCTCTATTACGTCCCCCACTGAAGTGTTACCTATTTATCTACTTGCATTTGCATGCTTTGAAACTGCAAGGTTGGCAGAAGCTGGAGTAAGGACAGGACCACACATGGCACTTGGGTCTTGAACCCAGGCTGCCAGCTTTCTACCTTTCCAGCTCTTTCCTTTGACCTAATAAATATTTGATTTGGTACTTTTCTACAAATAGCTTAGACAAATACTTTTTTACAAATAGCTTAGACAAAGCCAACACAGTTCTAGGCTGCATAAATAGAGGGATAGAATCAAGACCACATGAAGTGTTAATGCCACTTTATAATGCCTTGGTAAGGCCACACTTGGAATACTGCATTCAGTTTTGGTTGCCATGATGTAAAAAAGATGTTGAGATTCTAGAAAGAGTGCAGAGAAGACAACAAAGATGATTAGGGGGGTGGAGGCTAAAACGTATGAAAAACGGTTGCAGGAACTGGGTATGTCTAGTTTAATGAAAAGAAGGACTAGGGGAGACATGATAGCAGTGTTCCAATATCTCAGGGGCTGCCACAAAGAAGAGGGAGTCAAGCTATTCTCCAAACCGCCTGAGGGTAGGACAAGAAGCAATGGGTAGAAACTAATCCAGAAGAGAAACAACTTAGAACTAATGAGAAATTTCCCAGTTAGAACAATTGATCAGTGGAACAACTTGCCTCCAGAAGTTGTGAATGCTCCAGCACTGGAAGTTTTTAAGAAGATGTTGGATAACCATTTGTCTGAAGTGGTGTAGGGTTTTCTGCCTAAGCAGGGGGTTGGACTAGAAGACCTCCAAGGTCCCTTCCAACTCTATGATCTATTCTATTCTATTCTATTCTATTCTATTCTATTCTATTCTATTCTATTCTATTCTATTCTATTCTATTCTATTCTATTCTATTCTATTCTATTCTATATTGTGATATGCCATATATGCCAAAAATCAATTCAGAACATTGGTATTGTTGGTCAATTGAAGCTGCCCGTAAAGCCTTTGCAAATTGTTCCTTAAAGTCTATGTTGAGTCATGGCCATGCAATTCCATCATCTGCACTCAGAAGTAATTCTCATCTTCTGCTTGGTTCTTGATGATGCAGTCCAAATAATGAGAACAGCTTGCTTACCCTTGCTATACCTTTAGGTATTCCTGAAAAAAAAAAATTCTTTTTGCTAAAGAGGTGCACCTCAGCACTTCCATTTGCAAACAATTACAAAATGGAGAGAGAAAAAAAAATTGCAACAATCTCAGATCAGATGCTTTCATCTTTTGAGGAAGAGAAGCTCTTGCGGCCTCTGGAGGATCTCGACTGTGGCAGCTGCCAGGAAGGTTAATGAAGAAGATTTGAATTATTTATGCGGGAATATTAAAAAGGTATTAAGCCCAAGGAGATGTCAGAAGAATGCCTTGCACTGAGTGATCAAGATAAAGCTTTCCTAACATATTCCATTATATGCTGTGTAATTACAAAAACTAAGCTGGTCCTTAGGCACAATTTTTTCCCCTAATATGCTTGTACACTGAAAAACAGGGGAAGCCTGGGTTTCTGAGTCACCACATCCTTGTGCCTTATCTTCAGTGATTGTGTTAAATAACCAAAAAAAAAAAAAGACTATCTGAAGAGTTGTGACCCAGAAGAGTAAATGAACTTAATCCCTATTGCCCCAGAGGGCAGGACTAAAATAGCGGGTAAAATGAAGAAGGAAGAAAATTCACCGTAGACATTGGGCGAAATTTTTTGACTGTAGAAACTATGAAGCTCTCTCTTTTACTAGAGGTCTCCAATGACAGACTGGGTGGTTGCATAATGGACCCTGCAACTGAAGAGGTTGGGCTGGATGACATTTAAGATAAGTTATGAGTTCACAAGAACCTATGGAGTGGAACAGGATGAGGGAACCTCCAAGTGACTGTTACTTATCATTGGAATCTTAAAATCTAGTCCCAGATATAAATATTTAACACCAGAAGAATCTGAAAGGAAGGTTCTGTGAGGACTTCAAGACTTTCTACTCTGGTAGCTTGAGCCTGGAATTATTGGCAGAATCAATTCATTTTCTGGTGTTATTCTTACTTCTTGTTAACCTGGCGGAGTTCTCTTCCAAAGAATATCTAGATTTCTAGAGCAACACTTGCCAAGCCCTGACTTCACCAGGGAGCATCTATTTACTTCCTAGGAAATATTCTTAGTTGAATCCCTATAGAAGGCAGAGAAGTGTCTCCTTCTCTGATACTAAAGCACCAGACAATACTTGGAAGCACATTCAGAAAAGGATGTAACTTCAATATCACGGATACCTTGCATTTAAGAATAGAAGTCCTTGTGAATAAAATGTAGTTATGAGTACGGACTTAAGCATAATATAATTTCTGCCAGGTTTATTTTCTCCTCCACCATCTCCTTCCTTCCTTCCTTCCTTCCTTCCTTCCTTCCTTCCTTCCTTCCTTCCTTCCTTCCTTCCTTCCTTCCTTTCCTCCTCCTCCTCCTCCTCCTCCTCCCTCTCACCCTCCTTCTCCTCCTCCTTCCAAGCCTTTGTTGAGCCTTGCTTATGGTTGTTAGAACTTGTTTATTGCCCTTCTTTTGGCCATGTTAACAAATTGTCTTGAACACTCTGTGCTTGGATTTTGTTCCTCTTGATGAGTTACCCATGCCTAATTCTATAATCAAGAACAGCAAACAAAATCATCATGCTGCTTTGCCCTCCTGCATGTACATATTGTGTTTCAGTGTTTTTGCTCAATTACATGTTTACGGTGTTCATTCTAGTTCCGACGTAACCTATTGTTTTCACTCAAAAAAAGAGAGTTTATTTTGGATTGGGTGGAGGGAGAAAGAAGAAATTGATGCAAAACAACAAATTGGGATGGGGGAGGTGGGAGAGATGAACCAGAAGGAAATAGTCTGGAGAAAATTAATTGGAATAAGCCATGTCTTGCCTTATTCCAAAAATAGCTGTTTTCACACTCCTCAAGTGGGACATTCCAATTAAACAAAAATGACTTGTAACCTTGATAGTATAAATGAAGTTGTACAATGCACCCTTTCTACCATAAAGGGATTCAAGCAATGAATCCAACAAAGGAGTCAAACAACAGAGCTACGGTTGGTCCATGTGAAGCGCAGTCAACCAGATATTTCAATCCAGCTAAATTTTTTGGTAATCCTTGGATCGTGCGAGAAGCAGGGAAATACCCAACTTTCATTAAACTTAATCTTCTAGCTCTGACAGCTCTGAACGGACTGAAATGCGAGGCTTCCTATTTCATTTCAAGAGATTAAAGAAAGTTAAATGACTTTATCCAGTTAGAGAATCCAGACTCAGGAAGAAATCTAGCTTTTTGAAATTAAGTCCTAGAGAAGGGGGCTGGCTGATGGTTCAGTAAGATTCAAAGGCCATAAGTGAACATAATTCCTTTATACGATGGGATATGTTGTTATTTAGTAGGCACGTAGGACTATACTTGTGCTATATGATCCTTTCGTCAATGAAAAAAGTGTCAAGAGTTTGTTGCAGAAATCCCATCCAGAAAGCACATGCAGATACCTGATTCAGCAGGATTCATTAATGTCTCTTTATATACATAATAACATGTACAATACCAAGAGCAGGTTCTTCCAACGTGGTAGAGAGTTACAAGCTAAAATCACAGGCAGAGGAGAAATGAGTTTCAGCTTCGATTCAGCAGAGCAGACTAGACTAGTTTGCAGCTTCAGAGCTCAGAGCTTAATACAGAGCCATGCCCAGGCTCCTTTCAGTTTCAGTTTCCAAACAGTCCTCATTGGCTGACTTAGTTGCTATACCTATTCATTGGCTGAGCTTGTTACCATGTCTCAGAATTTTCTGACAGAAAGCTTAGTAGCCAAATGATCAGACCTATAATTCTCAAGCAGCATAGACAACAACAACAACATATAATAATTCATGTTCTATAATGTACAGGTAATACTCCATTTTCAACTCTTCATTTAGTGACCCTTCAAAGTTACAACGGCACTGAAAAAAGTGACTTAACGTCCATTTTTCAAACAACCATTACAACATTCCCATGTCAAGGAAGAAAGGTCGTAAAATGGGGGAAAATCCACTTAACAAATGTCTCACTTAGCAGCAGAAATGTTGGGCTCCATTGTGGTTGCAGGTCGAGGACTGCTGTATGATACAACTGAAGTTTTACTAATGAGAGGCAACTAACCACTGCTTCAGTGACTCTAAGGAAGAAAAGATCACCACCACTCTGCAATTTCTCCTAATAATTAGCTGGACTCTGGGCTTTTTAAAAAATATTTGCAGGTCTCTCCAGGAATTTCTATCCTGCCTTTCAGAGCAAGAGAGAACAAATGGTATCATGTCTTCATTGAGGTTTATTTTCTCTAGATTCAGTTATGGGGACTTGTATTTTAGGCCTTTTACCCATTGCCTAAAGGGAAAGGGAAAGGTTCCCCCGCACATGCGTGCTAGTCATTTCCGGCTCTCATTTCTAAGCCGAAGAGCCAGTACTGTCTGAAGACGTCTCCAGGGTCATGTGGCTGGCATGACTCAATGCCAAAGGTGCACAGAACACTGTTACCTTCCCACCAAAGATGGTCCCTATTTTTCTACTTGCATTTTTACTTGCTTTCGAACTGCTAGGTTGGCAGAAGTAATGGGAGCTCACCCCGTTACGCGGCACTAGGGATTCAAACCGCTGAACTGCCGACCTTCTGATCGACAAGAGCATCTTAGCCACTGAACCACCACCTCTTACCCATTGCCTAATTCCTGCTAAAAATGAATTGAGGAACCGGTGTGTGAAGTTTCTCTCTTTACCTGATGTGGGAATTTGTTAGGTGGCAAAATGTCAGCCTGTAGTATCGTCTTTAATTACAAGAATATATCTGGCGATTTGTGACTGGGCTCTGATGCCATTCAGATGGTTGGGGTTTTTTTTTCAAGCCAATCCCCATCATGGGTGTCTGTGGCAGCCACAACACAAGATCCACTATTTGCTTTTTTATATATATATAAAATGTTGAAACGCAAGTACAAAAGGCGCAGTTTGCATTCGCAGGGCATCGTTTACCCATCAGAAATCAACCCCACCAAATGCTCATGGTCTCTGCTGGATGCAAAAAATAGCTTTAAAAATTATTGCAAAAAGTAGACGAAATATAAAGATCCTGATCTTACTTATTGGACAAATAATAAGGTTACTGTGTCAGCCTAATTAGGAAACCTGACCCTTATTCTTGCAGTTACCATCTATTCAATTTCACAATCTTTCTTACTGGTTTCTTCAGCTTTTACTCAGGGCTGAATCAAACTCCTACTTCAGTTTGTTTTTAGTCTGCGTTCTTAAATGGGCCTTTATTCTTTCTTCCAAACATACATACATACATACATACATACATACATACATACATACATACATATATATATATATATATATATATATATATATATATATATATATTCCGGCCAGAAAAATCTGCTATCATGGCATCACCCTAGCCATCGCTAGCTTAGCATTTCAGCAAAGGAAAAATGATGGCTAGGAAGCTGCCCTCTTATATTAATAGCTCAGATGGTTTGGAAAACAGCCAACCACACCTATTATGTCTTCAGAACACAGGAGATTAGTAATTTATTTTGTCCTCTATGTAGTACAATGACACAGAGATTTTTTGTTACTGTAGCCTGGGGAAAAGAACAGTGACCAGTAACTATTTTGCAGTCCTATATTGATCTGGCGGGAGCACTGAGCAGTTTATGGTGTTCCCTGACTATACTTGGTATTCAGGATGGACAGGAATGGAGAAAAAAAAAGTTTGCAAAAATGACTTCAAGAACTTTGGGGTGATTAGATTTCTGGACAATGCTTTGTATGTACTATAGTTCATGATATAATCATATAGCAGTAGCACTTACACTTATATGCCACTTTCCAGTGCTTTCCAGTGGTGGGATTCAAAATTTTTTACTACTGGTTCTGTGGGCATGGCGTGGTTGGCTTGGCTTGGCTTGGTGAGCAAGGCAGGGGAAGGATATTGTAAAATCTCCACTCTCTCCCCACTCCAGGGAAAGGTTACTGCAAAATCCTCATTTCCTCCCGATCAGCTGGGACTTGGGAGGCAGAGAATTGATGGGGGTGGGGCCAGTCATAGGTGGTATTTACTGTTTCTCCAAACTACTCAAAATTTCCGCTATCGGTTCTCCAGAACTGGTCAGAACCTGCTGAATACCACCTCCATTTACAGCCCTCTCTAAAATGTTTTAAAGAGTCAGCCTCTTGCCCCCAACAATTTCGGTCCTCATTTTACCAACCTCGGAAGAATGGAAGGTTGAGTCAACCTTGAGCCTGATGAGATTTGAACTGCCAAACGGCAGTCAGCAGAAGTAGCCTGCGGTACTCCACTCTAACCACTGCACCACTGTGGCTCACATCCATCAATCTGCAGCTTCTCTGGCTTCTTCTTCTATTCGATCCAAGAGAAGACATAATGAAGCAGCTCTTTTCACAGGTTTGTTTATTAATAGCAATGCTGCCAACGGAAGGAGCTTTGTCCTTAGAAATTATGTGGAAAAGAGTTCAAAAAATTTGCCGTTCTATTGGAAACATCATCTTATCTAATTGCCTGGTCCACAGGTTGGCTGGAGACTTTTAAAAAAAGATGATTTCTGACAAGGCTACTGGCCACCCTTATCCCGTAGATCTTTTTGAGCGGAAAAGTTTTCCCACTGCAACTATTTTTATAACAGTGCTTAAAATTCTTAAAATAAGAATAATAAAAATGATTGGTTAAGTTGAGAAAAGTACTAGAAAAGAAAAGTTTGTCCTTTCACGGTTTTCCAAACAGTTGAGTGATGTCTGAGACTTTAATCATCCCTTGAACTGGACCCCAACTTTGGAGAAGAGAACCTGAGAGCTTTATCTGAACAAGGTGCTTTGTGTAAAACAGGCAGGACGACAGCTTGAAAGCCAATTATCCCAATGCTTCATGGTCAAGATGCTTTATTCAGCCTATTTTATTATTTTATTTTGTCCCAAGGAAACACAGAATGTTTTACGGCTACTCGGGAAGTGAGCAAGAACCTTGCTGAGAGTGTAAGCTTGAGTTTTTAGTTTTTGAACCTGTTGTGGTTATCATGAAATAATGGTATTAAAAGAACTTTTAAGGCGAGGAAATGGAATGCCTGCAGTTCTGCACTGCTTCATTATCTTGTTGGCAATCAAAGTGTTTCTTTTAGAAGCTGGATGAGAAAAGGAGGAATAAGAGAAACTAATATGTGGGTTAAAAGGAAATGTTTGTATATGAGCTGCTCCTTTGGTTTTTTTAAAAAAATCTGACGGATATTGAACAGTTGATATGAATTAATCATCAAATTCAGCAGATTTAAATCCTTGAATTAAGCATGTGCATAATTTAAATTAAAGAGATAAAAGTTCCTTATCACAGTATATATGTAATACTTTTCTACTGATTCTATTTAAACTATTTCCTTTCAAATACATTTGTAAAAGAGAGCCATTATAGGACAGAAAACAGACATTGAACTTCTGCAGTCCATATGTGTGTTCCTCTGCAATTCTCACATGTAATTGATCAATCAGCCAATCTTTATAATGGACACAGACCAGCATAGCACACAAATAAAGATGAAAACTTGTATTAGGACAGGATTAAACAGCCCGAGAATCCATGACTCTTGCTGCAGTGTTCACGATCCCCATCCCCATGTTATTAAACATGTGATAAATAAGCACATCACATCTATATATATATAAAAGCAAAATACCACTCACGCATAATCACGAAATCTCCAGAACCATAAAGCCTACAAACTTGAAATTTGGCACGTATGTTCTTCTTGGTTTCTAGGTGCTCACTAAGAAAGTATTTTTCGAAATGACCATTAATATTTCTTATATTATTATTAACACGCTCTGATGCTAAGGAGTTAGACGTTCTACTCCCCCCTCCCCACCTGAAAAGAACTCTGTTCCAACTGCCACTGGGGCATGGGCATGGCCAGCATGTGACTCATCCGACCTGCGGGCTGGGAGTTTAGACATTCTACTCCCCACTTGAAAAGGAGAGAAGGGGATAAGATAGGAGAGGCTTCTGTGGGGCAAGTCTGAGGGAGAGAAGGGGGATAGGACAGGTTTCTGTGGAGCAAGCCTGAGGGAGAGAAGGGGAGAGGGGAGGCCGATCGTAACTACTCATTGATTTTCAAGCTGTAAATATCAATGTCAATTTATCAAGCCCAATCACATAGTTTCGTAGTGGAGCACAGGTACCCAGCTAGTTTAACATAAACTTTAGATTCTTCTTCTTTTGGAACTATAGCCTTTGGCATGTCATTCAAAGATCAAGTGGAAGGATCGAAGAAAAGATCACTATTGTATGATCTTTTATGTAGGTTGAGAGTTGCAATGATATTAAGGCATCATTTAGTCTTTTAAAAAGTCAATATTGCATAGCATTGATGGAAAAGAACAGCCACCTGATGTAATTCCTGTCCGTCACTTAAAAGGTGACAAGTCTGGTGGGTAGTGTCCAATTTTTTTTCACTTTCTTGCTATGGACCTATCAATCAAAGTTGGGAAACTCTCCAGTTTGGAAAACCAATTGGCCTATGTAAGGTATGAGACACCCACCCAATTTACATAATTGCCATTTCCCATTCGGCTGTTGCCCTCTATCAATGATACAAGAATTCGTGAACACTCAAAATTGTTCATTTCAATGAAAACATGCCAAGTCACATTAAGGCAAAGTTTTAAAAAGCCTGCTGTTTTCCAGATGATGCTTACCAGTCCAGGTAGCATAAACCTCAAACCAGCATAGCCAAAGGACAGGAGGGAAAACCAGCATAGGTAGTCTTCGAACTACAACATTCACTTAGTGACCAGTCAAAATTACAATGTGACTTACGATCATTTTTCACACAACCGTTGCAGCGTCCTCATGGTCACGTGATCCAAATTCAGACAGTTGGCAACTGACTCATATTTATGACGGTTGCAGTTTTCCAGGATCATCTGATCATCTTTTGCGACGTTCTCACCAGCAAAGTCAACGGGGAAACCAGATTCACTTACTGTTGTGGCCTGTCAGCGGCCTGTGCAGATTGTAGCTGATTCCGACAATGAGGAGGCTGGTGTGGTACTGCGCCAGCAGCCTGTGCAGCTGGTGCTCAGACAGTGAGGAGGCTGAAGAAGATGTGGTGCCAGAGGCAGGGATTCAGCCAGGGCCTTCAGAACCTCCAGAAGCTCCTTTAAGTGAAGAGGATGAAGAGGAGGAGGCTCTTCTGAATGCACGGGCGCGCAGAGCTGCCAAAAGGCAGGAGTTGCTCCTCAGGAGGAGGTCTCCTCAAGAGTAAGGCTTGGGGCTAATTGGCCACTCCCTTAGCCTATTTAAGGAGGAATGCCGCTTGCAGCAAACTGTATGGAACAACTTTAGTTCACTCTCCTTCGCGTCTTGATTCTCTGCAAAATTGCTTCTGGGCTTTCTGCCAACTCTAGTAAGACTGTGATTACCTTATCTCAGAATTCTTGTAGGCCGTTAAGACAGTTTATTAACAGCCTTTGGTTGATAAAGACTGAGTTATTTGAGTAAAATAAGCTTTGTATAGAGTTTGTGTGTGCTGCGTTCTTTGGGGTCCGTAGCTGGGGCAGAATACTTACCAACAATGTTACTAATTTAACAACTGCGGTGATTCACTTAATAATTGTGGCAAAAAAGGTCATAAAATGGGGCAACGCTTACTCAACAAATGTCTCATTTAGCAACATAAATTTGGGGCACAATTTATCCCCTCCCCGAGATCATAATTTCTTTTCTTCTTGGGGAGTTAAGAATTGAAATCACATCTTATTCCAAACAGCATTTACCATTGTAGCTAAACACTTTGAGTTATACCATTATAACCCAAGATTTATGAATTCTCAAATGCAGTAGTATCTGCCTGGCAAGGCTTTAATGCTAAATGTATCACCTATAGTGTATTTCCAAATCATTTGACGGAAATTGTATTGTAGTAGAATATAACTGAGGCCACTTGATCAGAATGAAGAAAAAAAAAGATGGATTGTAAGAGGTGCTTTTCTGACACAGTTTATGAAATAAGGAATGCATATTATATTCAAATAATAACAATTTGTTAAATTCGTATCCTGCCTGATTCTAATAATAATAAAGCCATTATTCTGGAGGAAAAAAGTAGGGGAACACTGTACATCACACATAGATAAACACTGACAATCTGGCTGGAAATCAGATTTTTTTTTTTTTTAATGTATATAAAATGAGTAGAATAATATGGAAAATTAGGGGAGGTCAGTTTGAGAATATGCAACAAGCTCAATTTTTTTTCTTCTATTCTTTTTGGGTGGAGTTTCAAGATTGCAGGTAGTCCTCAACTTACAATCACAATTGTGACCAGAAATTCCATTGTTAAGCAAGGTGATTGTTAAGTGAGTCACACCCAATTTGTCATGATTGTTAAGTGAATCGCAGCAATACATATCCAAGCTGTCCCATTAAGTTTGCTCCTCAGAATCTGGCTGGGAAGGTTGCAAATAATGATCACATGACCCTGGGATACTGCAACCAATGTCAACTCTTTCTGGTTGCAAAGTGCCCAAATTTTGATCCCGTAACTAGGAGTGATGCTGCAACGTTTAGCGCGAGTACTGTTGCAAATCACTTTTTAGAACCATTGTAACTTCAAAGGGGTATGGTGGCTCAGTGGCTAAGACGCTGAGCTTGTCGATCAGAAGGTCGGCAGTTCAGTGGTTCGAATCCCTAGTGCCACGTAACGGGGTGAGCTCCCGTGACTTGTCCCAGCTTCTGCCAACCTAGCAGTTCAAAAGCACGTAAAAAATGCAAGTAGAAAAATAGGGACCACCTTTGGTGGGAAGGTAACAGCGTTCTGTGCTCCTTCGGCATTTAGTCATGCCGTCCACATGACCATGGAGACGTCTTTGGACAGCACTGGCTCTTCGGCTTTGGAACGGAGATGAGCACCGCCCCTTAGTGCTGAAAATGACTAGCACACATGTGCAGGGGAACCTTTACCTTTACCTTAACCTCAATCGCTAAACAAATTGTTGGTAAATTGAGGACTATCTATATATCTTTGTTTCAACACTTCGTTAAATACTTTTTATGGGTTGCACTACAATGTTGGGAGTGTTTCCTTTCTGCTTCAAAATATTATTGTTAGTTATTGCCATTCATTTTTCACAGTCATGTTCCAAGAGAACTCCAGACACAGACAAAACAAGCAAGGGGATGGGTGTTTGGCATCTTGTGTAGGGGATATGGTTTCTCTATCCTGACATAAATCTTTGCCATCAAAAATAGTTCCATTGAATTCAATGGGATTTCATCTGCAACAGGTGCTCATTGGGAATGCAATTAGAATAGCACAAGATAAATTTACTGAGAATTGGCTAATGTTCATTTGACAGCAGGCAACTTTTCTCTTTGCTCTATTTCATTATTACTGTAATTACCCTTTTACTTCTGAACAAAAGTACTTTTTAAAAAAATCATCCAGTAGCAAAGATGAAATGAACATTGAGTCACCGTATAGCTCATGATCAAGTAGCCTTGATCATGAGCTATATATTGGTTTCTTTCTCCCCTTTCTCTTCTTCCTCATCTCTGCTACTTTGCCTTGCCCCTAAGTCATCATTAAAAAGGAGCAGGCTGGGCATGTGATTTAGAAACCATGACTTAATAAACTGCCAATTGTTTGTTTTAAAAAGGTTCACTGGAGATGCAGCTTTACTGAACTTCTCAGGAACTTAAATTAAAATCAATGAGAAGTGTGTGACTAACATCCCCGATGGAATTCTTGGAGAACTTAAGGGTTATTTTTAATTTGCTAATAACTGGACTGCTTTATCCACTTTAAGGAGAAGCTGTAGCATCTGCTGATTTCAGTAACTTAAAGTTTAGCTGTTGCTGTTGTTATTATTATTATTATTATTATTTACTTTATTCAACTCAGTCAACTGAACATTTAAAAACGCATCACAAATACCATTGACTGGTGCTAATGGTTCATACGGGTTGCTGCCAGCATCCTAGGTATCAATCAAGTACCTTCTTAAGATGTACGATGTTCCAAGTAGCACAGTTTTTTGCAGTTCCACTGGTGTTATTGCAGGAAGCTGCAATTTGTTGATGTATCTTATAAAATTCTTGGACATGGTACCAAGTGCCCTGATGACAATAGGTATCACTGTTACATGTTTCATCCATAGCCGTGTAGTTTCGATGGCCAGGTCGTGATATTTCGTGATATTTCGTGATTTTTTCCAGTTCTTTTTCTTCAACTCTGGCATCTCCTGGTATCACGATGTCAATAAATTGTACGTTACGGTTTTCAACAACTGTGATATCTGGCATGTTGTGTTCCAAGTGATGATCTGTCTGTATTTGAAAGTCCCACAAGATCTTCACTTTCTCATTTTCTATAACTTTTTCCACTTTATGTTCCCATGAGTTTTTGGATACAGGAAAGTCGTATTTTTTACATAATGACCAGTGGACTAATTTAGCAACTCGGTCGTGTCTAGGTTTGTAATCAATTTGAGCGATTTTGCTGCATTCACATATTAAATGTGAAATAGTTTCGACTTTGTTGTTGCAAAGTCAGCAGTTTGGATTGTCGGTGGAT
This sequence comes from Arizona elegans, assembly GCA_022577455.1. Classification (NCBI taxonomy): domain Eukaryota; kingdom Metazoa; phylum Chordata; class Lepidosauria; order Squamata; family Colubridae; genus Arizona; species Arizona elegans. The sequence continues at coordinate 10,444,313 of JAKOOJ010000014.1, forward strand.
TTTTGTATCTTTGCTATCATGACATTAGTTTGTAGTGCTTGTTCTTGAGCAGCAAGGATTAAACCTTCCGTTTCTTTCTTGATGGTTCCCATCTTAAGCCATGCCCATGTAAAGTTGTCATCACATTTTCCTTCAATGTTTTTCAAGTGCTGTCCATGCAAAACTTTGGTTTTATTTAATCTATCATCCAGCTGTTTGTCCTTATATTCTGCCATTATTATTATTATTATTATTATTATTATTATTTACTTTATTCATTAAACATGAAACTCAGTCAACTGAATATTCAAAATGTGTCAGAAATACCATTGACTAATGCTAATGGTTGATACGGGTTGCTGCCAGCATCCTAGGTATCAATCAAGTACCTTCTTAAGATGTACAATGTTCCAAGTAGCACAGTTTTTTGCAGTTCCACTGGTGTTATTGCAGGAAGCTGCAATTTGTTGTTGTTGTTGTTGTTGTTGTTGTTGATTATGATGATTCAGGGTATCTCTCTGCTGTTCTTAAGACATCATTTATTAATTAATGATGCTATAGCTCCATGTCCCCATGTATGGAATCTTTCAATTCATGAACGAAGGCAAATATACATGTCCCAGGATAATGTTGCAGGATTCAATTTGGGTCAGTCACTAGGACCAGAGATTTAGTCTTCCAAGCTTTCGGGCTCATGCTGGAGCCCATCCTCAGGGAACATCTCTCTAGCAGAGAGTAGTTAGGGGCGAGGGCTTGGCAGCACAAGGAAACCATAGCCGATGACTTATTATCAGCCATCAACACCCCAATCAACAATGAAAAAGCCACATCCAACCATATAAACATCACACACAGAATAGCCCCAAGCACACAGTCTGCTAGAGAGAAGTTCCCTGAGGATGGGCTCCAGGGTGAGTCCGAAAGCTCAAAAAGACTAAACCTCTGGTTCCAGTGACCGATCCAGATTGGATCCTACAATCTTTCAGCTTTATATTTTAAAAGATTCTCACATTTTCCCCCCAACCCGCCCCCCCCCTTTTTTTTTGGCTGAAGAGGTTGTAGAAAAAATTCCCAGCTGAATTGCCTGATCATCAGAGGCTTTTGTTTTCTTTTAAAAGCATTTTTTTTTTGCTTTTAAAAGAAAAATAAAGCCTCTGATGATCGTGCAGCTCAGCTGGGCATGTGGGGGGGAGGGATTTTTGCTACTGGTTCTCTGAACCACCCGCCGCCATCGCTACTGGATTGGGTGATTTGGTCCAAACCGGGAGCATTTCACCCCTGTGTGTAACCATCAAAGAGAAGAGGTTTTCTTAGATAATGCTTCAAACAAAACATTGAATCATCTCTCGGAATCAATTGTGTTCTCCCCCAGATCTCCATGTCTTAAAAGCAAAATAGAAACACTGCCTGTTTCAGGACAATCTATGACAAGCAGTTGTACAGAAGACACTTCTGTATTATACTGGATATGTATAGATGCTTGTAAGTCCTGGATGCCTTAGAGGAAACAGTGTAGAGAAAACACCAGTTGTTGAGATGGATAGCCTTGGCCTTTATGCTGTGTCATTTCTATGGTGTAAAGTGCTTCATGAAAATAAATTGTGCCTGTCTATAATAGCTGCATGAACCAAGCAAGGAGCTGATGAGACCCATTTATTCTGAGTACTGGAATTGAATACGTGCTCAAATCTCCTTCACCAGATTTTAAAGGTGGTGGCTTGAACTTGAATATCATTCCAAACTCACATTAGTGTATGAAATTTGGGGGCAGCACCTGAGATGTTACGCTTCATCAGAGTTATTTCTCAATGGTAGTCTAGCTTGACTTTTGTGTTATTTTCATTATCATAGCTCTGCAAATGGGTCTGCAAGCGTCAATCTCATTGATACAGAGAGCCTCAAGCACGGTATGTGAAGGGAAATTGTTTTTGTTTTTTTTTTAATTTGATTTATATGCTGCCCTTCTCCGGAGACTCAGGGCGGCTTACAATGCGTTAAGCAATAGCCTTCATACTTTTGTATATTTATACAAAGTCAGCTTATTGCACCCACAAACTGGGTCCTCATTTAACCTACCTTAGAAAGGATGGAAGGCTGAGTCAACCTTGAGCCTGGTAAGATTCGAACCTGCAGTAATTGCAGGCAGCTGTGTTAATAACAGGGTGCTTTAAACCACTGTACTACCAAGGCTACCAATTGTTAAAATGTTTCTAGGAGCTTTTGCAAGAGGGATGATGGAAGAGAGATGCTAGTGGCCCTGTCCATGCACAAAATATTATGGTAGAGCTTCTAAAGTAGTGGTTCAATAGAATACTAACTGTGGTCTAAAGTACTGCTTCAATAGAGTACTACAGTAACTGTGGTCTGCTCTTCAGCCTACCTTATAAGGACTGAGGTAGAGCTGAGGTCAGAGATGGGCAGTATGCAAACATACAACTTCAAGGTGACTTTGAGGCCAATAAGTACCATGCCGAGTAGCCAATCAACCAAAGTGTCTGTGAATGTCCTAGCTTCGTTTCACTACAGTAGACAAGTATCTGCTGTGTGTGACTTCATTCATGTTTATAGTAAAGATTCCAGCTGAACCATGTCTGTGACTCTTCTGCCAAGTCTCATGAGGAGCCCAACTAAGCTATGAAGTATCAACAGTTCTGTGGTCTACTGCCCAGTCCAGGTCACCGCAGAATGATACTGGCTCCAGTTGCTCTCTGTGTGTATGTGTGTGTGCTAGGCACTTTTGCAAACATAGCTCCAAGCTGAAGCTACCCAAGAAAGCTAAGTTTCCTAGTTTCAATGGTTCTATAACATTATAAAGATTCATCTTCCCTTATTGTCCTCAAACTTTGCTTTTACTGTTCCTCAGTAACCTTTAGATGTCGAGCCACATCTTGCCAGTAGTTTAATGATAGATAAAACAATGCCTTATTTTCATTTAAGAATTTTACATTGATTTCTTACCATTCAGCGCCAGGATAGTGGTAGACAAATGGCAAAGGCATTACAGGACAGGAAGGAAGTTCCTGGTCCCAGAATTGGAATCTTCCCTGGTGCTGCAGCAAAACTATGGAAGCAATATGGTACCTGGCACATCACTGATAATGCCATTGTCCATTATGGGCACCAAGGCACTTGGTAACAAGTTGCACATTATGCTGCAATCACTCTCTAACTGTGGCACTGTAGAGTATGCCAATAATGATAGCTGCAATCTAACAGGTTACTCGTGTCCCTTCATTCTGAACAAGGCTTTTAAGGTAGGTACCCTGTTTCCCCAAAAATAAGACATCCCCTGATAATAAGCCCAATCAGGCTTTTGAGTGCATGCCCTAAAATAAGCCCCCCCTGAAAATAAGCCCTCCCTGAAAATATTTAAACACATGCACAGCCGGTCCCCGCCATTTCCTCTGGTTTCCTCCACGTGCCCCAAAATAATAAGACCTCCCCGAAAATAAGGCCAAGTGCTTATTTCGGGGTTCAAAAAAATATAAGACAGGGGAAACATGGTAGCTAGATGAGTGGAAGGTAGACAGACAGAGCTGGAGGAAAGGTGCTGCTGATGTGTTTGCTATGGGACAGCTTCTTTCCAGACCTTTCATTCTGCCATCAACAGGTTCATAAAGGTAAACGACAATCAAGATTAAAAAAACAAAAACAAAAAGGAAACAATGAGAGTAACACACCTCCTCACCAGCAATAAACACCACGATTAATTGTAGACCAACAACCAAGGTGGAAACACACCAATCAAGGAACTACCGCCTCACACAAACAATCAAACAGTAAATAATATCCCACCAACAGTGACAATGCAAGCCACTTGAATATAAGCAGGGAGCAAACTATGTTCACTTCTAGCATTCATACTGTTAGTTGTGTAATGAAATAACTGCAAGAAAACAACCATACTCAGAGAGGACCGCACACTTTCTTTACCCACTTCTTGTTGGTAAATATTCATTTAGCTTTTTTTTTAAAAAAAATGTTTTGCATTCAGACATTGCCATAATATTAATTCATTACACAGGTATCAATAGAAATAACCAACTTAAAATCAATTTTAGCGTGGGCACATTGTTATCCCAAACCAATTTAGAAAAGACGATTCTTGTTTTGTGTAGGTTTTCCCCCTAGGATTAAGCAGGATAAATCTTATTTTCTTTAGCATCCCTGTGGGACATACTTTAAAACCAGCATTGATCCAAATCCTATCAAAAATACACTGAATCCTTAGATTTAGCTCCTGATGAGGCATCCACTCTAACTAAATGCTGAGACCTGTTGCTTGTGTATTATACCCCTCTGCTTTTTCCTCCAGTCTGTCTTTTGTTCCTTAGAATAAATCTATAATTTTCAGAGGGAATCCATAATCAAGAAAAGCAAAACATTTTTTCCCCAAATGCTGGAAGTTATATGCCTTTCATTAAACGTTGTGATATTAACCAAGCAAATGGAACCGTAACTGATAGCATTTGCAGAAAGAAAGGTAGAGAATGAAATGACTTTTTGACTTTGTCCTTAAAATTTAAGATTGCTAGAATCCACATATTGTGCTGCGTGGTAATGTTGTGTGGTTTGGACCGATCAAGGTCTTGCCATCAGCCCATGGGATTTGAGAATTGTGGTTTGTAGGTAAAATAGACAACAGTATCTTATTATTTTAACTGTGGTTCAAATAAGCCATGGTTTAGTGCCATGCATGATGCTGAGCCATAAATCCAAATTAGCTTCTTATGCAGATAAAATAGACAAAGAACTTAGTACTTCCTGAATTCATACAAAATATTTCCTGTGTTAAATGATAGATTCTTTTTTTTCAATAGTCCAAAAGTTTTCTATCATGGCCAAAAAAAAAAAAAAAAAAAGGAGGGTGGGGAGATGAGGCAGGCAGTATATTTAATATCATAAAGCCCCAGGCTCAGTCTTGACATCTTTTATCAAAAAGATCGAGAATATTATACAAAATGTCAAATGTGGGTTAATGCTAAATAAAGACAAAACACTGGGTCATAAATCTAACTTTATATTGATACTAATGAGATCTGACGAGGAAAGAGCTCTTGATATTTTGGTTGTTTAAAAATGCCAATCTTTTGCGTAGTGCTTTTAAAAAATCTTGGGGATAATGGAGAAACAGGAAAAATTTAACAACATTATCTGTCTGTCTATTTTGCCTAGTTGTATATTTCATCTGTCTGTCTGTCTGTCTGTCTGTCTATGTCTACCTACCTACCTACCTACCTACCTATCTACTTACCTATCTATCTATCTATCTATCTATCTATCTATCTATCTATCTATCATCTATCCATCCATCCATCCATCCATCCATCCATTTATCTATCTATCTATCTATTTCTGCTAGTCATCTATCTCATCCATGCTTTGTATTTACATAGACTTATATGCATTACTCTGGTTTACAACATCTTAGCAAGGTTATTTTTACATTGTCAACCTTCAGTCTCCAAAGATTATGGTATTGTGCTCTGGAAAGAGTTCCTAAAACAGCATCTGATGTGACTAAAAAGGCCAATTCGAGAGTGGCAATCCCTTCCACACTGAGGGCAGATACATTCTGTCCCCTGCCCAGCCCCTAGATTTCGCTGGTTCCGGGACTGCCCCTTTGCCTCAGCCTGCCAAACAAGTATCTCTTTGAATTGGAGAAGGCCATGCTGCGTCTTTAGCCTCCAAGCTGAATGATCGGAGGTCAAGGTTATTAGGAGCTGGGAAATAGTTGATTCCTCTTACCAAGGAAGAAGGTTTTTTAAAATGATACTTTCAGAAAATATTCATAGCATAGAAGGTAATCCAGCAAAATATAATGATGGAAGGTTGGGACAAAAAGGAGTAAATGATTTTTCACAGAGCACATAGTAAACTTAAAAGAATTTGTTGCTACAAAATGTCTTGATGAACATTTACCCAGATGGCTTTAAAGACGGTTTAATAGAGGATAAGGTTATTTATTGGACCATAAGGAAGGCTGAATGTCAAAGAATTGAGGCCTTTGAACTATGGTGCTGGAGAAGACTCCTGCGAATCCCTTGGACTGCAAGGTGATCAAACCGGTCAGTCCTAGAGATCAACCCTGACTGCTCATTAGAAGGCCAGATCCTGAAGAGGAAACTGAAATACTTCAGCCACCTAATGAGAAGGAAGGACTCACTGGAGAAGAAGAGCCTAATGCTGGGAAAGATTGAGGGCAAAAGAAGAACGGGACGACAGAGAACGAGGTGTCTGGATGGAGTCACTGAAGCAGTAGGCATGAGCTTAAATGGACTCCAGAAGATAGTAGAGGATAGGAAAGCCTGGAGGAACATTGTCCATGGGGTTGTGATGGGTTGGACATGACTTCACAACTAACAACAACAAAGGTTATTAATACCAAGTTGGAGCAAATTTTGCTCCTAAGGTTAGAATAATATCCAGAGCATGGCAGCTGCATTCCTGATCAAAATGTCTTTGATCTCTTCTCTCACAGATCTTATTTTTCAATGTTCAACAATCCAGGAACTAGGGGATCAAATAATCTCTTTTGTTTAAGCCATTTTCTAATGTAGAATGGATAGCAACTTTCATTAACTTGTTCCACAGAGAAGCATTATATTCAAGGTACATTGATAAGAGACAATACCACATTAAATGATGATTTGCACGTGCCAGTGAGAGTTACCACTACAGTTGTTTCAGTAGTGGGTTTCAAATCCTGGTGCTACCGGTTTGCTATCAGTATTACCCAGGCATGCGCACACGTAAAGCATGTGCAGAGCATTTTTGATGATGTCTGGGTGGGTGGGCAGAGCCTCCCGCCACCGCTTCTACCGGTTTCCCCGAACTGGGGCAAACTGGGAGCAACCCACCACTGAGTTGTTTCTCAACCTTGCCGAATGTAAGAATTGTTCAACTCCCAGAATTCTTCAAGCAGCAGAATTCTGGGAGCTGAAGATCATCCATCTTAAAGTCATTCTACACAGGTAGAAGATCCATATTGACTCCAGAAGACTGCTTGTCAACGGAATTAGTTCAGGCATTTCAAAAACAAGAGTCAGCATGTCAACTCTTACCTTCGATCTGCACTAACCACACATAAATCAGCAATATAGCCAGCTGCGCAATTAATGTTGCCCAAGAGAGATGTTATGTAGGGTTTTTTGCTATTTACAATAAAACATGAACTGAACTCTCTGGATATGTGCCCATCTTTGCGGTAGGCCCAACGGCTTTTTCCAATTAAAATTCTAGGTCTTGTTGAAGTGACACTTGTGCTGTGCTGCTGAAGCAGTACCATATGTCTGTATGCCACAAGACGCCAAAGCATGACCCCAAAGAAAAGTAAGCAAACTCTTCGAAAACCCTCAAGAAACAGCTTCACATTCCTCTCCGCTTCTAGTGCTAGTATGGAAGGACGCCATCCAGAGAGGCAAACACAAACAGGGCTGGACCAAAACATTTTGCAAAAAGGCAAGAACAATCCCACCTCCCACTGTTCCGGGTCAAAATGCACATATCCCAAGGCCAGCCAAAGGTACTTTGGCATCTGAGATGGAAAATTCTATGTTTTCCTAACTTGCAATAAGCATATAATAATACAGAACTAACATTTTTTTCCCTGCCTGTCATAACACCTCAAATTGGCTGCCAAAAGTAATTACTTTCCCCTTCTTAATGATTGGGTGGGGTTTACTTTTGCTGAAAAGCAATTAGTTTATCTATTTTTCTCCTCTGGGGGGGGGAAATGTGGTTTTGTGCAAAGATGAACTTTTCAGGTATTTTGAACTGTCAGATTTTGGTGTGGTTTCTTTTTTTTTTTCTTTCTTATGAAACAAGGGCTTGAAATTTCAACAAGTCGAAGGAAATCAGCGCTGAACTAATTTGCTATTTGTCTTAAAATTATAATGACATTAAGTACCTGCAAGAAAAATATGGGCTAGAGCAGATACTAGGCAATGTCCAAAATTCTTGCTGAAGCATCTGGATGGAATCATACGAAGATGAAGACTTCTTCAACTGAATGAAGTCCATGGGGAGTCATTATGGATTAATAATGATTGAGGTGGCAAATTTTGGTACAGTTCCTCTATTCTAAGCAATAGCTGAAAAGCATATTGGGTTGGACTAGAACGGGGGTCTGCAACCTGCGGCTCTGGAACAGCCTGTGGCTCTTTCATCCCTCTGCTGCGGCTCCCTATCACTCAAAATATGCGTCACAACTGCCAATGTGTGACACCTGCCGGCACATGATTTATTGAGCTTTTTGACCCATCTTTTTTTTTCGGCATTCAAAATGTTTTTGTTGCATGCAGAAATAAAAATTTATTTTCTCTGTAGCAGTTCATTGATTTCATAAATGCAACACATTCTAGTTTTTTTTATACATAGCATAAAGGTAAAAAGTGATATATGCAGTGTTATCTTCATTTTAGATTTCAAAAAGGTTTTGTGGCTCCCGATGTTTCCTTTTCTGTGGGAAACGGGTCCAAATGGCTCTTTTGAGTGTTTAAGGTTGCCGGTTCCTGGACTAGAAGACCTCCAAGGTCCCTTCCAACTCTATTATTTCCATTATTCTCTGCTTGGAACCTGGTGCCTTGTTGGTACTGTGAAGGTCCAAAAAGACACTTCTGCATAATGTTTATTTATTCATTGGAAAGATTTATATGGCAACCCTTTTAAGCAACTCTGGGTGACTCACCACCGTAAAACCAGAAAAGAACTATGACAATCATAAGACAATCAAAACAATGAAACTATCAAACAAACAAACAAACAAAAAAAAACCCTTGCCTTCTAATTGTCCTCCTTGGAAATGACCCACAGCAGGCTCAGCTGCCCTCCTTCTATATACAATTCCATATCCTACTTATACAATCCCAGAAAAAAAAAAAATCCAGGTCTTATCAGTCTTCTGAAAGATAGATAGGCAGTGGGGTGGGGGGGTCTGTTTAATCATTGGAGGGAGGGTATTACATAAGGTAGGGGAGACCCAGAAATGAAGTCCCACTAGAAGGCAAGATGCAGATAGAGAACCTGGAGCATCTGTGCCCTAGCTGATCTAGTGGGATGGGCAGACATTCACCAAGAGAGGCAGCCCTGCAATCATTTCATGCAGGGCTTACAAAGTGATAAACCAGCACCTTGAATTGCATTCCGATTTATCTGACTATTGCAGGAAATTGAGCATGATTTGCTTACAGAATAAGATGATGATTCTCCTGCAAAGATTAGACAGTTTTAAAAAAAGAAATTTCCCCAACCTTATCTTTCTCAATTATTCATAGTGATTTTTTAAAAGCCATCCTTCGTATTTAAAAAATGTTTGGCTGTTGGGAAGGGGGAAAAAGAACCTCCTTTCAGGACAATAAGAGCATATTTACTTCATGATGATGGTCAAAATGTTGCTGTCATTGAGATTCTTGTTTTGAAGGTTTTGTGTTCTTGATAAGGTAAAGGTTCCCTTCGCACATATGTGCTAGTTGTTCCCAACTCTAGGGGGCAGTGCTAATCTCTGTTTCAAAGCCGAAGAGCCAGCACTGTCCGAAGACGTCTCCGTGGTCATGTGGCCGGCATGACTCAATGCCAAAGGCGCACGGAACGCTGTTACCTTCCCACCAAAGGTGGTCCCTATGTTTCTACTTGCATTTTTACGTGCTTTCGAAATGCTAGGTTGGCAGAAGCTGGGACAAGTAACAGGAGCTCACTCTGTTACATGGCGCTAGGGATTCGAACTGCTGAACTGCCAACCTTTTGATCGACAAGCTCAGCATCTTAGCCACTTGTGTTCTTGATACCCCCCTTTAATTAATTAAAAGACGATAAAGACATAGATAAACATTGATGCCTCACAGGAGCCACTGAAATGAGATAAAATACTTGTTATGTGGCTCAGCTATTTTGTTGTCTTTAGCTAACAATCCACCTATTTAAGGCTGCTCCATTGTCTTGGCTTGGTGACTGTGCCTGAATTGGATCTGGCTTGGAGATCCCACCCACCATGCATTTTTGCAGCTCTGTTGTCAGGACAAGTTCATTTTGACCAATATAGTTGCCAGCTGTGGGGAGATTTCATTGAGTGTTTGGTCTGTTCAGCCCAGCCAAGCCCATCTGAATGTACTTTCATTGCCAACACCAGGTTTGGAGGCAGCCAATGATTTTGTGGAGAACAGCCAAACTGAAGGAAGAGCAGTGGGGGGGGGGGGAGAGAGAACGAGGAGAAGAAAGATGTTTTGTAAATTGTGGATCCTTCAACATAGGAAGAGAGGCGTTTTCAAGGATACATCCAAGTTTTTTTAAAAAATATTTTGGACAGACAGACTTCCATTTCCGCTTAAATAAAATATTAAAATAATAGAGTTGTAAGCAGTGATTTCATACTGAATCCAATTCCCTGTTCAGTGCAGGAATCCAAGCTGATAAATCTTTGACAGATGGTGTCTAGCCTTTACTTGGACACCAAATAAAGGAAGCCCACCACTTTTCCCAAATTTTTTTTTTCCAGTGTTGAAATTTGTTCCAATTTTTCTACTAAGTTTTATTTCCTTCCAATATTCAAATAGAATTAAGCTTCCCATAACTTAGAATGATGTGTCTTATAATCTGAATTGGGACAGAAAAATGTTCTTATTTGTTTTCTTGATGAAATGTGAAAAGTTCTGTCCTCACCCTTCCTGCTTAAGGTTAAATACTCCCAGTTTCTTCAATATGGTTTCACAGAATTTAGTTTCTACCATGTTTCCCTGAAAATAAGATCGGGTCTTATATTAATTTTTGCTCCAAAATTAGGGAGCATTAGGGCTTATTTTCTGGTTAGGTCTTATTTTGGGGGAAAATATGGTACTAAATGCACTCACCTAGCTGACAATCTTAACCGGGGCTTATTTTGGGGGTAGGGCTTATATTATGAACAACCTGAAAAATCATGCTAGGGCTTATTTTCCGGTTGGGTCTTATTTTTGGGGAAACAGGGTAGTATACTGATAATTCTTTTTATGGAACCTGTTTATATTTCTCTGAATCCTTTTTAAAGCACCATGCCCAGAAGTGAACACAAAAGTGTCAGTTGGTCTAACAAATGCAGTGGGGAAAAAAAGAAACAAATCCTTTTCTTGACTTGTCAGCTATACATCTTTTGTTGCCATCTAAAAGTGTGTTAAGCATTTAAGTAGTTATGTCACGCTCTTCACTTACAATCATCTTGTAATCAATAACCATTCCAAGATCTTGTTAGTTAGTGCTATTGTCAAGTCATTGTTTTCCAGGGGTGAAATGCTCCTGGTTCGGACCCAATCCGGTGGCAATGGCAGTGGGTGGTTCGGAGAACTGGTAGCAAACTTCCCTGCCCCCCACCCCATACCCAGCTGAGCCGCGCAATCATCAGCGGCTTTTTTTTTAATTTTTAAAAGCATTTTTTCTACAACCTCTTAAGCAGAAAAAATGCTTTTAAAAGTAAAAAAAAAGCCTCTGATCATCATGTGGCACAGCTGGGATCGTCAGAGGCTTTTAAAAGCATTTTTTCTACAACCTCTTCAGCCGAAGAGGTTGTAGAAAAAATGGTTTTAAAATTAAAAAAAAAAAGTTGGCCACACCCACCCAGTAACATTACCTTCCCACCAAGCCATGCCTAGAGAACCGGTAGTAACAAATTTTACATTTCATCACTGCTGTTTTCTCTACTTAGACTTTGCATTTGACTTCTGCTTCCTAATCAAGCATTTTGCATTATGTTTATTAAATTTCCTTCTGTAGTTTCCAGCCCATTTCTTTAAGTTAACACAACAACCTTGAATTATATTTTATAATTCTGGGATATCCTAATGTTAGGTGAGGGACCTGGTGGCTCAGTGTCTAAGACGCTGAGCTTGTCAATCGAAAGATTGGCAGTTCAGCGGTTCAAATACCTAGTGCCACGTAAGGGGGTGAGCTCCCGTTACTGGTCTCAGCTTCTGCCAGCCTAGCAGTTCAAAAGCCCATAAAAAATGCAAGTAGAAAAATAGGGACCACCTTTGGTGGGAAGATAACAGAGTTCCATGAGTCTTTGGCGTTTAGTCATTCCGGCCACATGACCACAGAGACGTCTTCGGACAGCGCTGGCTCTTCGGCTTTGAAACAGAGATGAGCACCGCTCCCTAGAGTCGGGAATGATTAGCACATTTGTGCGAGCGGAACTTTTACCTTTAATGTTAGGCGGTCTACAAATTTATCAAGTATTCCTTCCTCCTCACCCATGTCAGCAGCGAGAGAATAAGTAAAAGACTGGACATGGTATTATCTATCTCACTTAATACCTCGTGTTACCTAGAGGAGAAACTCTAGAGGAGAAACTATTTGAATAGGATATTTGAGGTAAGATATAGTTTGCCACCCACAACTAGTAGACCACCCTTCTTCTGACTTGAAGAAGTTTCTTGGATGAGAAGCAAAATGTCTTCGAAGAAAAATCAAAGTCCTATTGCCCTTTGAAAAAGCACCTTTGGGATAGACCACCCATTCTCTTCACAAAGCTTCCCTGTCAGGATTCTGATTCCTTCAATTTTCCTTCTATCTTTTTTGAAGATAGGATCACCGTTTGTCCTCCTCTATTTATCTGTCATTTCAACAGTTCTCAAAGATTTTTTTTGACAAGTAAAAAGATTTGAACAGGACATCAGAAGCTACTTCAGTATCCTAGCATACAATTCATCTGTTTCTGGAAATTTCACTCAAAGTAAATGGGAGCTTCTGGCTTTATTTTTGTATCACTTTCATACTTCAGTCCTATCCTTTCATCATGCTTTTCGCAATCGTCTGATGAATCACATGTCTTTTGTTGAGGAGTTGAATAGATGTGCCTTTTCTTTCTAGCACTACCAAGGAGCTGGAATACTTTTCCTTTTCTATTTTTTAAAACTTTAATTGCTTACTGAACTCATACTCAAGCTTGCGTATACTGCTGCATTCAATACTCAATTATATATATGGGTTATAAAATTGGTTATATGTAAGTGTTTGAATAAAAGAATCTTTTGACATTTTAACAACAGAAGATTATTACATTATAGGGATATTACTGTGGTGTTATATATAGTAGACATATAATGAATTTAATTTATAATTAATAAAGTAACAAATGAGTTTTATGGTTGTAAGGCTGTAAGATATAAATCTATATTTATATCTATATGTCTGTCATTTGTCTGTCTATCTGTCTACTGTATATTCTTCAATATTCTAGTGTGGGTTTTTTTCAAAATTGTTCTTGCAAAGAAATACTGTAGTTTATTAATGCTTTAAATTTTATTTTAGTTATCTTTCACAAGGTTATAAGTTTAAAATTATGGATTATTTGAGTATTGTGCTAAATTGGGCAGCAGGCGAGAAATATCTGAAATAAACATGATTAATCATCTGATTTGAATATAATGTGGGTTAGATGAACCTCAATCAGTGAGCCATTGTGTTAAGTATGTTCATCTGCTGGTTTGGGGAAGATTTACTCTGATTTAATTTCTCACAATCTGAAATCAGTGAATTGATTGAATATTGGACAAGCTATGCTTGTCTGAGAGGGAGTTGCAATTCCAAGCTCTTTGAAGACCATGTGTTACTTTTGTTTGCAAGTTGTTTTGTTAGAAGAACTTTGCACCTCAGAAATAATGAGGCACATTAATAAATAAATCAATAAATGAACTGAAAAGGATTACCTCCCATGATTCAAATTGGGTCATTTATTAAGACAGGGATTCAACCAGGGGTGAAATCCAGCAAGTTCTGACAGGTTCTGAAGAATCGGTAGCGGAAATTTTGAGTAGTTCGGAGAACTGGCAAATACCACCTCTGGCGGGGTGGGGTGAGGAGTGGGGTGGGAAAGTGGGAATTTTGCAGTATCCTTCCCCAGGAGTGGGGTGGGAATGGAGATTTTGCAGTATCCTTCCCCTGCCACGCCCACCAAGCCACGCCTACAGAACCGGTAGTAAAAAAAATTGGATTTCACCACTGGATTCAACCAGAATTAAATATTAAATATAGGCCAGGAGAAGAGTTGTCCGTGGTTTTTTGTTATTTCATTTTATTTTATTTTATTTGCCTTTTGTTGTTGTTGTCTTGAAGTTAAGATTGACATTGTCTGGACAAGTCCCTATAATTTTCCTGGCAAAATTTCAGAAGTAGTTTGCCCTTTCCTTCTTCCTAGGGCTGAGCATGACTGCCCGATGATCACCTAGCTGGGTTTATTTATAAAGAAGGACTAGAACTCACTGACTCCTGCTTTCTAACCTTGTGTCTTAATTACTAGACCAAACTGGTTGCATATAGTTTTATTAGTGATATTAAACTTCGATGTTAATCAACTTTCATTTTTGTTATAGTCTTATTATATCTGTCCATAATGGGAGAATGGTCCTTGATTATCATTCAAAGGCAATGGGTAGCCTTCATCTCAGAAATTCATTCATTCATTCATTCATTCATTCATTCATTCATTCATTGTCTATCCATCGTCTGTCTGTCTGTCTGTCTGTCTGTCCTAACCTAAAAGATATGGAGGGGTTGAAAAGAAGGCAGGTAAACAGAAGCAAGCGAGGCAAAAATATAGAGGAAAGAGATTCGGGGTAATGAAATTAAACCCTAAATATATTTAATCCTAAAAAAATAAAAATAAAAAATCCAAGATATGCTATCTGTGAAGACTTCCTTAAATCCATAAACATTCTGAGCATTTGTAGACACCATATTTAGAATAGAATAGAATAACAGAGTTGGAAGGGACATTGGAGGTCTTCTAGTCCAACCCCCTGCTTAGGCAGGAAACCCTACACCACTTCAGACAAATGGTTATCCAACATCTTCTTAAAAACTTCCAGCGTTGGAGCATTCACAACTTCTGGAGGCAAGTTGTTCCACTGATTAATTGTTCTAACTGTCAGGAAAACTCTCTGCAGTTCTAGGTTGCCTCTCTCCTTGATTAGTTTCTACCCATTGCTTCTTGTCTTTCCTTCAAGTGCTTTAGAGAATAGCTTGACTCCCTCTTCATTGTGAGATATTGGAACACTGCTATCATGTCTCTCCTAGTCCTTCTTTTCATTAAACTAGACATACCCAGTTCCTGCAACCGTTCTTCATATGTTTTAGCCTCCAGTTCCCTAATCATCATATTTATGTTACCTAACTGTTTTTGGAAGGATGGATATTTCTAAATCTAGGTGAGCGCGGGTGGCTTTTTTCCTACAAGAAAACAGAGAACTATATAAAAAGCATATGTATCCGGTGCGTACAGCAATGATAAATTACACACAAGGCTGAAAAGTGGGAAAAATAGAAAGAAAAGCAATGGCCTCTTTTCTCCCCTGTTTTCTATTGGTGCTATTCATGCTAGCAAATTTGCTATAGAACTGTGAATATTTATTTAGCCTTCTTCATAATAGGGGTGTTTTTTTTTTTTTAAAAAAAAACAAACTAATGGGGAATTATTGGGGGACAATGAAAGACATTTGTAAATTAAATAGATAAGCCCGTTGGCACACAAGGGATGCTTTGTCCAAGACAAGAATTCTATTGTCCATCGCTTTTGGTTGTCAAGAGGCAGGGAGCGCAGGATTTATGAGGGTGACACAATGATCCTTTCACAGTGCAGGCGAAGGAGCTGTGAGATTCTGTCCCTCTGCTTTTCAGCCTCTATAATCTTTTTTTTTTTTTTTTATCATGCAAGGACAATGTAGGATTTAACTGGTTCTTGGGTCTCAGGACTGTCCTTTTAAACACCAGGGACTGTGAAGTAATTAATATGGGGACAATACATTTGCTTCTTTAAAAAAAAAATCTTCTTTTTTTTTTCTTTTTTTTTTCTTTTGGTACCTGAATTACCAGAGGTTTTAAGAATCACTACACTTGCCACTTTGGATAAATGGTCTTCTTAAGACATGGCTTATTCACACAAGAATAAAAAGCTACAATCCTGTTTTGGAATTAGAGGAAAGACTGTTTTATTTGGCAGTGTTCAATCAAATGTTTTTTTTTTTCCCCCTTGGCTATCTGTTGCAACGGGACTTCTAATGCTGCAAACTTGAACCTGGACTAAGTTGTATGATATAAAAAGAACTTATCTGATTAAAGAACATGAAAAAAGAAAAAAAATCCAACTACGAATAGATATTGTGATATCTATTCAATAATGGAATATTTATTTGAAAATTAGAGGAATGCGGTGGCTCAGTGGCTAAGATGCTGAGCTTGTTGATCGAAAGGTCGACAGTTCAGCAGTTCGAATCCCTAGTGCTAATGGGGTGAGCTCCTGTTACTTGTCCCAGCTTCTGCCAACCTAGCAGTTCGAAAGCACATAAAAAATGCAAGTAGAAAAATAGAGACTGCCTTTGGTGGGAAGGTAACAGCATTCCATGTGCCTTTGGCATTTAGTCATGCCAGCCACATGACCACGGAGACGTCTTTGGACAGCACTGGCTCTTCAACTTTGAAACGGAGATGAGCACCGCCCCCTAGAGTCAGGAACGACTAGCACATATGTGCAAGGGGAACCTTTACCTTATTTGAAAACTACAGTAAATCTTGGCAAAAGTTATTAGTAAGAAAAATGCTAAGTCTGAACCTAGTATTATTGTTGCTTCATGACATCTTGAGATATGATGACACCCAGCTGTACATCTCCACCCCAGGCCACCCCAGCGATGCCCTTGAAGTGATGGCCCAGCGCCTGGAGGCTGTACGGATCTGGATGGGGAGGAACAAGCTCAAGCTCAACCCTTCCAAGACTGAGTGGCTGTGGTTCCCGGCATCCCGATATAGTCAACTGACTCCATCGCTGACTATCGGGGGCAAGTCTTAGGCCCCCGTGGAGAGGGCGCGCAATCTGGGTGTCCTGGATATGCAGCTGTCCTTGGAGGAACATCTCACGGCTGTTGCCAGGGGGACCTTTTGTCAGGTTCGCCTGATCCGCCAGTTGCGCCCCTTTCTTGATCCGGATTCTGTGCGCACAGTCACTCATGCCCTCGTCACCTCTCGCCTGGACTACTGCAACACTCTCTACATGGGGCTCCCCTTGAGGAGCACCCAGAGGCTCCAACTGGTCCAGAATGCGGCCACGCGGGTAATTATGGGAGCTGCATGGCGCTCCCGCATAACACCACTCCTGCGTGAGCTGCACTGGCTCCCAGTGGTCTTCCGGGTCCGCTTCAAGGTGTTGGTTACCACCTTTAAAGCGCTCCATGGCATAAGACCTAGTTATCTTCGAGACCGCCTTCTGCCACCGACGACCTCCCATCTCTGCGCTCCCACAGAGAGGGCCTCCTCGGGGTGCCATCAGCCA
Organism: Arizona elegans; assembly: GCA_022577455.1. NCBI lineage: Eukaryota > Metazoa > Chordata > Lepidosauria > Squamata > Colubridae > Arizona > Arizona elegans. The sequence goes on from JAKOOJ010000014.1 coordinate 10,461,579, forward strand.
AGCAATGCAGGCTGGTGACCCCCAGGGGGAGGGCCTTCTCTGTGGGGGCTCCCACCCTCTGGAATCAGAGATAAGGAGAATCCAAGACCTCCGTGCCTTCCGCCGTGCCCTTAAAACTTACCTTTTCCAACAAGCCGGGCTGGCCTAACAAATTTTTTAAATGATTTTAAATTTGTTTGTCTTTTTAAATTTTGGGCCAAATTGAGATATTTCCTTTTAATCTGTTCTTAATGTATTTATTATGTGTTTTTATTTGGCTGTACACCGCCCTGAGTCCCTAGGGAGAAGGGCGGTATATAAATTTGAAGTAAAATAAATAAAAAATATGCCTGCTAGATGGGGTTTTGTTTTTTGTTTTTTTGGTCCTCTCTTGACAAAATCCTTAGATAAAAATTCCCCAGACATTTCCCAGACAGCTTTTCTACAGTTCTTGAATGTTTGTAGATTTAAGTGTCACAAAGCATTTTCAGCTATATTTAATAGAGTGCTTTAAGTTGAAGCGTTTTCAGAGATTTATTTTTTAGAAAAGGTCAGAATATACAGTAATGGTCCAAGGCAGGATTTGAAGCCACAATAAACCATGTCACAACAAAAGGAATAGTTGGAAATACTTCTGACTTTCCTAATTCTCTAGTTTGTTCTTGGAGCTGGGCAACAGGCTTCTTCAGGTTACATGTGGCAATGAATCAGTGGAACAACTTGCCTCCAGAAGTTGTGGGTGCTCCAACACTGGAAGTTTTTAAGAAGAGATTGGATAACCATTTGTCTGAATTGATATAGGGTTTCCTGCCTGAGTAGGGGGTTGGACTAGAAGACCTCCAAGGTTCCTTCAAACTCTGTTATTCTGTTAGTTATTCTGTTATTCAGCCTTCCATTTTTGTAGTTTTGTAATCCTTAAAGTCTTTTGCAGACCAATATTTCTCAACATTGGTTTGCAAAACAGTTCTCTGGCAACTTGAAGATGTGTGGACTTCAACTCCCAGAATTCTGAGAGTTGAAGTATAAACATCTTCAAGTTGCCAAGGTTGAGAAACACTGCCTTAGAGATGAAACTGAGTGCCATTCCAGTAATAATGCCTATTTTGCCTTAATGTGTAGTTCAGCACCCAGAAATATTGAAGATGGGAATCCACCTAATGGATGGTTAACTCTCAGCAATAAGATTCTACTGCTGCTGTAGAATTTTTGTTTTCATGATGATGCTCCCAAGCAGGAGTGAAATCCAGCAGGTTCTGACAGGTTCTGGAGAACTAGTAGCGGGAATTTTGAGTAGTTCGGAGAACCGGCAAATACCACTTCTGGCTGGCCCCAGAGTGGGGTGGGAATGGAGATTTTGCAATATCCTTCCCCCTGGAGTGGGGAGGGAATGGGGATTTTGCAGTATCCTTCCCCTGCCATGCCCACCAAGCCACGCCCACAGAACCGGTAGTAAAAAAAAAATGAATTTCACCCCTGCCCCCGAGCATATCTTTTATGAATGTACATTTCACTTTGAAGGTAATGGGATATTGACCTGGTTTCTATTGCTTTAATTTTGGGAACATTTTGCCTGAAAATGTATTTGCATCTGTTATTACTTAAGTCTAATTTGGGCCCAAGATGCTGTTTCTTTTCTAAAGCGCACAGAGGGAAGGAAGGATAATTAAAAGTTAATTACTTCTTTTTGGCATCTCTGTTGTTACTCTGACTTACACCTTGACTTCTGTGTCCTCCCTTTTTCTTTTCCAGAAAGTCTTGGATGATTAAATACATATCTGTGCATAAACACAAACTTTACTGGAACTGTTAATTTGCTCAAATGGATGGAATATGGTACTTTAACTGGCAACAGGCTTCCAAAGGTTGAAGGTAAGATGCTGGATAACAAAAGCTTGCATTTTTCAATTTCTGTACAGCTATAAAAATACTAGAATATTCTAAACCTACTGCAGTTTTCTCCAAGCTGCTTTCCAGATTGGTTAGGTTATAATTGTGACATTGCCAGAATGCCTGATGCATTAAATGTTGGTCCTTTATATCCAGGGAGCAAGGAGACTGACAGCAATGTTTGCTTCTTAACTGCCAAAGAGAGAAGAAAAAACATAGCACTAAACAGTGCAAAGAGCAAGAAAGATTATTAGAAGACTAGAAGCTAAAGCGTATGATGAATGGTTGAGGGAGCTGGATATGTCAAGTCTTAAGAGAAGGATTAGGGGTGGCATGGTAGTAGTCTTCCAATATTTGAGAGGCTTCACAGACAGGAGAGGGAGGTCAACCTATTTTCCAATGCACCAGAAGACAGGACAAGAAGTAACAGGGGGAAGATCATTAAAGAGGATCCAACTAAGGAGATATTTCCTGATAGTGAGAGCAATAAGCTGACTTTGTATAAATATACAAAAGTATGAAGGCTATTGCTTAACGCATTGTAAGCCGCCCTGAGTCTCCGGAAAAGGGCGGCATATAAATCAAATTAAAAAAAAATAATAATCAATGGATCGGCTTGCCTCCAGAAGCTGTGGAGTTCTCTATCACTGGAAATTTTTAAGAAGAGACTGGAAAGCCATTTGTCTGGAATGGTATGCTTGAACAGGGGGATGATCTAGAAGACCTCCAAGATACCTTCCAACACTGTGTTATTCTGTATTATGTGAAAGGAGGCTAGCATGACTCGTGGGATGAAAGCTTCAAAGGGGGGGTTATATGAAGTCCCCAGATTGCCCAGCTCTCTCCTTCTGAATGCCTCTCTCTCTTTTTTCTTTAGCTCTTTCCATTTTTTCCCCTTTGGTTCTTTTACTGATTCTCCTTTGCCTCTATAATGGTATGTGGGCAAGACTTGGGAGATTGGGCCAAGAGATGTTGCCAAGGGAATGGTCAGATAAGAGACAACGTAACCTGCAGATGGATAGTGGATGGGATGAGAGGTTCAGAAGAGACTTTCCCCTAGTTTCTTGAGCTCTAAAAGAGATGGGGGACAGAAAAAAAATGTACTTTCAGACTTTAAAATTCTGTCAAAACATTAGTTGACAATAAAGTAGAATTAGCTTAGCTGGTGATGATTCCTGGTGAGGCTGGCATCAGTTTTTAGAATAGAATAGAATAGAATTTTTATTGGCCAAGTGTGATTGGATACACAAGGAATTTGTCTTGCTGCATATGCTCTCAGTGTATATAAAATAAAAGATACATTCATCAAGAATCATAAGGTACAACACTTAATGATAGTCATAGATTACAAATCTATAAAAACTGCCAGAAAGGCAAGTGTGTATGCCTTTCAATCAAGAGCTAAGGCAAACTGGAACAATTAGAATCACAGGTCAATAAACTCCATTTGATAGTCAAACAGATAGACATTTGTTTTAATGTGTGTTGAGTATCTACAGAGTTAAATAATCTCATATTAAGGACATCTGCAAAGTCACAAATGACTCAGTAGAGCATATTATTATGCACATTGCATAATTATTATGCACATTAGCCCATTGCTAATAGGGAGCTATTGCTTCTAGCTACTAAAGTCCATAAACATTTTTTTAAAAAAAATCATGAACTTCATCATTTTTTTAAAAAAAGGATTTTTAAAAAATTATATCAGATCTTTCCATGATTGATTGATTGATTGATTGATTGCACATTTTTGCTGTTGTGTACTGCTTAGAAGTACGAAGTGTTGTGTGTGGTTTAATGATATTTCAAATAAGTACTTTCAGAGAAATCCATAAATTAAGGCTAGGACATCTGTAAAACAACTATGATGGATTTCCTGTGTTTACACAGAAATGTGTCACTAGTTAAAAGAATAAAGAAGATGAATAAATAAATGAAAATAAGCAGAACTGACACGAACCATGCTTTCCTTAATCCATATTATATCCTAAGGACCACTTAAAATATGCAGTGTTAAGCAGGAGCTAGGAGCTAGTGTGGGGTCTCTATATTACAAAGCATTTACTTTTTTAATTCATAAGTCTCAGGATTCTGATTTGCTTGAGTTCATTACTTGGAGCCTTAACACATATTCTTCTAAATCTTTTAGAATTGCAGAATCCTGAAGCAAAATAGAAATAGTTTAAAGTGGATATAGTAGATTAAAATTATTTTTTTTAAAAATGTAACCATGGAAGTAGCCTCCCAGTAAAACAAGTCTGTCACAAACAAATTCAAAAGCAGCAATTGCAATGCCAAATATTTTAGAAAAACAGGTGTGATATGTATGAATCTCTTCACCTTTGTAGAAAGAAATACAACATGAAGTACGAATCAGCATTGGGAATGTATGCTTGAAATTCTCTTGAAAAACAGTCTCTTTGCAAAGGAAGAAAACTTTGGAGAAATAGCCAGTCAAATTAAGCATTTTCAAGCTTGCTCTCTCAATCATCTTTGATTTTGTTCTATAGTCTACTTGCCACCAAGTATTTTTTTTTTCTTCTTCTTCTGCCTAGCTGAAGCAGAGAAAAGGCTAGCGGCAACGTAATGGTTGGCCCCTGGTGTGCACCTAAGGAGGGCTTTTATTTCTTTGGAAACTCTATAAAAGGGTTCTAGAGATACAATAAGGGAGTAGAGGGAAATAGAAATAATTTGCCAGGTTTTGTACCCCATCACTTCAAAACAGGAGATATAAATGCATTTTTTTGTGTGTGTTTTCTTTCTCTCTTCGGTGGCCTTGGTTTGAGAATCTATTTTAGTCAGCAGGGGGAGATAATGGATGCACGATCCACAGCCTTGAAAAGTCAATATGGTATTTGGCAAATAGAAAAATATTATCTAGTTTCTGTGGGCTGCCTGGACATCCATCATTATGGAGTGCATGGAGGGAAGATCCAAAAGTCATAGTAAATACATGTCTTTATTAGACCCCAGCAAAATGCCACATCATAGTGAGTTTCCTGGAATGCTCTATTTTCATTAAACAACAACAACAACAACACCTCTAGGGGAAGGAGAACACAAAGTAGGACAGGAATGCCATGGAGATTTTAAAGAGACTTGCTGAGTGAAATTGAAATCCCTACAGACTGTAGGCTCATGAACCTGAGCCCAAAGTGGTGAAGTCTTGATGACAGTTCTGTTAGCTTGTCAGTGATTGATTCACAACTCCAACAGTCACTTTGCCAATGGATGTCTCTCTCCCCCTCTCTCCCCCTCTTTCTCCCCATAGCTATCAACCTATCAAACTATCTGATTATCTACCAACTATCTATCTATCTATCTATCTATCTATCTATCTATCTATCTACCTACCTACCTACCTATCTATCATCTATCTATCTATCTATCATCTATTATCTATCATCTCTCTCTCCATCCATCATCTATCTATCTATCTATCTATCTATCTATCTATCTATCTATCTATCTATCTACCTACCTATCATCTCCCTCTCCCTCCATTATCTATCTATCTATCTATCTATCTATCTATCTATCTATCTATCTGTCATCTATCTATCTATCTATCTATCTATCTATTTATCTATCATCTCTCTCTCCATTATCTATCTATCTATCTATCTATCTATCTATCTATCTATCTATCTATCATCTCTCTCTCCATCCATCATCTATCTATCTATCCATTATCTATCTATCATCTCTTTCTCCATCCATCATCTGTCTATCTATCTATCTATCTATCTATCTATCTATCTATCTATCTATCTGTCATCTATCTATCATCTATCTCATATGGCTATTTCATATTATGATTCATGGGATGCAAAAAATCTTCACTTGAAATATCTCATTGTTTGAGAAACCTCCTGTTTCTAGAATTTTAAAACAGAGATGCTGTTTTCATTCTGAAAAATTGTAGAGCAAGGAAGAAAAAGGAATTTGTCAGGCCTTCCTCCAGACACTGAACAGGTTCAAGCAGGAGTTAGTCCCCAGAAGTATTCTATTGATTTTCTTGGGTATTTTAAACTTGAAAGCCGAGAGAAATTGCAGTGGATGTAATGCTGTTTCTTGCCTAAGTGATTCTGGATGTTCGCATGGCCACATATTGCTATCGTTCTCTCCACTCCCACAAAGGAAAAGCAAATAAGCCTTGTTTACATTGACTGGCATGTAAACCTGAGTGTCTATATGGCATTTGCATTTTCCATTTTCAATCCCATATTGTGGTGGTGGTGGTGCTTCTGTTTGAAAAGATTTCTTCTCCTGCTGTGCTCACTCAGAAAAGAAATTTCCTGTTTCAATATCTAAATCATCAAAGCTCACTGAAAGGTGAAATATTCACATGCAAATATTATCATCCAGGCAAAAAGTACTGCATCAAATTCACTAAATATGCACTCCGTGTATGGATTTGGCTCAAGAAATAGTTCTTGATGTCTTCCTTAGGACTTAGGGGAAGCCAGGAGAAATTCTGGACATTTGAAGAGATGATTGCATGATGAACTTAATCCTTTAAAATGCACACATGTGCATAACTTCTGCATAGTTCAGTTTCTGTGTCAAAGCCAAAGCTAGCTCTCTATTGTGTAAAAAAAAAAAAAAAAAAAAAAAAAAAAAGGCTTTAGGACTCTTAATAGGAAAGCCAGAACTTGGCTTGGCAGGAAGAGGGGAACAAATGACAATCACACGAGGGTAAATGGCTCGAAAATCTAACATGTGCATAATATCAGAAAACAGCTTTACTTATTTCCCTCGATAAACTTTATTATGTCTCTATTAATTTACTAATTATTTACATTTTTTTCTCTCAAGCTCGCATAAATGAATTTCTAATCAGAAATCCTAGCGATCCTAGCAAAATATGATAGCAATTTCGGTAGCTCTATGCTTCTCTGCATATAAATAAGACTTAGGGGATGAAAAGAAGATAACACTTTTCAATCTTGTGTGTTCTTTCACTTCAGCAATCTTTTTTTTTTTTAAAGAAGCTAGTAAATGGAAGATGGAACATAGAGATTATGTCATTTAGACAAGGAAATTGAACTGGTTTTCTGCTGAAGTCAAGGTCCCATCCATTCAATCAGTTTGGCATGATATGGAAATGTGTTCTAGATTTTTCCAAGGTTGTTTAGATGATGTTGTCTGTTGAGGTCCAAATGCCATTGAAATGTTTCTTTTATCCAAAACATTGACTTTATCGTTCTATTTCTACACAACAGTAAAGTCTTAGGATCACACGATCACAGCTAAGTCAAGGTTGCCCAGAAAAGGATGATGAAAAGGATGATAAAGTTTTATGCTGTTGCTCCAATTGTTTATCTCTAGTCTATCCTAAGACTATTCTTTCACATCTAGGCCACACTAAACATGGTATTAATTACATACTTATTTGCTGATTTATTCATGCAATAAGCAACAGCTCTCCCAAGTGAAATTTTGTTGTTGTTAGTTGCGAAGTCATGTCTGATCCATGGTGACCCCATGGACAACGTTCCTCCAGACTTTCCTATCCTCTCCCATCCCTGGAGTCCATTTAAGCTCATGCCGACTGCTTCAGTGACTCCATCCAGCCACCTTGTTCTCTGTCGTCCCCTTCTTTTGCCCTCAATCATTCCCAGCATTAGGCTCTTCTCCAGTGAGTCCTTCCTTCTCATTAGGTGGCCAAAATATTTGAGTTTCATCTTCAGGATTTGGCCTTCTAAAGAGCAGTCAGGGTTGATCTCCTCTAGGACTGACCAGTTTGATTGCCTTACCAAGTGAAATACAGTGTCTTATTTTACAAAGTTGATGCTGAAAAGGAACTGTCTGCTATTAATTATATTGCCAGGAAAGTCTGCTAAGCTTAATGATAAATAAGACTGTACAATTCCAGGAGTGTTATTAACTGTTTTTGTCAATAAGGGCACATTATTGTCTTTGAGTTCTCTTAGATTTAATTGTTCTGTATTGTATAGTATTATCGGTATGTGAATTGATTTCTAATAATATTTAGTACATTGATGTGTTGAATTAGTGACTATGTGTAGTGTAGACTGTAGTGACTGAAAGATGCATTCTGCTTTTGTTGATAATTAAGATTGCATCAGGTATTTAAACTTTTATTTTATTTTGATTGTAAATATTTTTTAAAAAAATATACTAAACATAGGTTTAGTATTAGTATTGGTATTAGTAGGGAATTCTATACACAGGAAACTACAATTACAATAGTGTTGAAGGGAGCAGAATTTTTCATGGCAAGTTTTGGAAATTCTGAGTTTGATTCCAAACAACCAACAGCTGAAAAAGCTAGCTCAAAATTAATCCAAGTTGCCATTTTCTGGAAATACTGATTATTTCACTATGATTAGTTTTTTTATGGTCTTATGGTTGTTATATTTATTGGTTTTCTTGTTGTTCTGAGCCAGCAGAGTTCTTAAATGGGCAGCCATATTTTAAGTAAATAAATAAATGTTCTAGAGAAAAGGTAGCCAGTTGTTCTGGCATTTGCATCTGGGGACTTTTAAAGTTATTTGCAAAGCCACATGCCTCTGTAATGCATCAGTGTTTCCCTTAGAAAATATTCTGTTTATCAGTAGGACCTTATTCATAGAAATTATGGAAATCAGAGTTGAAAAGAAAGCAAATCACACTCCCTCTTCTGTTCAGCAATCCAAATTAAAAGCACTCAACAGAGAGTGGTATATATTCCATGCTTAACATAGCTTCTACTTGGACCCTATCATCTCCTTAGTTGGCTAAGCAATTCCAGTTTTAAACTGCTCTTACAACCAGGAAGATTCTCCTAATGTTTGGCCGATATTTTCCACCTAAAGTAAAGGTAAAGGTTCCCCTTGCATATATGTGCTAGTTGTTCCCGACTCTAGGGGGCCGTGTTCCAGGGGTGAAATCCAGCAGGTTCTAACAGGTTCTGGAGAACCGGTAGCGGAAATTTTGAGTAGTTCAGAGAACTAGCAAATAGCACCTCTGGCTGGCCTCAGACTGGGGTGGGAATGAAATTTTGCAATATCCTTCCCCCAGGAGGGGAGGGAATGGAGATTTTGCAATATCCTTCCTCTGCCATACCCACCAAGCCACGCCCACAGAACCAGTAGGGAAAAATTTTGGATTTCACCCCTGCTGTGCTCATCTCTGTTTCTAAGCAGAAGAGCCAGCTCTGTCTGAAGACGTCTCCGTGGTCATTTGGCCGGCATGACTAAACGGCAAAGGCGCATGGAACACTGTTACCTTCCCACCAAAGTCCCTATTTTTCTACTTGCATTTTTTACTTGCTTTCGAACTGCTAGGTTGGCAGAGGCTGGGACAAGTAACAGGAGCTCACCCCATTGTGCATACTAGGGATTTGAACCACTGAACTGCCGATCTTTAGATTGACAAGCTCACCATCTTAGCCACTGAGCCACCACGTCCCCTATTTTCCTCCTGGAATTGGAATTTTATAGTCTCTAGGTCTCGGAAATAGAATGTTGGTCTTGGCTATCTATTTAGACTCCTTCAGGTACTTTAAGAGCCCTATCATATAATCCTGCAGTTTTCCCTTCTCAAAAGTAACCCCCCCCCAACTATTCTTATAGTACCTGAGCATCATTGGTGGATGGAAAAACTTGCAGATATCAGCTTTATCAACTTAGAATATCACTTGTGGTCTTGATTGTGTTCTGTCTGAATTCTTCTTCAACTGTCCTGAATCCCCAGAACTGGAGACAGTACCCAATGCAGAGTCTGACCAGCATAGAATCAATAGTCAATAGAATATAATAATTGGGCAGTTATTCTTCATAAAGAAAAGAGAATATCCATTGACAAAAATGTATGCAATTGGATACTTAAGAAATAAGATTTCTTTTTAAAGAAAACAGTTGACAAATGACTAGATAGGTCTTCTTAAACAGTGAGCATTCCATTACTAATCTAGAACTTGGATTGAAAAGAGTCTTTTTAATGGTGGGAATATCTACATTTACAGTCAAAGGACAATGTTCTCACTTGCTTCCTGACAACATACTGCTGCTCTGTCTTATTGCAACAATGGTGTCAGTATTCTTTGGTCCTGTGGATGAAAGGATGTTTCAACCCCCCCCCCCCCCCACAGAATAGTATATATTATTTATAATGCAGCTCCATCCTAATCCTTCAATTATATTATCTACCTACCTACCTAATCTGTCTGTCTGTCTGTATATCTATCGCCATCTATCTATCTCTATCCACCCATCTAGATCCTTCTCCTTCTCCTCCTCCTCCACCGCCTCCTCCTCCTTCTCCTCATTGTCGTCATCATCATCATCATCATCGTCATCGTCATCTTGTAGAGAAACATACCACACTATGTCAAAGTTCCAAATTTCATGGACATGAACAAAAATATTTCTTTTCTCAGAATGAAGATTATTTCTGATACTTCTGGCAGAGGAGCAGATTTCTTACACCCACTGTGGCTGCAGAAGAAAAGGTTCTTGGTGACCCCAAAACCTATCTGGCTGGCTGGCTGGCTGGCTGGCTAGCTGGCTGGATAGATAGGTAGGTAGGTAGGTAGGTAGAGATAGAGATAGAGATAGAGATAGAGATAGAGGTAGAGGTAGAGGTAGAGGTAGAGGTAGAGGTAGAGGTAGAGGTAGAGGTAGAGGTAAAGGTAGAGGTAGAGGTAGAGGTAGACAGACATAGACATAGACATAGACATAGAGATATTTATTCTCCTCTTCCTTATTTCATTTTACAACAGGACTGTTCTACTCGGTCGGTAAGCACAAGTACTATCCCTCCCAAGTGAGACCAATTCCAGTTGAAAGAACAACTACATTTAACAACTTTGTCCACCTAGTTATATAGGCACTGATTTTCTCAGGTCATCCAACCAAAGAGACCCTCCACGTTCAGACAATCTGTCTCCACAAAAGAGATTTTCTATATATGCAGAGAGGCACATAATGCTGGGGAATGACTCTTCTCCTGTCAGCTTCTTCCATCTCTTTAGCTTAATCTATCATCATGGGATTTCAAAGAAGGTTAAATTTGACATGTGACCTGCAGAATTACAACCCCTGAAATGTGTTAGTTCCTGCTAGTATTTCTTGAATAGAGTCAAAGGGGAATAACAGCAAGAAAGCAAACGACTGAAGTTTTAAGGACAGGAAGAGCTACTGTGTTTAGAAAATTTATGATTCAGAAAACATATGTAAATACATGAGTTAAGCTTCTGACTCTGGTTCTTGCATAGAGGAAAAAAACCCATAAATAAATCCCAAGGACAAGAAAACATTAAAGGACAGGACACATGTGTATAATAAATATACATAAATGTCACTCTACCTCTGACTGAGATTATAAATCAGACGAATCAGAAAGACAGGATGCTTTAAAAGACAGGAACTAAATTAAACAAGAAATCCATCAATATTCCAATTTTTCAAAACAATGAAGGGGTAATTTGTTTGTGTGTACAAGGGCACATTCAGAAATCTCATGGTAGATTTAGAAAATGGCCTGAGTCTGCTTTGGCTTACAGTTTAGGCATAAGTAAGTTCTTCAATAAATCACACACATATTAGCAGAGACTGCTTTAGTAAAAGACATGGCTTCACCTATTCTGTGCTTCTTAAAACAATTGTTGGATTTACCATATTTTTCGGAGTATAAGACGCTCCGGAATATAAGACACACCTACCTTTTTTGGTGAGGAAAACAAGAAAAAGAAATTTGCGTTATCAACATAGCTAGTTGATGAAGCACATTTATAAAAAAAAACACCTGGAGAAATTTTACTCCAAATGAAGGGGAGAAATGGGGAGTTTGTCTCTTGAATTTATCTAGCCCTAAATGCAATTGTGAATTTGCAAATAATGCTTTCTTTAAATGTTGCACAAACACACTGCAGCAACCCTGCATAGCAGGAAAAAACAAACAAACCCAGAGCATCTATACAACACCTTCCAACAAAAAGTATATCCATGAAACTTCATCAGAAATTGCCTGACCCATCAACCCAATTTAACACAACCAATTCAAGCCGTAAAAATATAACCCTGCCACACATCAAAAAAACATCCCAGAAACTACCAAAAGACCATTAGAAACCCATGAAATCAGAGTAGCACACAAGCCAACTAAAGCCCTCCAAAACATCTATCATATTTCATTTCCATATTTTTTTATCTAACCATTGATAAAATAAGTCCCATATCTTATAATATTGTTTATCTTCTTGTTCTCTAATTTCAAATGTCAATTTACTAATACAAGAATTGTAGAATTATATAAAATATAACATAAAGATGGATTATTATTGGATCAATTTAGGATGATGAAATGAATGTTATAATATAAATTAATTCAAATTTTAGAATATTTTGTACAAAATGAGGGAAGAACAGCTATAGTCAAATAAATGATTAATGAGGACAATAATACATAGATATATATTAGATCGATAATGTAAGAATTTAGGTAAACTGTAAGATATGAATATGGTGAAGATGCACAAAAGACTTGTAACCAACCGACACACTGTGTGTAATTGAGGATGGTTTTGTTTTTATGTATGTTTGTTTAAAAATAAAAATAATTAAAAAAAAAAAAAGCCCTCCAAAACATCCAAAGTAAACCAGCCAAATGACATGTTGAAAATTCTTTAATTTCACAACATATGGACTAGACCTAACCATATTTTCAACTGGGAAACTATGGCCATCCTAGATCAAGCCAAGTCCAAAACACTAGGGAATTTCTAGAAGCCTTGCACTCTGACAAATTAGTCAACAATGGACACATAGACAGAAACATACTGTACATACTGTGCAAAAGAGATAATCAACAAGCCAAAATGGGAACAGAAAGACCAAAACACTTCCTCACCAGCAATCAACACCCAGATAAGCATAGGTTAATTCCAGTGGTGGGTTTCAAATTTTTTTACTACTGGTTCTGTGGGTGTGGCTTGGTGGGCATGGCTTGGTGGGCGTGGCAGGGGAAGGATCCTGTAAAATCTCCATTCCCTCCCACTCCAGGGGAAGTATACAGCAAAATCCCCATTTCCTCCGCTGGGACTTGGGAGGTAGATAATAGATGCAGGCGGGGCTAGTCAGAATTTTTACTACTGGTTCTCCGGTAGTAGAACCCTGGAGTGGAGAGAGTGTTGAGAGTAAAACTTCCCTCTGCATAGTAGGCAATGGACCGGACAGCAAAGAGATACGTTGCTGGTTAAACACACAGATACTCACAGACTCTGAATGGTGGAAAAAAAAAAACATTCTTTACTCTTAGTGAAAAAACAAACTTGGTTTCTCAAAACAATGATAACACGTCTTCGAATAATCACTCTCCAACACAAAACATAGTTTGCTTACAGTTCTCTTCAATCACACACAGTCCCACTTCAGGAGATCAATCATCAAATAGCAGGAGCAGGAGCTCCCGGGCTTCCTGTCTACTTTTATGGCTGCCTGATAATAGCACAGCCAATCATTCTTCTCATATCATTTAAAGTCACAAACATAGTTTTTCTATATATTACCTATCCAACCGTAGGATAAATATCCAACAGAGAGAATGGAGATTTTACAGGATCCTTCCCCTGCCACGCCCACCAAGCCATGTCACGCCCACCAAGCCACACCCACAGAACCGATAGTAAAAAAATTTGAAACCCACCACTGGACAAGACATTCATAAACATCTCTTGGCCTAAGCAACTCCCCCCCCGCCCCCAATTAACAGTTTGCACAAAGTCCAGACTGGAGAAGACTATTAATCATTTCTTCCTAAGAACAAGACTGCTCCTAAAACCTTGGTTCACCAATGATTCTTTTAAATGAATCCTTTGCTTGTAGCAAGAAAAAGCACCAGAGGTCAAATGTTCTCCTGCACCCACCCACCAGCAGATGTTTAGATAGAGGAAAAGACAAACTTATGATAGTATTCAAATGTTTACTTACCCACTGATGCTAGTAACTTTTGTGGGTGTGCTCTCTAACCGATGATTCAGTCTCCAAGAAGCTCCAGTCATGTCCTTATTTTTTTTTCTTGGGACGACAAGAGCAATTTGTAAATCTAAAAACAAAACGAAAAGTAAAGTGCAAACTATTAAAAGGATGGGGAGCAAAACTGTGGAGAACAAATTAATTAAGAGATGTATTAATTCCTAATTGATAGGAAAATGCTCTGCATTTTTGGTGTCTTCGACAGCCCTGATGCTTATTCACCTAAAAGACAGAATTTGAGATTTACACTGCTATTTGGAATCACTACATATTTGGATTAGAGCTGGACAGATCATAAATTACAATGATTTTTTTTGCTACAGTATATTTGTGTTGTTTGCAGAGTGCATGCAAAAAGGAATGTTCTTAGGCTAAGTCTGACCTTGAACAAAAGATGCATAAGAACTGGGTGAATATAAGTGACAAAAAGACAGTTGCTTGGTATGGATTATTCCCTCCCGGGTCCCATCTACAACCTCATATAACATCAAGCAGAACTGGAAGCTGAATGGGCAAAAGGGATGGGAATATTGAATTTTGAGTACAATGTGAATTATGAATTTTCCACTTGGTTCTGAGTTGCCCAAGTACACAATTATTATTTTAGAATAAATTTCCCCCAAGAGCCTTGTCATTATTTCAAATGATATTGTCAATCACTCTGTTCCATAATAAGCCTACTTTTTTTTTTGGTGTTTAATGCTGCTTGGTTTGCTATTCCAGCAGAGTTTATATTTAAAAACAGACAGCTGGTATACATTTATCTCAAGAGCATCTCCCTGAGGGCAGCAAAGGAACGTTAAAACCATTTACAACCATTTTTCATTTCCTGAACCTTTTAGTCTTCCTTTCTCCCCCCCACCCTTGTTTTCCCTTAAGACTATTTCTATGTCATTTCAGTTTGGGGGCTGTTTTGCTTCTGTTACATGTTTAAATTGGGCTTTACTCGCTCCACGCTGCTCATACCTGCAAATTAAATGGAGACTGAAGAAACAGAATAACTGTGGCATTCGGATATAAATAATACAGCATCTTTCTCTCTCTTGTCAAAGCTAGTGCAAAGCCTGGGAGAGATGCCACCATGCTTTCACAGCATAATTGAGATAGTGGTGGGATCATGCGTCTTACCCACCACTCCATTACTGATGTACGCTGATCGGCTAAAGATCCAGTCGTCGGAAAGAAATTCACAAGCACAAATGGTTCTGTGCACCAGAAACCATCAGTGCCACAAAAAAGTTCAGTAACTCTCCTGAAACAAACTCTTTTGGTGCTTGAATCACTCAATGTGTGCAGGAATCTATATGAAGAGCTTTAGAATCACATTCTTTGCACTTTATAATTGGGGAAGTTCTTAGCCTAAAAGGCAAATAATAAGAGATTGCTCTCTCTCTCTTGTATTTTCCTTTGTTCTAATTGCCATCCTTATAAAATGCCTAAGAGCAGGGGTGCTATTCAGCAGGTTCTGACAGGTTCTGGAGAACCGGTAGCGGAAATTTTGAGTAGTTCGGAGAACCGGCAACTACCACCTCTGGCTGGCCCCACAGTGGGGTGGGAATGGAGATTTTGCAGTATCCTTCCCCTGGAGTGGGGTGGGAATGGAGATTTTGAGTATCCTTCCCCTGCCAATGCCCTTGCCCAACTCCTGCCAAGTTACAGTTCAAAAGCATGCAAACTCAAGTAGATAAATAGTTACCACTGTAACTATAATACTGTATTACTATTATTCTTCTCTTCCTTACTAGTATCTATCTCTTCCCACTTATTACTATAACCATGTTGCTTGTATCTTTCAATTATATTATTTTTATTTGTTTCCTAGTGTGATTTGATAGCTTATTAGTAACCTTGACTATCACTACCCGTGTTTTCCTGAAAAGTAAGATCCTGTCTTATATTTTTTTTGAACCCTAAAATAAGCACTTGGCCTTATTGCCATGCACTCAAAAGTCCAATTGGGCTTATTATCAGGGGACGCCTTATTTTTGGGGAAACAGGGTAAGTGTTGTATCTTTTTATTCTTGATGAATGTATTTTATTCTCCTTATGTATACTGAGAGCATATAGACCTAAGACAAATTCCTTGTGTGTCCAATCACACTTGGCCAGTAAAGAATTCTATTCTGTTCTGTTCTGTTCTGTTCTGTTCTGTTCTGTTCTGTTCTGTTCTGTTGTTCTGTTCTGTTCTGTTGTTCTGTTCTGTTCTGTTCTGTTCTACCCTACCCTGCCCTTCCCTACCCTACCCTACCCTACCATACCCTACTCTACTCTACTCTACTCTACTGTACTCTACTCTCTTCAGTGGTAAAGTAACAATACTTTGAGCTCTCTCGGTGGCCATGAAATGGAGATGAGCACTGCCTCTACAGTTGGCAACAACTAGTGGAATAAAATCCCCAAGGATTCCTTTACCTTTTTTAAAAAAAAACTCAATAATGTTTTACTTACTTTGGTATTTTATTTTTTAAGGGAAAAAACAAGCTGTAGGCTAGCAGATTATTAATATGTTTGATAATGTAGCACTGGTCAAAGTGCTTAATTTGCCTAATCATGTTCAATTTAGTAAATACATAAATCTAGTTAAGATACATAGGGCTATTCTTCAACCCTTAGGCCATCCTTTAAAAATCCTTAATGGTTCAATTATATAATGTAGGTTCTATATTAAAGCCATCATCTCTGTCCATTTTCCTTCTGACAGCTTTCTGCTAGCGTGTTAAATTTATTTTTTCATTCCCTACTTATTTTGAGTCTCATCTTCTCTAGCTAACTTTATTGTTATGCCCTTAACAGAGAATATTTACATTGTCAGCTAATCAGAATCACCTCGAACCTGAGATGTGTGGCATATAAATTAATTAAATAAATAAAATGTCAGCTAACGTAGGGATTTCTTTTGTTCTAGTATCTTGATTCCAAATACCTGCAAACTCATTCATGGTTATTTGGGAGCAACACTGCACTGCACAAATGTTCCAGAATGCTTCAGAAAGTTAAATGAGCTTTTAGTCTCCTGGAATTATCATCATGTAATGCGCCATTGGCTATTAAATACCTGTAAAGGAGGCATCTTGACACATGTCACACCATAAATATACTCCTAGATATATTGGAAGGGAAGAGGGGGCTCTACTACAAAGATGATTAGCGGGCTGGAGGTTAAACCATGAAGAATGGTTGCAGGAATTGGGTATGTCTAGTTGAATGAAACTAGAAGCATTTGAAATGTGGATTTACAGATGGCTGTTACTTATAAGCTGGGTTAACAAAATCAGAAACGAGGAGGCAATAAACCACCTTGGGAAAGCAAAGGGAAATCATCCAAGCCATTAAAAAGCAAAAGTTAGATTATGGACATGTGATGCGACACTCAGAAAAATATGGCATCCTTCACTTAATCATCCAGGGAAAGATTGAAGGCAAATGAGGTCCAGGCAGAAGAAGAAGATCATGGCTTCAAAACCTAAGGGACTGGTTCGGACAAAATCAGCAGTATTTTTTCATGTGGCTGTTGACAAAAATAGGATTGCCAACATGATTGCCAACGTCCAATGACAGAAATTGCACAAGAAGAAGTTGTTGAACTAAAAGAGAAACTAGGGGTTACATGATAGCAGTGTTCCAATAGTTGAGGGGACACCCCAAAGAAGAAGGTGTCAACCTATTTTCCAAAGCACCAGAAAGCAAGTCAGGAAACAATGGATGAAAAATAATCAAGGAGAGAAGCAACCTAGAACTAGAGAAAATTCCTAACAGTGAGAACAATTAACCAGTGTAACAGCTTGCCTTCATAAATGGTGGGTGTGCCATCATGAGAGGCTTTTAAGAAGAGACTGGACAGCCACTTGTCTGGAGTGGTAGAGAGTCTCATGCTTGAGTAGGGAGTTGGATTAAAAGATCTCCAAGGTCCCTTCTAACGCTGGTATTCTGTTATTCTGTTACTGTAAGAACCCCATTTTCATGGATAAGTCAACGATTCTCAAATTACATTTTAGTCTATGTCCTGGATCATGTGATTTAACGTGGAGAATGACATCAAGTTGTATTCTTATTTGCTGATAACTGCTATTGCTTCACTTCCAAGCAAGTGCATATAGGTTAAAATTGGATATTGTCAGAAAACCTGACACAGGTAGCACTATCAGTGTCAAATGGATTTAAGAGGGAAAAAAATTGTTTTATCAGCCTGAACTGACAGTTTTGCTATTTGCTGATGTTTGGAATACTGATTGAAGTTGCCTAAGAAGGTTAAAATGCCATTTTTTTTAATCATAGTTTTTAACATTTAATAAAAAATGAAAGGTCTTCTAGAAATTAACATCTATGTCTTTTTTATACTTTATGTGTACGTGTGGATCATAAGGTATAATTTAGGGTTTAGTGCTACAATAGAGCCAAGAAATTATTTTGTCCAAATTATATTTAAAATAAATCATGGTGTAGCACAATATGTGAATCTAAATTATGTAACTTTTTTTTAACCAGGATAAGGCAATGGTTATTTCTGATATTTGAAAGATTTTAGTAAAATTGTTCAATTTTACTCCCTACAGGGAGATTTTAGATTGCATTTTCTCCTTTCAACTTTAAAGTCCAAGAGGCTATTTTTCTGGATGACTGACATTGCCATAATTTGAACCATCAATGTAATTTGTATGAATTAATGCATACAGATGTCGATGTGCGGGCACATATAGAAAACACACTTTTCTGTAAAAGAAGAAAATCTAAAAACATTTTAAAGTAACAAAGGAATCACTAAAAGCTACTTAAAGAGACTAAGGTTATTGTTTTTCACCTCTTAAATTGTGTAAAACATTGTTGTGGGTGTAATGTTGTTGGGGAAAGATAGATCAATTTTATCTCCAAAAGAAGATAAAATCCCATAGTCTGGAAATGATTATTCTGTTTTATGACTGTAATCGCTATAAATCACTCTTAAATAATTGGCATGGCTGGTCTAATGTGGAGAAAAAAAGAGCAGCTGGCTAGAAAATCTGTGATTAGTATAGCCTCTTGCAGATAGCATGGTTCACTGTTTATAGCTTGGTCTTTTTAACTTAGTCACCCAAGTCAGGTCCTAAAGGGAAAATAACAAGAGAAAGTTCTGAGTTAGTCCCAGAGTCTTGAGGCATAGATCTGGATTCACAAAAGTTCATGAGATGATCAGTGAAGTATCTCAGTTGCAAGTAACCCTGAGGGAGGTTGAAGAAAAGTCATAAATTCTGAAGAGTAGGATGGCTTCTCAGATGCTGCCTCATGACTCTGCAACAAAGTTCTCACCAGCTTTTAATTTCACTACTTCTTCCTTCCAACAGTCTTAGTTGTGTAGGAAGTTAGCACCCACCCATCTCCTAGGAAAATGAAATATTCTAGGAAATATTAAAAAGGCAGAATATTATATTTTCCAGTGGTGAAATCCAAATTTTTTATTACCAGTTCTGTGGGCATGGCTTGGTGGGCGTGGTGTGGTGTGGCTTGGTGGGCGTGGCTTGGTGGGCATGACAGGGGAAGGATACTGCAAAATCTCCATTCCTACCCCACTCCAGGGGAAGGATACTGCAAAATCCCCATTCCCTCCCCACTCCTGGGGGAAGGATATTGCAAAATCCCCATTCCCACCCCAGCCAGAAGTGGCATTTGCCAGTTCTCTGAACTACTCAAAATTTCCGCTACCGGTTCTCCAGAACCTATCAGAACCTGCTGGATTTCACCCTTGATATTTTCCCCAAGGAGAAACATGTTTTAAAGGCAAAGCATTTCTCCCCCCCCCCCACACACACACCTTTGTCAAAGGGCCATTAAGGCCTGAGCCAGTCTACATAACAAAGATTTACCTCCTTCAGGCAGAGAAGAGCCAAAGACCTTTCATTACATCACCATCCAGCAAGGCTCAATCAAACTTGGACTCAAAGACAGTCTACAGAGTTAGCCAAGACCCCTGCCCTCTGGGAGTCTGACAACCAACCAGGATACATTTCTTGCCACAGGAACAGGAAACAAGTTCAAAGCCCAACAGAGGTTATAAATCTCATTCTGTCTCTCACCCATGTGCTTTTTGCCCAGGACTTCAAAACCATGTGGTCCTGTCCACCATTAAACCATCTTTCCAAACAGCCTCCATGTTTTCAGTGTCTTTCTCTCCACTTGGAACTGAACCCAGAAGGAAATTTCTTCCAACAGTTGTCTCTACTCTTTTGAATACAGAGAAGGAACAGTTTCCAGGAGCTAATCCAATGTTGTCCTCTTTAGAAAGGATGGCCATTTTAAGCTCTTCTCTAACAGCTGGCTGGAATGTCACTACCACCTGAAAGTCCTGAAGAGATATTAATTGCTCCTCATCAACAGACCTCTTAAAGAGACAAAGCCTTCTGCAACTGATTAGTAGGATCATGTCTTCATTTTAACCTAGTTGCCAGTAGGAAAGGCTTACAGCCTGCTTACATGACATTCCCTCCTGCTTTTTTTCTATTTCTAATTTCCTTTTTGCTGCAAAATTAGCATCTTTCTCTGAATCACTCGATTGTTTCTAATGAACTGCAGCCAAAATAATTAGGATGCCAGAGGAATATCCCCTAAAGAGAGCACAGCATCTGGAATCCTTTAATTTGGAGGGAACACATGTAAAGGGAAATCATAATCTAGATACAGTTCATGAAATAATATAGATCAGGGTTTCTCACCCTTGGCCACTTAAAGATGGGTGGACTTCAACTCCCAGAATCCCCCAAACCAGCCTGGCTGGGGGATTTTGAAGTCCACCCATCTTAAAGTAGCCAAGGTTGAGAAATACTGACATAGGTCATTAAAAATGTGGAGGTGTGTGTGGTTTTTTTCTTTTTATTTTATTATTCATATTTCTATGCCACCCACTCTCTGAGGACTCTGGGCTGCTTACACCAAAGACAGTATACTAAATAGCATA
Organism: Arizona elegans; assembly: GCA_022577455.1. NCBI lineage: Eukaryota > Metazoa > Chordata > Lepidosauria > Squamata > Colubridae > Arizona > Arizona elegans. The sequence goes on from JAKOOJ010000014.1 coordinate 10,482,354, forward strand.
TTGCCCCCAACAATCTGAGTCCTCATTTTACCCACCTTGGAAGGATGGAAGGCTGAGTCAACCTTGAGCCGGTGAGATTTGATCTGCTGATCTGCTGAACTAGCAGTCAGTTGAAGTAGCTGCAGTACTGCACTCTAACCACTGCGCCACCTCGGCTCTGGTTGTGTTTCTCCTTGGGCCACATTTTAGAGAATTTGGTCGTTGTTGTTTTTCATTAAAACCATATGAGTACAGATTTAGGATAAAAAGAAGCACTAGTTTATAAAATTTGCTGTCATGCATTGTGCTTAGAGGTTAAAAGAGGATCAGAGAGCTCCATGGAGGATTGTTCAATTAACGGCCACCGGTATTGACAGCTGTGTGTGGCACCTCTTGAATCATGTGATATTTGTGTTTGTTAGCACAACTGTGGAAGAACATTACTCCACTATTGTCACAAAACTGGACTTTGTTTTTCCTTGAAGAGGTTTCACTTCTCATCCAAGAAACTTCTTCAGTTCTGACTGAATGGAATCCTTCTATTCTCTACCATTCAGCCAGAACTGAAGAAGCTTCTTGAATGAGAAGTGAAATATCTTGCTAACTAACTAACTTAACTAACTAACTTAAAGGGCCTTGGTAGTACAGTGGTCTAAAGCACCCTGTTATTAAGAACAGCTGCCTGCAATTACTGCAGGTTTGACTCTCGCCAAGGCTCAAGGTTGACTCAGCCTTCCATCCTTTCTAAGGTAGGTAAATTGAGGACCCACTTTGTGGGGGCAATAAGCTGACTTTTTATAAATATACAAAAGAATGAAGACTATTGCTTAGCGCATTGTAAGCCGCCCTGAGTCTCCGGAGAAGGGCGGCATATAAATCAAATTAAAAAACAACAACAAAAAAACCTAGTATTGCTAACTAGGGCATATAAAACCTTTGCCAGGCCAATTCTTGAATACAGCTCATCCGCCTGAAATCCACATTGTATGCCAGACATTAACATGATTGAGAGGTCCAGAGGTATTTCAAGAGAAGAGTACTCCATTTCTCTACTCATAATAGAATCCCTTATGCCATCAGGCTTGACAATATGGAACTGTGCCGCCTGTGGTCTGATCTAATCATAGTACACAAAATTGTCTGCTACAACATCTTACCTGCCAATGACTTCTTCAGTTTCAACCACAATAATACACGGGTAAACAATCGATACAAACTCAAGGTAAACCTTCGCTTTGTTGCGAAGGTTGTGGAGAGTGTGGTTGTGCGACAGCTCCCACAGTTCCTGGATGAAACCGTCTATCTAGATCCATGCCAGTCCGGCTTCAGGCCTGGGTACAGCACGGAGACGGCATTGGTCGCATTGGTGGATGATCTCTGGAGGGCTCGGGACAGGGGTTGCTCCTCTGTTCTGGTCCTATTAGACCTCTCAGCGGCTTTTGATACCATCGACCATGGTATCATGCTGCGCCGGCTGGAGGGACTGGGGGTGGGAGGCACCGTGCTGCGGTGGTTCTCCTCCTATCTCTCTGACCGGTCGCAGTCTGTGTTGGCAGGGGGGCAGAGGTTGACCTCGAGGCACCTTGCTTGCGGGGTGCCGCAAGGGTCGGACCTCTCGCCACTCCTGTTCAACATTTATGTGAAGCCGCTGGGTGAGATCATCCGTGGTTTTGGGGTGCGATGCCATCTGTACGCTGATGACACTCAGCTGTACATTTCCACCCCAGACCACCCCAATGCTGCCCTCGAAGTGATGTCCCAGTGTCTGGAGGCCGTGCAGGTCTGGATGGGGAGGAACAGGCTTCGGCTCAACCCTTCCAAGACCGAGTGGCTGTGGATGCCGGCATCCCGGTATAGCCAGCTGGTGCCATCGCTGGCTATTGGGGGTGAGTCACTGACCCCCACAGAGGGGGCTCACAACTTGGGCGTCCTCCTGGACACACGGCTGTCTTTAGAAGAGCATATGACAGCCGTGGCCAGGGGGGCTTTTTATCAGGTTCGCCTGATACGCCAGTTGCGCCCCTTTCTGGATCGGGACTCCTTGTGCACAGTCACTCATGCCTTGGTTACGTCACGCCTGGACTACTGTAACGCTCTCTACATGGGGCTCCCCCTGAGGAGCACCCGGAGGCTCCAGCTGGTGCAGAATGCGGCCGCGCGGGTGATTATGGGAGCGACGTGGCGCTCCCACGTAACACCTCTCCTGCGCGAGCTGCATTGGCTCCCGGTGGTCTTCCGGGTGCGCTTTAAGGTGTTGGTTCTCATCTTTAAAGCGCTCCATGGCTTAGGGCCAGGGTATTTGCGAGACCGGCTGCTGCTACCGATAACCTCCCACCGGCCAATACGCTCTCACAGAGAGGGCCTCCTCAGGGTGCCGTCGGTCAGGCAATGTTGGCTGGTGGCCCCCAGGGGGCGAGCCTTCTCTGTGGGGGCACCCGCCCTGTGGAATGAGCTGCCTCCCGGAATACGATTGATCCCGGACCTCCGGACCTTCCGTAAAGCCCTGAAGACGTTTTTATTTCATCAAGCCGGCCTAGCCTAAATGGTTTTTAACTGGGATTTTAAATTTTATGGATTTGGGGTTTTAAATTGGGTAGCCAATTATTTAATTTTTTAATTATCTTAACTTTTGTATTTGTATGTTTTTTAATTTTGGCTGTTCACCGCCCTGAGTCCCTTCTGGGAGAAGGGCGGTATACAAATTAAATTAATAAATAATAATAATAATAAAAAAAAATAAACCACGCCAAACTCGATTGCAGAAAATACGACTTCAGCAACAGAAAGGTCAACGCCTGGAATGCTCTACCCGACTCTGTTGTTACATCCTCAAACCCTCAAAGCTTCAACCTCAAACGGTCTGCCATGGATCTCACCCCATTCCTAAGAGGTCCGTAAAGGAGGCGTGCATAAGCGCACCAGTGTGCTTACCGTCCCTGTCTTACCGTCCCCATTTATCTGTACTTACTTCCTTTGTTATGTTTATGCTATACCTGCTACCTTGTACATGTTTGATAAAATAAAATAAAATAAATAAATAAATAAATCTTCAAGGAAAAACAAAATCCAGTTGCCTTTTGAAAAAGCACCTTCGGGACAACCATGACCTGGATGACTGAGAATTTCCATAGACATTACTTCACTATTGTCCATGTTTGCGAGTTTCTAGTTGACCATCCATGATGCAGAATAATGGCCCTGTCCGGCCAAGTTAACTGAAATTAAGCCTGTACCTGTTAACTGAAGGCTCTTGTTAACTGAAATTAAGCCTGTACCTGTACCTAGAGTCAAAATGAACAAGTCTCTATCACTATTGACCTGATGCTTTTCCAACTCAGAAATTTTAATGCATTCAAACCCCCAATTTCTTGAAAGGTAAGAGAAATTCTTGAATTGCTAGAGGAATACAGGGCTGCTAATAACTAAGCAGACTGAAGCCAATTTTTTTTCCCTATTGCTCATAAAAATTCTCAGCAGGGAAGCAAGCTTACTTAACCACCTTTCCATAATAATTCAGTTCATTGAGACAGAGTTGGGAAATGCAGGCAATTGTTTATTCCACAGCATAGCTCAGAGGAATAACATTATTTATATCAGCGTTGCTGCATATTCACAAATGTATTGTTCCATAAATAGCTATAATGGAGTACACACTTGCCGATGCACACAGGGAGACTTCTGGCACTTTTACACAGGTGTCCCTAAGCCCTTCCTGTCCAATTCTTATTGTTGCATTGTCCCATATTTGGAGGACTGAACTAGTTGGTAGCCTGACAGCACCACTTTTATTTAAGAGCAAATTTTCCCCTTGTGGTTTACTGTGAAAGGAGAAAGTAGAAAGTTGTTTTCTGCAGCATCAAGAGCTACAAAACATTTAGCTACATCCCTGCCAGAATGAATGCAGCATCTCATGAGAAGACAGAATTATCTATTAAGAGTTGAAGACCCAATATAGCATTAGAAGAGCAATGGGCAAATGAAAGAAAGGATATCAAGAATTCCTGCCAATAGCAAGGATTCTATATAAAAGGTAAAGGTTCCCCACGCACATATGTGCTAGTCCTTCCTGACTCTAGGGAGCGGTGCTCATCTACGTTTCAAAGCCGAAGAAGCTGTCCAAGGACATCTCCATGGTCATGTGGCCGGCATGACTCAATGCCAAAGGCGCACGGAACACTGTTACCTTCCCACCAAAGGTGGTCCCTATTTTCTACTTGCATTTTTTAATGTGCTTTTGAACTGCTAGGTTGGCAGAAGCTGGGACAAGTATCGGGAGCTCACCCTGTTACGTGGCACTAGGGATTTCAACCGCTGAACTGCCGATCTTTCGATTGACAACCTCAGCATCTTAGCCACTGAGCCACCATGTCCCCAAGGATTCTATATACATATGTATAAAACCAGAGAGAGAAGTAGAGTAAGGCAATAATAAGCAACTTCTGTGCAAGCCAATTCCTAATATGAATCAACAAAAGAATTCTTATCATACCCGTTCTCCGTATTTCCTTTAGATCACTAATTTCTTCTGATTCATCAGTATTTATGCTGAGACTGGGATGACTCAACTCAGCTGGCACAAGCCAGCTTGGAAGGATTTCTTCCTCTGCAATGGAAGATTGTCCAAGGCAAAAGAGAGATGGCTCTTCCCATTTTAAAAATTCAGCTTGAGAACAAGGGGAATATTTCTGTTTCCGATTGGTTGACTTTGACTTTCTGGGGATTTGCTGGACTTTATTATCTAGACCTGTGTTTCTCAAGCTTGACAACTTTAAAATAGGTAGACTTCCTCTCATGCTGACTGGAGAAATCTGGGAGTTGAAGTCCACCTATCTTAAAGTTTTCAAGCTTGAGAAACACTGGTCTAGACTGTTTGATTCATTATGTACCCTGTTTCCCTGAAAATAAGACATCCCCTGATAATAAGCCCAATTAGGCTTTTGAGCGCATGTGCTGAAATAAGCCCCCTCCCCAGAAAATAAGCCCTCCCCAAAAATATTTAAACGCATGCACAACTGGTCCCTGCCATTTTCTCTGGTTAGGATTAGGGAGACAGAGCCGGAAATCAGATAAGATGGCAAGAGGAGCCCCGTCTTACTCCACGTGCCCCAAAATAAGACCTCCCCAAAAATAAGGCCAAGTGCTTATTTCGGGGTTCAAAAAATATAAAACACGGTCTTATTTTCAAGGAAACATGGTATTGATCGATTAGCTCTGGCAGTGTTTTTCTCTTTTACTAGCAACCATTATGAACTTTCAACAATGGGAATGTTTGATGTGACATCTCAGTGGAGAGACATTCAACAGGCACTCTCTGCCTTCTCAAAGTGGACAGACTGTTTCTGTCCAGAACAGGTAGTTAGCAGATAACCAAACCACATAGGTTTTTATGGGTGATAACTAGCACTTTGATCTGCACCCAGAAACACACTGCAAGTCAGTACATCTCTTACAATATTTGCATTAGAAACACTACTGGGTCTGACTCATTATCAAATGGGAATTTGATTTCTGTACCAGCTGAATGTGGTCTTCTGCAGCAGCATCAAGTATAGAAACTTAAGGTAGTCTAGTCACAGTTCTCTAGTTTAATCTTTGGAGGTATACAAATAGTGGTTGACTGAGGTTCCCTGGTTTGGCTTCCTAGAAGGGAAGAGATTTTCATGAAGTTTCAGCCTCAGAAGCATTCATTATTAGTTAGAACCCTGGATCACATGTGGAACCAAAAGTCCTGGATATATTTCTTAATCTCTCCGAAACTCACAGCAAATAATAATTTTGAACATAGCTGAAAGGGAAAACTGTCAAAAATATGAAGAATAGACCTATAAGCTGTTCTATGTATCTTGTTTGGAAGGAAAATATTGCCTTCAAGTCAATATTGACTTTTAGCAATTGCCTGGAGAAGTTGCCAGCAGGATGACCTTGAGCCAGTCACTTTCTCTCAGCCCTAGGATAAAAGGCAATCACAACCCACTTTCAAAATCCTGCAGTTTTCTTGGCAGGATTTTGAAAGTGGTTTGTCATTGCCTTTTCCCTAGGGCTGAGAAAAAGTGACTGGCCCAAGGTCATTCTTCTGCTGGCTTTTGTAACCAAAGCAGGACCCTTTATCGTGACACCAAACCGACTCTCTCTATGTATCTTAAAATAACTAAATTATATGCAAATGAAATAAAAACAACAAGAACAATTGTCATTCTGATCTCCATCTAAATTTTATGTCTTTATTTTTGCCATTGGCTTTCCTTGGCAATATAGTGCACAACTGAGCTGGTCTGACTATTACACAGCAATTTGATTAACAAAGTCATACAGCATAACATCATTATGGGCAAAGCACCTCACAGGAAGTTGAGCAGTCTAAAGAAGGTATGTGAATGAAATTCTATCCTTTCACAACTCTCCTGATTTACTACATTAAAATAATTGGAGCATTTTATATATATATATATATATATATATATATATATATATATATATGTATGTATGTATGTATGTATGTATGTATATATATATATATATATATATATATATATACACATACATACATATACATATACATACATACATGCACACACACATATATATACACATACACACACACACACACACACACACATTTATTTAAAGAAATTCTTTCCCCCACACTTCATTTCAATCAATGCCTCAGAATTACACAATCTTTCACAATCTTTCATGAGATTATTTGGTGGCGCCTCAAAATCCGCTTTATGAATTCTGCATTCTGGTGGAACAGCTACCATTTTATCATGTAAAAGTGCTGATTAGACAAATGTAAGAGATTATTTAGTCTAATGGAGAGATGTCAAACTAGATTTCTTTGAGGGCCGGATCAGTGTTGTAGTTCTCCTCTACGGGACAGACAGAGGGAGGAGACAGGATGGATGCCTCCTGCAGCACCCTGCTGGCCAAAACGGGGTACAGAGGGCCATGCACGCCCCCCCCCCCCCGTGCCTCGTTTGCAGCCTGGACGGCCTCCTGCAGCATCCTGCTGGCACCACAGGCTGGTCCTTTGCTATTTCCAGGCTGGCCCCATGGGCCAGATTTAAGCACCCCACGGGCTGCATCCATTTGATATCCTTGGTCTAATGAATGTCAAATGAAAGGGCATTCTATGGAAATATTTTTGGTCCAACTAGGACAGGGGTCAGCAACCTCCGGAGCCACATGCAACTCTTTGGGCCCTCTGCTGTGGCTCCCTGTCAGGTGATCCCACCACTGGCTGGCCCCACCCCTCACCCTCCCCTCCCAGTCACTCCTCGCCTTGCCTGAGAAGGTAAGGGCGACGGTGGGGGATGGAGAAGCAGCCAGGGCAGAGATAGGGAGATACAGAGAGAGGAGGAGAGCGGGAGGGAGGGGGAGAGAGAGAGAGATGTCAAAAGGATTTTGTGGTTCCTGGTGTTTTTTAACAATGGGTTCTCTGCCCTAATGACCGGCTGGGTAGGCATGGCTAGGGGATTATGTGACTGGTGGAAGTGAGTGACATCAAGTTGGCCACGCCCACCCAGGTTTTGTGGCTCCCAGTGTTTTCTTTTCTGTGGGAAATGGGTCCAAATGGCTCTTTGAGTATTTAAGGTTGCAGACCCCTGAACTAGGATTATATATGTAGACATGGAAGACACTGAAAAATTAGTCAGATATGATTTATAAATTCTAGCCTTGTCTTCTAGTCATCAAATGAAAATTATTATCTCCCTTCTCCTTTAAGAAAATCACTATGGAATTTCTGTTGTGTAAAATTAATATACTTTTGGGAAAGAAAAACACACTTACTTTTCTTAAAGGTTGTTGGTTGGTTGTTTGTCTGCCTGCTTGCTTGCTTTGGAGTGAAGATGTCGCTTGATATTTTATAGAATAGTACTTTTTCATGTTAATTATACATTTTAGTTTTGAAATGTCAGCATCTAGAGCTGTACAAATCTGTTTCATTTTCTTTTTTTCATTTCACATTTTTCCCCATTTTTTTTTAACCACACTGTTTTCTTTGGGCTCTGTGACAAAGAATAGCAAGGAGGTTGATGTCATTGTAAGTTTAAAAATATAATAGTCATTTCTACTTTTATTCAAACCTCCTTCAAGAGTTCTTAATAAAAGTATCAGGACTAATTAGTGCCTCCTTTATCTACTGCTCTGCCTTTTGCTTTTCCAGTAGTATTTGTAAAGAGCTCAGGAGAGAAGATTTATGCATATTTAAGAACTCCTGTATCACCACAGTTCACCTGGTCTTTGGGTGGCTTACAACAGAAATACAGGAACCAATGCTAAATCCACAAGGCATCATAGAAAAAGTCAGATGGTATTTTTATCATCATATTCTAAACAACATTCAGGGCCATATAGAGTTGACTCACTTCTAGAAGGTCATCAGATTGGACACAGCCCTGGATTTAAAGAAGAGGAAGACAGTTCCAAAATATATTGAGTGCAGCCATGGGTGCTATTCAGCAGGTTCTGACAGGTTCTGGAGAACCGGTGGCAGAAATTTTGAGTAGTTTGGAGAACCGGCAAATACTACCTCTGGCTGGCCCCAAAGTGGGGAGGGAATGGGGATTTTACACTATCCTTCCCCTGGAGTGGGGTGGGAATGGGGATTTTGCAGTATCCTTCCCCTGCCACGCCCACCAAGCCACACCACACCCACCAAGTCATGCCCACAGAACCGGTAGTAAGAAAAATTGAATTCCACCACTGAGTGCAGCTAAAAACATTGGCCCTTCCCAGTTACAGAAGACCACTGACAGTAAGGATTCATCAATCAGATGGGTCAATTCAAGGGATTTGGAGAATGGAAGACAACATGTACTGAGAGTCACGTCTGTGGCAGGGGTGAAATCTAAAATTTGTTACTACCGGTTATGTAGGCATGGCTTGGGGAGAGGGGGGTAATGCGACTGGGTGGGCATGGCCAACTTTTTTTTTTTTTTTACTTTTAAAAGCGTTTTTTCTACAACCTTAAAAGGTTGCAGAAAAAAATGCTTTTAGAAGCCTCTGACGATCAGGCAACTCAACTGGGATCATCAGAGGCTTTTAAAGGCATTTTTTTTTCTACAACCTCTTTGGCCGAAGAGGTTGTAGAAAAAATGCTTTGCTTTGTAGAAAAATGAGCCATGCGATCATCAGAGGCTTTTTTTTTAATTTTAAAAGCATTTTTTTTTACTTTTAAAAGCATTTTTTCAGCCAAAGAAAAAATGGTTTTAAAAGTAAAAAAAAAAAAAGCCTCTGATAATCGTGTGGCTCAGCTGGGCATGGGGGGGGGGGGCAGGGATTTTTGCTACCGGTTCCCAGAACCACCCACTGCCATCGCTACCAGATCAGGCGATCCGGTCCAAACCGGGAGCATTTCACCCCTGGTCCGTGGGGTCTTAGAGATGAAAACCAACATAGTTAATTGCATACATAACCTGTTGATAACCAATGCAGAGATTGCAGTCCAAATTTAATAAAACTGGGCAGCTTTTATTCAGCTATGCTGCATGGGTGAACAGTTCTGTACTGCAGTTTGAACCAGCTGTGGCTTCTGAACGGTGCTCAAAGATGGCAGTAGTCTGCCAGATGTTAGTAAGAACATGATCTGCCCTTTAACTATGCATTTTATTAAAATGTACTCCCTCCTGAGAAGGGTTTTGTTTTCTTTGTGGTTTGGGTGTGTGGGTGTGTTTAAATACTGAATTAAACAAGGTTCAGACTGGTTCAGTTTGCCGGGGTTTGGGAGTTTTTTTAAAACATTTTTTGTATATTTTGAGCTTTCTCTGATCCTAATCCCTGGGTGTCCTTTTTTTTTTTTTTAACAGTATTTAATATGGTTAGAAAGCCCAGATGCTTTTAGAAGAAGCTAAAGGCAAGAGGTGGACTGACATAGCACTATTGTTCAGATGAAAAGGGCTTATTTGCTTTTATTCCAAGCCCAAATGAAGTCTCTGGTTTGCATGCTCAAAAGAAACTTGTCGTTTCATCTCAAGAAGCCCAGATACAGCCCGGCTTGATTCAAAATAGACCGTATTCTATTCTGAATGTTACACAGAGACTCCACAGATGTCACTACACAGAGACATTTTGAAAAATAAAGGGATTGCAAGCGATTACTGCATTAAGCCCTAATTAGTAAATTAAAGATAATGGCTTAGATGTGTGGTTAATGTTTTGTGTTCAGGTTTTTTTTTTTTTTTCCATGCCTGAACAACTGATAGTAAACACTTTCATATATCTGCATCTCTCCCTTCCGATGTTTCTACAGGCTTTCTATATAATTCCATTACCAAACCCAGTAATATAGTTAAGCTACATGTTAGATGCTAGGGGTAATATTTGATGATTTTTCACATACCTACTGTGGATGGGATCGTTTAACATTAACGATCTGGTGGAAGAAAATTTGTTTGTACATTTCATTTATCTTCTTTAATTTTCCCTTTTCATCTTTTTTTTTTATTCTAAGGAGAATAATTGTAGGAGAAGAGCAGGCGGAGCTAAATGTGTTATCAGATTAGAGACTTTACGTTGCCACAAACATTCAAGTCCAACCTCTCCTGAATTCTCTTGACTTTTATCTGGTGTTAGTGTTAAACTTTAGTTGAGTAGATTAGCAATAGCAATAGAATTTAGGCTTATATACTGCTTTCACAGTGCTTCACGGCCCTCTCTAAGTGGTTTACAGAGTTAGCATATTGCCCCCCAACAATTTGGCTCCTTATTTTACTGACCTTGGAAGGATGGAAGGCTGAGTCAACCTTGAGCCTGGTGAGATGTGAACTGCCAAATTGCATTCAGCAGGAAGTCAGCAGAAGTAGCCTGCAGTACTGCATTCTAACCACTGCGCCACCATGGCTCATTCTCTTACATAAGCTTGATATAAATCTTCTATGCTGCTACTTTATGGATGGTCCTGATTCTTTGCATCTGACATGTATAAGGTTTCCCTTCAAATGTACTTTCTGATGTTTTGTTAAGAATCTAATGCCATGATAGGAACTATTATGGAAGGATCTGTATCTGGTCAGCAAAATAAATCTGAAGTTATTTTCTACAACAAATCTTCTCCTATGATTTGCCCAACAGTTCACACATTATTAAATATAGCTTGTTGTCCAGGTACTGCCTGCTTTTTGAAGCTTCTGAGATTAGAAAGTGAGAAATAGCCATTTTATGTGCTAATTACACAGTTCAGATGAACAGCAACTGAGTAAATTGGAGCTCAGTTAAATTAAACAAAAGTTCTTATTGGAATATCTTATTAGAATAGTGATGATTTAACTAATGCTTGACTTATTTTTTTCCTTTTTATTTCTATTTATTTCTGGTACTTTCAATTAATAAGAACTTCTGTTAAAAGGAGAAGTTCCTTTCGGGTGGACATATCAAATGAAGATAAACCATATTTATAGGGAATAATGTTTCTTTGTAGCCCCTTTGTCAATCTCCCAATATTTGGTACCCTTGACTAAAGAATCTGGTAGGGATTGCCAAGTTGTTTAAAGAACTAGGAATTGAACAAAATTGGAAAGCATAAAAAATTCCTACAAAGGGAGAGCTAATTAAGAAAATATTAGAATGTGCAGAAATGAGTAGATTAACATTAGCAATTAGAGGGAAGGAAGAATCAGAGTATTACAACATATGGGGGCAATTTTATCAATGGATAGAGATTGAATATAGACAATAGACAATATAAAAATAAGAAACATGGGAAAATACGTTGTAATACATTAAATGTAAATGTAAGAAGAAAGATAAATATATACTAAGAAAATGATGCTAAATGTTGAATATGATGACACAAAAAAGTTTGTACCCAGATGTTACACTGATTGGTTAATGATGAATTGTTTGTTTAAAAATAAAAATAAAAAACTTATTAAAAAAAAGAACTAGGAATTGGATTTCCTTTTTTTTTTTTACTATGGAAACTAGCTATACAAATGTACAGTATAAGGCTTAGTTGGAAATAGAGACGTAATAGAGTAGCTAAGATTATAAAGATTTTACTCAAATCCAGCAGGCTACCACTATCTTACCCAAATCCAACAAGCTATTACTTCCAACCAGGTATATCTGACACCATGCCTCTAAAAAGAATGGGGAATTTAATACTATACCACTAGCTATTTCCTTAGTGGATTCCCTATCTCTCTAAAGATAGCTTCCCAGCATTTTTGACCCTTGGTTGGAAATTACATCAGTAGGGAAGGCGAAATGCCTGAAGAATTATATTTAGGTAAAATCCTAGATACGCAGGAGGGTTTTAATGTTGAGGTAACTCATGTTATGGCAGTATCAGAGGTAGACCTGAAAAGAAACATGATGAGCTAATTCTACTTCATTGAAAAGAAAAGGAAGTCAAGCTATTCTCCAAAGCACCTGAGGGTAGGACAAGAAGCAATGGGTGGAAACTAATCAAGGAGAGAAGCAACTTAGAACTAAGGAGAAATTTCCTGACAGTTAGAACAATTAATCAATGGAACAACTTCCCTCCAGAAGTTGTGAATGCTCCAACACTGGAAGTTTTTAAGAAGATGTTGGATAACCATTTGTCTGAAGTGGTGTAGGGTTTCCTGCCTAAGCAGGGGTTTGGACTAGAAGACCTCCAAGGTCCCTTCCAATTCTGTTATTCTATTGTACAGTTATATTAATAGAATCTTGAAAATCTGAAAGTACAATTCTCATCCCACCTCCTTTACAGCTCAAGAAACCAGGAATAATTTTTTCTGAGTCTCTTGTCCTGGCCAGTATGTAGCTGTGGACTATGTTGTCTCTTATTTTGTTGTTCCCAGTGTCTCTTTCCGCCCCGTCTCCAGATCATTCTCACATACAATTACAGATGGATATTTGTTTATTTTTTGCTTCCCAGCCCAAGATCAGGATACATTTATTTTGCAGACTGTGAGAAAGTCTCTTGTTCTTTTAATTGTGTCAGAAAGGATGGGCCTTCACTGTGGACTCCAGAAATGATCAATCCTTTATTGAACAAAGATGTGGTCTTTACTGCCCTCCAAAGGTAGCAAAAAACCTCTGTTTAAAAATATCAGTTCCAGATCTCACATTGGGTCACTGAAAACCCCTCCAAGAGTCTGTCCAAAAATTACAGCTTTTTTTTTTAATGGAGGGACTGTTAATGAATAAAATGAGCAGTCATGCCTGCTCTACACTTTTGAAAATGTTCCAACTAATACCAAAATTTATGTTTTTTGAGCAAGTTATTAAAAACATGGTATCCTGAGAATTCTAGATATTCTTAGATTATTGTTTCCAACCTAGGGAGACCATCCAATCTTGGCCATTCGAGTGAATAATTTATGAGGTGTCTTTATATTTCATTTATATTATCGTCTTGGGAGAGAAACTAGCATCTTGTTTCGATGGTCTATTAAGCTTTTGTTGCGTGCTACGTTTCTGAAATGCTGAGCTTAGAATAAGCACAGAGAACTAATTTTGTCCTGTTTGGTTCTTCTTCTTCTTACTCTAGGAAACCGTTTGGAGTCTATACAGAGTTAAAGTGATGGACTTAAGGAACATTGACATCTCGGTTACGGAAAACCTGTGAACTTTCCAGAGGATTATAGTATTCCTGTTCACTTTTGCAGTGACCCTTTGAGAAGAAAGGGGAAAAATTGGGGAGTACTCTGGTGCCTATACATTAACCAAAAATGAAGGAAGATCATTGTTTACATGCTGCCCTCCTCTGTCTGGGAATGCTGTGTTGCACCTTTGTTATGGCGACAGACAAACTAAACCACTCAAGGCCATCACTGCATGGCCATCACGAGAAAGGGAAGGAAGGGCAAGTTCTCCAGAGGTCAAAAAGAGGATGGGTATGGAACCAGTTCTTTGTAATAGAGGAATATACTGGACCGGATCCTGTACTAGTAGGTCGAGTAAGTTTTTTTTGTACTTTTTAGAGCAACACATGCATTGCTTTTTCTTTTTTCTTCTTCTTTCCTTAGAAACATGTTTTGGTATGATTTGGCCATGAATAAATCCAGTGTAGTCTTCAAAGAGGAATGATAAGACCTCTGTAGGATCCAATCTGGGTCGTTACTGGGATCAGAGGTTTTTGTCTTTGGAGCTTTTGGACTCGTGCTGAAGCCCATCTTCAGGAGACTTCTCTCTAGTTAGAGAGAAGTTCCCTGAAAATGGACTCCAGCATGATAGTGGTGGGTTGCTACTGGTTCGCCCCAGTTCGGGTGAACCAGTGGTGGCGGGAGACTCAGCCCAACTGCCAAGTGCTTCCGCGCATACACAGAAGTGCCCTGCGCGCAAGTGCATGTACCCCCACGAGCAAACCAGTAGCAACGGGATTTGGAACCTGCCCCTGCAGCATGAGTCTAAAAACTTGGAAGACAAAACCTCTGGTTCCAGTGAGTGACCTAGACTGGATCCTGCAGCATTATCCTGGGACCCATATATTTGTCTTCATTTAGTAAGACCTTTCCTATCCAACTGAGATCAGAAGGGATTCATTTAGCTGTAAATCCAGCCAAACAACAACCCATCCTTTGGTATTTAAGGTTAATCGTTAGCTCTTTAAGATGGTTAGAATGGTGCTACAATACCCAGATGAAAAGCTGTAGCTGGCCATACAGCTATATACAGAGATTCATTTATGCTTTCCAGAGTTACTTTTTTTGCAGGAAGGGAGGAAATGAAATTCTTAGGCAGAGATGTGGATCATGCAGATACATTTAAAATGTGTTTCATTAGCATATAGCTCGTTCAGTTTCTTTAAAATGTTATTTGTCTAAGGAATTTAGTCAATGGACTCATATCTGGTTTGATTGCATGGCCATACTGATTATTTTCCCAGATATACTGTATATTCTCTTCCTTCTTGTCTTTTCTTTGTCCTTTTTTAAATGAAGATGTCCTAAACTCAAGCAAACTCAGCTCCATGCAAGGCATTCATTGTACCATCAAAACATTTTGTACCACATTCTAAGTTGAAATGAATATGGTATTGACTTTAATTGTAGCTTCTGAGCTTTGTTGCCTTGTTTTATGGTCTGTACTGCTCTTTTTGTCTCTCATTATCTGTTGCTTTTATGCTCTTCATTCTAAAATAGCTTATACATTTAATTGAAGGAGAGGAGGGACAAATTTAATATGTAGGGCACTCACCTAAGATCAGATAATATATTTCAAAATTCATTTTCATTATCAAAGGTGATTCTAATATGATTTTAACTAATCCCCAAGCTAATACTATTGAATTTGATAATGATGGTTGTATGGAATCCGAAATACCTTTTCAAATTCCCCAAATTTGGAATGTAATCATAAAGATTAGGCCTTTCAAAATGTAAATTATTCTTCAATTTTTACACTCCTCTGAATTTTGGAATACATTTTTCCAATCAAAACACACATTCAATTAAACATTCCCCTTAAGGAACACTGGATATAACATTGATGCTAGAATGACAATTTGCAAAAGAAACCCAAACAATAAATTTGAGCAGATGATATACCAGTGCTTATTGATGACCACTGCCTTGTAAATGCTTCAAAAATATCAGTGTTAATGATCTATGTGGGTGCCTGTGTGTGTATTTCCCAGCTCCACTTTTTTAGATCAACTGAGAATTGATTCATTTATTGCAATATGACTTGACCAACCAATGTGTCATTTAAATTTGACATAGTGGGTTGAAATTAACTGGCCTAAAGTCATCCAGCCAATTTTCATGTTTAATCTAGGACTAGAACTCACAGTCTCGTGGTGATTGGACCAAACTCACCCAGCCAGCTTTCAGGCCTAAGATGGGACTGGAACTCACAGGCTCCTGCTTTAATTTGGGGTTTAATAAACCCCAAAATACTGGATGCCATTACTAGGACTCAAGAGCAGGGGTGAAATGCTCCTGGTTCAGACCGGATCACCCAATCTGGTAGCGATGGATGTGGGTGGTTCGGAGAACTAGTAGCAAAAATCCCTGCCCCCCCGACCTATGCCCGGCTGAGCCACGCAATCATCAGAGGCTTTTTTTAAAAAAAATTAAAAGCATTTTTTCTACAACCTCTTCGGCCGAAAAAGTGCTTAAAAGTGCTTTTTTTACTTAAAAATTAAAAAAAGCCTCTTATGATCGTGTGTAGAAAAAATGGTTTTAAAAGCCTCTGATGATCCCAGCTGAATTGCCTGATTGGCAGAGGCTTTTAAAAGGAAAAAAAAAGCCTCTGTCGATCAGGCAATTCAGCTGGGATTGTCAGAGCCTTTTGAAAGCATTTTTTTACAACCTCTTCGCCGAAGAGGTTGTAGAAAAAATGGTTTTAAAAGTAAAAAAAAAAAAAATTGGCCACGCCCATCCAGTCACATTACCCCACCACCACCAAGCCACACTCACAGAACCGGTAGTAACAAATTTTAGATTTCACCACTGCTCAAGAGTATCTTTACAATATTAGCATAGTGTCTGAACAAGCAAGCTAAATACAACAAGGTAAATTCAATACATTGGCTTAATCTGATAAACTTGGTCCAGAAATTAGGAAAGCTCAGTAAATGCAGAACAGCATTTAAGCAAAACAGGACATTAAAAATGCATAGGCTTAAAGCAGAACAAAAAGCTATATGCAATGGATTTTTTTAAAAAAAAAATTGCCAATGTCCAAAAAAATTCCTTTCATTGTTCTAATTGTGATTACATGAATGCCAGAGCTGCTAAATTAGGTATGAATTCTTGATGACACCTGCTATAATATATGTTTAAATCTCTGACAGATTCATTATTTGCATGAGCTCCACTGTTGTTATGCTATCAAGTAGTAGGACAACTCATATTTGAATGATCTAAAATCCCTTTTTCTAGAGAACATTGGAACGTCTACTAAAATAACTTGACATGGTGTGATAAATCAAACCAGCTGAGCATTTTTCAAGCTTTAAATAGGATGAAGTGTAAGGAAAGTAAAGATGGCCTTAATCTTAAACGTACTGTCAATGGCGCTGAAGCCTTTACTGTTGTTGGAAATTTAAGTGGCAGGATTCTGATTTCATTTCATGCATTAATTGCTTTAATACTATTCATTAAACTATCACAATGGGCATTAAGTAGCTATGAAATGAGAGATTAGTTGAACTCAATGGGTGGTTCCCTTTGTTGTAACTCCATAATGGGCAAATCTATCTATTTTTTTTAAAGTACACTTAATCAAAAATCTGTTAAATAGAAAATCTTTCCTAAGATATTATGTTACTCCTTTTGCTCTTACAAAATAATAACCAGCTTTTCCTTTCATATTTTTTTTAAAAAATCCAAATACATTTTAAATCCACCCCCACAATATACAGTACTTTGGAGCCATTCATGTACTTTCTAGATTACATGAAACTATTTTCTAGTTATATCCATTTTGATGTCTTTAGAGATTCAGTGTATAAGTTTGTGCAATAACAAACAACAAAATAACAAAATAAAATGAAGGGGCATTTAAAACCTCTCCATTACTCTCTAATATATGTTTACTCAAAAAAAGATTTACAGTTTAATTAACCTCTTCATTATAACAACACTAACATTTTCAAGGCAATGAGATGACTAAGAAGTATTTAATAATAATTTCCTAAAATCTATCTTCTTCCTTCTAATATATTAGGGAAGTATATTTGTGAGATGGGCAAACATAGGAGGGATGGGCAATGTAGAAATAAATAAATTTGGTTGGAAATGTAGCAAGCCAGGGGAGCAACGGGTCACTAGAATAAGAATTATGTAATCAACAGACATCTTTATCTTTATCAGACATCTTAATGTAGGTTTCCATCCTTGGGAATTTAACTTTTCTTTCTCCTTCTTACAGGAAAAAAGAAAAGACAATAATTCATGTATCATAAAAGTTGAAGAAGTATATTTTGGGAAAATATCAGAAATAGAGGCAGTCCTCAACTTACGACCAAAATTGAGCCCAATTTTTTTTTTGCTGCTAAGTGAAATATTTGTGAAGTCAATTTTGTCCCATTTTACGACCTTTCTTGCCACAGCTGTTAAGTGAATCACTGCAGTTATTAAGTTAGTAACATGGTTGTTAAGTGAATCTGGCTTCTCCATTGACTTTGTTTGTAAGACGGTTGCAAAAAAGGATCACATGAACCCGGAATATTGCAACTGTCATAAATATGAGTTTATTTATTTATTTATTTATTTGATTTGATTTGATTTGATTTTTATACCGCCCTTCTCCAACAGGACTCAGGGCAGTGAACATCCGAGATAAAACATAACATATAAAATTTAAAAAACAGTTTAAAAGACATTAAATAAATTCGGCCCTCAATTTAAAACAACCCAGTTAAAACCAATTTCAAATTAAAACCAAAAGGATGGGATCAAGCCAGCCCGGCTAGATGAAATAAATGAGTTTTCAGGGCCTGACAAAAAGTCCGGAGGTCTGGTATCGTGCGTATCTCTGGAGCTAGGTTGTTCCAGAGGGCAGGTGCCACCACAGAGAAGGCTCTCCCCCTGGGGGTCGTCAGCCGACATTGTCTGGCCGACGGCACCCTGAAGAGGCCCTCTCTGTGTGAGCGAACTGGCCAGTGGGAGGCTATTGGCGGCAGAAGGCGGTCTCATAAATACCCCGGCCCTAAGCCATGGAGCGCTTTAAGCACACCCGGAAGACCACTGGAAGCCAGTGCAGCTCACGCAGGAGAGGTGTCACATGGGAGCGCCCCGTCGCTCCCATAATCCCCTGCGCACCCACATTCTGGACCAACTGAAGCCTCCGGGTGCACCCCAAGGGGAGCCCCATGTAGAGAGTTAGTTGCCAAGCATCCAAATTTTGACCATGTGACCACTGGGAAGCTTTAAGTGTGAGAAACAGTTTTGGGTCACTTTTTCCAATGGTGATGTAACTTTGAATGGTCACTTAAATGAACTGTTGTAAGTTGAGGACTACCTGCATTTGGCACAACAGTAGCCTTTGTTGCCTTCGGAGACTGTATGTGAACATGCATTTTTTTTTTCATTTTGCAGCTTCATTCAGATATCGATTCTGGTGATGGGAACATCAAATACATTCTCTCAGGTGAAGGAGCGGGCATTATTTTTGTTATCGATGACAAATCAGGGAACATCCACGCAACAAAGACACTGGATCGAGAAGAAAGAGCTCAATATACATTAACTGCCCAAGCTGTGGACCGGCACACCAATCGGCCCTTGGAACCACCCTCAGAATTCATCGTCAAAGTCCAAGATATCAATGACAACCCTCCTGAATTCCTTCACGAAAATTATCATGCCAATGTACCAGAGAGATCCAATGTGGGTAGGTAACACAAACGTACACTATTATCAGTAGCGGAGTTCAAATTTTTTACTATCGGTTCGGTGGGCGTGGCTTGGTGGGCGTGGTGTGGCATGGTGAGCGTAGCAGGGGAAGGATCCTACAAAATCTCAACTCCAGGGGAAGGATACTGCAAAATTTCCATTCCCACCCCACCCTGGGGGAAGGATACTGCAAAATCTCCATTCCCTCTCCACTTCAGGGGAAGGATACTGCAAAATCTCCATTCCCTCCCCATTTCAGGGAAAGGATACTGCAAAATCTCCATTCCCATCCCATTTCAGGGGAAGGATATCGCAAAATCTCCATTCCCACCCCACTCTGGGGCCAGCCAGAGGTGGTATTTGCCGGTTCTCCGAACTACTCAAAATTTCCGCTACCGGTTCTCCAGAACCTGTCAGAACCTGCTGAATTTCACCCCTGACTATTATTCTCTTACAGCCAGAGGGAAATGCAACTTGTGTATAATACCTTGCCATGGATCTCAAATCAATTGTGATAGGACTAGGCTCCATACCCCTTTCAGACAATGCTAAGGATTTTCCAGCTGGTAAAAGATTTCCCATCTAAATTATCTGAGAGGAAACCTGAATGGATTTCTCCCTGATAACACTAGCTTCTTACATGCACAGACAGCAATGTTTTTCCTTTTGATCGTAAGCAATCTGAAATGCTATCTAGGTATAGATTTATATGTTCATCTAAAGCCTTTTATTTGTTGGCAAAAAAATAATAATAATCCCAGAATGTTTTAAAATATGAACAATGAGAGTACCTGGCTTCTATTTTTATCATCTAAAAGCTATGTTGCAAAAAGTTGCAGCTTTTATTGTGACCACCAGGGATGAAAACAATTCAGGTAGCATGATGAAAAAGCTGTTGGCTAAGTGACAGTTGGAGAACACTTAAAGCAGCTGATTTTCAACAATCTGGACGAAACAGCTCTTCTGTTTATGAGAAGCAAGAAACAGCTAACTGGGGACTTAAGGTTTGGAAAGTACATCGAGCATCTAGAACTCATTCCTGGCCTTTATTAATTCATTCCTGGCCTTTACTAATAGCTCTCCTTTTTATTGGTATATGACCTTGAGGGAGGAAAGAAAAAGACTTAGAAATGGAGAAATCAGCAATTTCCCAAAATGCTAACCAACTGCTTTCTCCTATTACAACTCTGGAGCAGACAAAAGATCCTTTGGATCCGGTCCGTGGCCTTCTCACTGTACTTGTAGCAATTAATGGACTAATTTTCACAAGCTTGCATGGTAGCCTCAGGGATTCAAAAATATATATTCTCTTGAGTTTAGATGGTGTTCAGGTAACGACAGCAAGAGTTGTCAAGAGTTTTTAATCTCTTTAATGCCTCCTTAATTTAAATGTATATTTGATTCCTTCCCAGGAAAAGACTCCTTTAGAAGCTGTGCAGATGTACCAAAAAAATAAAAATAAATAAAAATCAGACCAGACCAGATCAGATCAAAATGGGCTGGATCCTGCCAAGGATTAAAAAAAAAAAAGATGCATGTTTTTTTTTTCCAATGGCATCTTTATTAAATGTGTGCAGCATTTGGTTCCAAAGCTAGCAAATGTGTTTTTGGATCCAAGCAATGCACACAGCCAATCAGGATGCCATTGGGGGGATTTTTAATGGACTGTTTCTTAGCCCTTCTGACCTTCTCTGGCCCATCTTCAAACTCAGTCACTCTTAGGTTGGCTTGTTCCCAAAACCAAATTTGGGTTTCTTCCACTTAGTTTGGGGAGAGTGATTCTGCTGACAATGTACCGGCCTCATTTTCATTATTTTTTCCCCAGCATTCCATTAGTTGGAAAGAATTAGTTGGAAAGAACAACAGCTGTCCTTAATCCAATCCCACTTGTGATTTTTCTTAAACAAATAACAGTCCTTATGGGGGAGGAATCATCTCTTTTGTTATCCATAAAGAAAACAAGCAAGCAAAATGTTGCATGCACATCTCTATGACTTATGCACCAAATACCAGATCATAATTAGCTGGCCATAATTAGCTGGCCAATCTCAGCTGATTATACTGTGGTCTATATTGTGCCAAGAGTCACTTTACATTTATCATATGTATATCATGGCAGTGTTTTGGTATCTATTACAGTACTGGCTGACTAAGGCTTTTACACAATACAAAATATAAAGCACAATTTTAAATGTCCTTTCCAGTCAAATAAACTCCCTTTCCAATAAAGTAATCAGCCATGAAGCATGCAGAGAAATGCTGAACAAATCTCTGCATATGCAACAAAGCTCACAGAGCTGGATAGCTTGTAGGGTAGTTAGTTATAGGAACCTTGTCTTTAGCATGTTGGTTGAATTAAGCAATCATTTATTTCTTTCGATATAGCATATTATAGCAGAGGGAAGAGACATGGCTGCTTTAAGATGCTGCAGGCAGGTGTCATGTTCACACTCCGGTGTGCTCCAAATCACTTTTAGAGATTGGACGCAAAGAGCTCCACAACCCTAAAATTAATATTCCAAATCATAATATTAACAAATTGCAAGGAAGGGAGGGGAGGAGAAATGCATTTAGCAAATAGAATTAACTCAACTGTATACTCCAAAAATAATAATAATAATTGAATAGAGATCTGCGGTAATCTGTACAGCTGTTGGAATCACCACTGGTGATTTGCTAGTAAAACCTCTTTTAAAGAAATGAAATGTGGATTTTCCAGGGTGCAATTAGTAAAGATAATCTCTCATATGTTTCTCGTTGTTCCCATTGAAAGGTGAAGTTGGCATTGTACTTAACCTGAAATTTTGGAAGTGGGGAAAAACATAGGTATATCTAAATATACGTATCTGTTCCCTTTTCTGTTTGCAGGTACATCTGTGATTCAGGTGACAGCCTCAGATGCTGATGATCCTACCTATGGAAATAGTGCGAAACTTGTTTACAGCATTCTTGAAGGCCAACCGTATTTCTCTGTAGAGCCACAAACAGGTAATAATCAACTGTGTGCTAACTGAAAAGGAATTTTAGAATAGAAGTGAGAAACCAGCAACTTTCCAAATTTATTCAATTTATATCACAACCCATTTTTACATTACTCTGTAATCCAATTGTTATTGGGCTACAAGGTTCAATCCATGATCGTTGGCTTTAGTGGGTATGGCTAATTACATGAAAGAGATTAACAATAGTACTAGTACTTAGACTTATATACCACTTCATAGTGCTTTACATCCCTCTCTAAGTGGTTTACAGAGTCAGCATATTGCCCCCAATAATATGGGTCCTCATCTTACCGACCTTGGAAGGCTGAGTCAACGTTCATCCAGTCAGGATCGAACTCAGCAGAATTACCCTGCCATACTGCATTCTAACCACTGGGCCACTACCAAGCTTCCTTTATGTGTCCCAAATATGATAATCAGAAGATAAACCACCAATTTTAATAACAATAGCAACAACAGGGAACAAGAAACCTTACAGTGTGTTTCCGTTTGACCTGTAATTTGTATTCAGGCCTTGGATTTATTTTAGAGACAACAATGCCTTTGATTTTCTTGCTTGATTTAAAGTAAATGTGCC
The DNA here is from genome assembly GCA_022577455.1 of Arizona elegans. Classification (NCBI taxonomy): domain Eukaryota; kingdom Metazoa; phylum Chordata; class Lepidosauria; order Squamata; family Colubridae; genus Arizona; species Arizona elegans. The sequence goes on from JAKOOJ010000014.1 coordinate 10,505,183, forward strand.
TTCTGCATATGAGAAGAATTTGACGCTTTTTTCAAGCTATAAATGATCTCTAATGAAAATCATACCCACATCCCAGTATATGTGATTGCATGGGGTTATAAAAGAAATGTTCAGTGTCTAAACCAGCTGCTGAAAAACACTGACAGTATTATGACTTCCAAACTTAGATAAAGGTTAAATTTTGTAATCAACAGCTGGCCCCATATAATGCATATCAAAGAAGGGGTTTCCCAAACTAAACACAGTTTGTTAGTCTTCTGTATAGGTTTATTAAGAAAGTTCACAGTCTTCTGTGTTAATGCTTACACTCACTAATATTCTTTCCTGTTTCTGTTGTCTCCATTAAAAATCTTCATGAAAAATAGTAGCATAAAAGATAGTTTTAATGTTTTTCCTAATGCATTTCCAAGAGCATTTAGGAAAGTAGGGACAAGCCTTAAAAATGCATTCAGGAGGTGGAAGAGTTGATAATCAGGGAGTATAATTTTATATCCACACATTTTTCAGCCCCCCAAACTTCTCAAGCAGTGGGAAGGTGGTGCACAATTTTTAATACAGCTGTTAACTTGAAATGCTCAGAACTAGGAGCAAAAACCCCCATTCTACCAGGGGTTCTTGTATATTTTGGTAACAATTCAGGGGGTGAAATGCTATCAGTTCGGGCAAACTGGTAGTGATAAAAACTACTTTCAAATGCTTTTAAAAAATTAAAAAAAAAAAGGCCACTCCCACCCAGTCACATGACATCCCCCCCACCAAGCCACACCCACCAAGCCATGCCCAGCAGCAAAAAATTTTGCGTGTCACAACTGTAACAAATGTATTAGTCCCTTACTCCTTATCCCAAGTTACCCTAGTTTTATTTATTTGCTATACATTCAAAGACCAAAACTAAGCAATCAGGAGCGGAAAAAAATGAGAAATGGTTAACTTGATTTATATAAATACTAATGGCAGTAGATTAAAAAAGTTAAAAGTAGAAGGGAAAAAAAGAGAGAGAGATTGTATATGAGCAGAGTATATGATGGGGAGGTCAATAAAAAACATTAGCTAAGTGGTTTTGATGTAAAATCATTCATTTCAAAATGGTCTAATCCTTTTCTAATTGTGATTGCAATGGTGCAGAATGAAGTGGCCTTTGGGGTGATTAAGCGAGACTGATCTCTTAGTAGTCGGAACAGAATCACAGTCCAAATATCTGTTAATGAAATGTTCATGAAGTAATATAATATAATGGCAGCTCAGGAAGATTTGAGTGATAGTCTTAACCTTTGCATCCAAAACAGATGCAAACGTATAATTGAAAAGGGATGTTGTTAAATCTCCCCTTAATACATTATTCTACTACTGTTGTTGGGTACAGAGATTGTTATACAAGTATTTGGAAATGGCATAATCCATCTATCCCTATTGTATTTGAGCTGGTACAGAGCTCTGGAGGAGGAGGAAATTGGATAAAAATGTTTCTCAGTTTCTCAGATGCTCATTTAAGCATATTTAAGCTCCTAGTGATAAAGCCATCAAAATAGCATTTCCTTCCTTCCTTCCTTCCTTCCTTCCTTCCTTCCTTCCTTTCTTCCTTCCTTCCTTCCTTCCTTCCTTCCTCCCTCCCTCCCTTCCCTTCCCTCCCTCCCTCCCTCCCTCCCTCCCTCCTTTCTTTCTTTCTTTCTTTCTTTCTTTCTTTCTTTCTTTCTTTCTTTTCCTTCCTTTCTTCCTTCCTTCCTTCCTTCCTTCTTTCCTTCCTTTCTTCCTTCCTTCCTTCCTTTCTCTTTCCAAGATGGAGAAAAAGAAAGTCAAGATTTCCCTCTAGTGAGAAAATGGCATCATAATATCTCAAATTCCCCCCCAAATCCCACCAAAGAACAAACACTAGTCTTGATATCTATGATGGAAATTTTGAGATCTAACCTACCTTAGATTTGTGGACTACATTAGTGAACCCATTCTGATCATAAATTCAAAAACTGGTAAATACCAAAATACAATAGATGTTTTTAACAATGTGTCCTCACTTTCATTTTCCTAAAACAAACCGCAGCAACATAATCCTCAACGGCATTACAACAGGTTAGGAATAGCATTTTGCTCCTGGGAGGCCAGCTGTTTTTGGTAGCAATCCAAGATGAGATAACATAAATCAACCCTTTGTGTGCAAATCCTAATGCCCTTTCTCATATTAGAAATGGCAAAGATCAAATTCCTCAGACTTCTCCATTAAAACCTCAACAATCATCATATTATAAGACGGACTAGGCAAGATCACGGAAAGAGCTTATCAAGCTCTTGCAGAATCCAATTTTACAGATGGATGCTTCTATTGTGTTTAACTTCATTTTTTATTTTTTTTTATTTTTTTTTTAGTCTTGTGCTTTTTAGACGACGTATTTGAAAATTTTTATATGCATACGTATTCTTTTCCCCTGGGGTATTTTACTTTTTGTGGGTGGTATACATTTTCTAAGCAACATAATGCAATTCAGATGGATGCATTTTCCTGAATATACATGTCCATGTATAAAATACAGACAATGTATACATTTTTCTACTCTTCTATTAGAAAGTTCAGAATTGACTATAAAGTTGCATTATAATTATCCTATAAGGGCAGGACATGTGAATACATTAAATTCATATTAAATTATGAACGGAACATATTCTTCTCCCACCACTTCTTTAACCAACATCAGATAGTCTATGGAGTATGGGTGGAGGCAACTGTAGTTGATATATACTACAATCACTGAAGGCAATTTCTCTGTTGTATAATCGTTTAAACAAATATCTGCCAGCCCTTATTCAAATGAATAGCTGTAGAACAGACTTGCTGTCAGATAAACATTTGAAGAACATATTGTGAACCATTTCTTCTCATCTTTTTCCTGAAGGTATTATAAGAACAGCTCTTCCCAACATGGACAGAGAAGCAAAGGAAGAATATCATGTTGTGATACAAGCAAAGGACATGGGAGGACACATGGGAGGACTTTCAGGAACCACCAAAGTGACAATTACCCTCACAGATGTCAATGATAACCCACCAAAGTTCCCACAGAGTAAGTTCTGAAGAACTCTACCTAGTGGATTCTGTTTCTCAGAATGGTCCACCAGAAGCCTCATTGGAGCTGAATAATTCTCCTCCTCCTCTTTTACTTGTCAGCAAACAACTATTCAGTAATATATTGAATCTACGCAGTCAAGTATCATATTCTTATTATGATTACTGTATTTTTCGAAGTATAAGACACACCTTTTTCCCAAAATAAAGAGGGTGAAAATCTGGGTGTGTCTTATACTTCAAATATAGCCCCACTCAGCTTCTCAAACGGAGGTTTCAGAGGCTGAAAAAAGCATCAGAAATGAAGCTTCAGAAAAGAAGCCCCCAAACATAGCTTCAGAGGCTTTTTTTCTGAAGCTTTTTCAGAGGCTTTCAGAGGCAGAAAACAGAGTTTTTTGTGAAACGGAGTTTCAGAGGCAGGAAAAAAAAGCAAAAAAAAAAAAAAAGCAAGGTGCAGAGCTCACAACCAAGGAACCTGTTGCTAAAATTCACCTCTGGGAACAGCTGATTGGGGGTATTCTGGGAGGCCGATCCACCCACCACTCAGCTTTTTTCTTATTTTCCTCCCCAAAAACTAAGGTGGGTCTTATACTCTGGTGCATCTTATACTCCGAAAAATACGGTAATAATGATTTCTAGAAAGATAGGGCTGCCTGTGCTTTAAAAATTATTTGGAGGAAGTGCTTTGAAACATGTACAGGTGTAAGTACAGCATGTCTTTAAAGCAGCTACATCTATTCAGAGGTTTTGTCCGAAGGAGGACATGGCTGCTTTAAGAAATCATATTAAAAATACAGACATTCTTTTTTGAACCATTTTTGAAACCCATGCGACTCTAATGTAAGATTCCCTGCTTCTATCCTCCTGTAACATCAGTGGCATGCAGCTTTTAGAAATGAAAACCCAATATCTCGGGCTAATAATGTTATATCTTCCATAAAGCTCAAAGCAATACATAATATATCCCAAAATATCTAGTTCACAAGGATATGATTTTGTCTTGCTTGTGTCAGAGAGTCAAGAGACCATAGCTTAACCTAGTTGTAATATTTTTTTTTTTTTATTTGATTCTGCTTGGCTCTTGTAGAGCCTGTCAACCATCCCAACCTGGTCAATTAAAAAAGAAAGACTCTTGAATCCATTATTAGCAAAAGTGCACTTTACTAAAGCCAAATAGTTTCAGACGGGCAAAACCAGATCTGAGATTTTTATGCCCAAAGCATACGGCTCACTTTCTACTTACTCCCACCCCATCACCCTTGGTTATCTCTAAGCATCCAATTGAAACCAAACACAATGTTTGGATGATAGTCCTTGTCTTCACAGGCTGAATGGTGCTGCATTCCATAGTCTGACCTTGCATATGACAGACTTTATTTGTTTGTTTGTTTGTTTTGTCAAGCATGTATTAGATAACAGATATAAGTATAAACATAATTATGAGTACATAAAATGAATATGAATAAAAGGGGACGGTTGGCACATTGGTGTGCTTATGCACGCCCCTTACAGACCCCTTAGGAATGGGGTGAGGTCAACAGTAGACAGTCTAAAAGGTTTGGGGAAGAAACTACAGAGTCGGGTAGTACTGTATATTCTAGGCATTGACCACTCTGTTGCTGAAGTTGTATTTTCTGCAATCGAGTTTGGAACGTTTTACCTTAAATTTGCATTAAATTTAAGTTTGTATTAAGTTTAAGTTTGCATTAAGTTTAAGTTTGCATTAAGTTTGTACCCTGTTTTCCCCAAAATAAGACATCCCCTGATAACAAGCCCAATTGGGCTTTTGAGTGGATGGTAATAAGGCCAAGCGCTTAGTTCAAAAAAGTATCAGGCAGGGTCTTATTTTCGGGGAAACATGGTATCTATTGTTGACTAGCAGCATGCAAAGCATGGTGTAGCAGGGTAGCAATCCTGAAAGAGCCACACTTGCTTTCTTAAAAATTAAGAGTGGTAGGTGGCTATTGCCCACCTGTCTAGAAAAATTAAAAGGTAAGCTAAAATCGTAGAAGATATCTGAGGAGCTGAGACCGAATGAGAGTGACCGGCCTGGCAAGTTAGATTTTTGTAGATGGTAATGTTTCAATGGCCCATGATGAGTCACAGTGGCGCAGTGGTTAGAGTGCAGTACTGTAGACTACTTCTGCTGACTGCCGGCTGACTGCAATTTGGCAATTCAAATCTCACCAGGCTGAAGGTTGACTCAGCCTTCCATCCTTCCGAGGTGGGTAAAATGAGGACCCAGATTGCTGGGGGCAATATGCTAACTCTGTAAACCGCTTAGAGAGGGCTGTAAAAGCACTGTAAAGTGGTATATAAGTCTAAGTGCTAAGTGCTATTGCTGTGATGGCCATAGCAGCTATTTTGTGAAGGAGCATCTTCTCCTTCCCCCTTCAGCCTTTTATGATTCCATACACAGTCCCAAATTCCAGATAAGCCCCACCAATCCATAAAAGTTTTCTCTGAAATAGATTCATGCACACCAAAAGGAATTGAGAGGTATCTCATGCACATTTTACATTCAAAGTGGTTTTTTTTTTTTTTTTTGGAAGAGCTTTCTTTTAGAAAGGAAAAAAAAAATACATAAAAGACTTGAGCCATTTCCAGGGACACACAGTGAACCATTTCAAAGATGAGGATTAAGGCACAGGAGGAGGTAGGGACTTTTGTGCTGCCTCATTTTGAAAACATACTGGATGATGATGTTTTAACAATATGCCCCCGCTGAGATCAATGGCATGAGGTCTAGACTTTTAGTGGGAAATGCTGTTAACGGAGACAGATGGAGGATGGAAGCAATGGAAACATATTTTAGAGAGAAATAGTTATGCGCTGAGACCAAATTTAAAAAAGCAAGCAAGCAAGCAAAGCACTCCCTCTCCATCTTTTTTATGAATGTGTGAGTACAGCAGAGACGTTCTTAAAAAGCAGATTTCATGGTTGCTTCTCAATTAGAATAGAATAGAATAGAATAGAATAGAATAGAATAGAATAGAATAGAATAGAATTTTTTATTGGCCAAGTGTGATTGGACGCACAAGGAATTTGTCTTGGTGCAAAAAAGATGTTGAGACTCAAGAAAGAATGCAGACAAGAGCAACAAAGATGATTAGGGGACTGGAGGCTAAAACATATGAAGACCGGTTGCAGGAACTGGGTATGTCTAGTTTAAAGAAAAGAAGGACTAGGGGAGACATGATAGCAGTGTTCCAATATCTCAGGGGTTGCCACAAAGAAGAGGGAGTCAAACTATTCTCCAAAGCACCTGAAGGCAGGACAAGAAGCAACGGATGGAAACTAATCAAGGAGAGAAGCAACCTAGAACTAAGGAGAAATTTCCTGACAGTGAGAACAATTAATAAATGGAACAACTTGCCTGCAGAAATTGTGAATGCTCCAACACTGGACGTTTTTAAGAAGATGTTGGATAATCATTTGTCTGAAGTGGTGTAGGGTTTTGGACTAGAAGGGGGTTGGACTAGAAGACCTCCAAGGTCCCTTCCAACTCTGTTATTCTATTCATATGCTCTCAGTGTACATAGAAGAAAAGATACATAGGATACATAAATAGGGTACAAATTAGCAATCAGGAAACAATATCAATATAAATCGTAAATTTACAATTTAGACTGATTGTATCGGTAGTCTTCACGAATGACAAAATCTGCATGTCCGTTGCATTTGGATAGCTCCATTTAGTTTATGGAGGTATCAGTTATGGCAAGTTTTTAATTTGCTTAAATGTTTGTTTGGTTTTTGGTATTTGGAAGTGAATATGTGCATCAAATAGGAAATGGACATCCAGAGAGATTTAACCCTTTGTAAAGAGGCAGGCAAACAAAAAGCATCCGTAGCTTGTGGGTAATTTATGAATGAAAATGATTAAATGATATAAATGCACAGACTCATGTGCAATCTCTAGTGCTGCACAGCATGATCCCGATTATATGATTAGCAGCTGTTAGAACTACTCTTGTACTCTGCCACACTCTCAGCAGCCCCAGTCAAGACAAGCAAATCAGTCAGGTCAGTTATACCTTAACCAGGTGATCCTGTAAATACCTACAAGCCAGTTCAAATAGTGTTAAAAATTTCACACTTTAAAATTTGCATGTCTTAAAAAAAATAGTAGTATGAGTTCTACGCTAAAGCCTACCCAATACCAGTGCAGCATCTACAATATTGTTACCGTAGAGATATGTGGATTCTGAAATATTGAAATTAACAATTCTGCATCCCTAATTTTCATGACAGAGTTTTCCCTTATAATGTTTGGGTGTAGCATTGTTTTTAATAGTCCTGTGGATAGGAATGAGTTAGGAAGTCAAGCATATACTCAACTAATCATTTGTAAGGGTTAAACCATTTGGATACAGTTTCCTCTGTCTTAGGGGCCCAAGGCAATTGAGTCTACATGTCAAGCTTACACCCTATGTATATAATAAAAAGAAATATCAATTCTTTTATTTCAATTTTACTGCTGTTTTTAAGTATTTTGTTCACAGCCTTTCCAGGAATTCTGACAATCTCCTTCCTCCCTCCCTCCCTCCCTCCCTCCCTCTCTTCCTTCCTGCGTCCATACTCTTTACAGTTGTGTTTCTCCTGAATTGTGTTCACATCTTAACTGAATTAATGAAAAGGGTTAATGTGCTCCAGAAAGAGCCAAATGTTTTGTGGATTAGTTCAAAACGGATTTATATAAGCACACACTTGAATTGATTTCACTTGGGCAGCAGTTGTATATTTTATTCTATGAAAAAAAAAAGCTGGAGGGAAAAAAAGTAAGCGGAAGAGCAAGAATTTCCATTACAGAGCCTCCATAAAAGAAGTTCGAGCGATTTTATTTTGAAAAAAAGTATAAGACCACCCAAGTCCATAATGACTCAGGGAAGAGCTTTGCCTTATAGCCTGCCAAATTAGCATTTCTCTACTTTTTAATTAAACCTACCAAAAACAAAGTGCGATGGGGCAAAACACTTGAGTGCCAGGAGACATTTTAATGGGTGAATTGCTGCCTGAATCTGACTTAGAATCTCTGGAATGGCCATGTTCCCTCTTGTTTCCTCCGCTAATTTTTGCATATCTTGATGGAGTCAATAAAATAAATACTCCTCAAGGAATTAACAGTATCACTCATTTACTGATAAGCACCATTTCGCCTAGGTGTTTATCAGATGTCAATATCGGAAGCCGCCGTTCCTGGCGAGGAAGCTGGAAGAGTCAAAGCCAAAGATCCGGACATTGGAGAAAACGGTTTAGTAACTTACAACATCATTGATGGCGACGGTATAGAAATGTTTGAAATCACAACGGATTCCGAGACTCAGGAAGGGGTTGTGAAGCTTAAGAAGGTAAGAAAGGCATTCCTTTCATACCTCAATGGATAATATATACTTCATTTTCTTTCCATGCCTCACGGATAGATTATCATTCATGGTTTAAAAAAAACAAAGAAAAAAGAAAGAAAGAGCAAAAGTAGTTTGGGATAATTTGTTTATGAAGCTATGATTAACTTCCAGCATCCCATTTTACTCTTATCTTTTAAGGCTTGAAGCCAGAATGAAAGGAAAGAGATTATAAAAAATAAAGCGCTTGGTGCGTAGAAGCTCCTTAACATCATTTTAAAGTGAAGAAAAGTACATTATTCTTTTAGTGATCCTCCTCTTGAGAAATCAACACTGTTCCCTCTTCAAAGCATACTGCATATTAACTTGGAAATAAATGAAGGGGATTGCCTTCGCTATAATGAAGCATTTATTTTCAAGTTGGCAAGACAGTGTGAATTTTCAGATAATGTGACAATTACAAGGGATTTCTTTTGTGTATGCATGCTTTTTTCCTGAGGAAATCTTAATTTGGGCTGTCAGGATTCCTTCTGAATGCAGTCTCTGTTGATTGATTGAAAGAAAGAAAGAAAGAAAAGAAGTGGAAAAAAAGGGGAAAATAAAGCAATCATGGGTTGGTCACTGCTGGTGTTTCCTTCACGCAGGTCAACAAAAGCCCCTTTTTGGTTTCAGCCTTCTATTCTGAAATATTTTTCTTTCATTTGCACCAGCCAAAGTCATCAAGCTAAACGCTGTATGCAAAATTGCTATGGAAGCAGCTGTGCTCAGCTTCTTTAAAAACCAGGGACTGCCAACATTTCAGAATTGACTCATGTTTAACAATAGAATAGAAAAGAATATTTGCAGCTCAGGGTTGAACGGTGGAGTCCTTGGTGCTCTCTGAGCTTTGTTATTTTCTTGCAGATGTTTCATTATCCAACTAAGTAACTTCAGCAATCAGTGATGTTACCTAACTGGGTAATGAAATGTTTGCAAGAAAACAACCAAGCTCAGAGAGCATCAAGAACTCCACTAATCAGTGTTTCTATATTTGGGGGGGGGGAGGTGTTGTTCTATAGCAGGGGTGTCAAACTATGGCTCACGGCCCAGATGTGTCACGTGCTGGCCACGCCCACCGTTTTTAACTATCCAGAGTCATATTTTTGAGTCTGGGGTATTTTCATTAGTCTGATTTGAAAGTGGGTTAAAGACATAAAATTAGTAAAGGTAAAGGTTCCCCTCGCACATATGTGCTAGTCGTTTCCAACTCTAGGGGGTGGTGCTCATCTCCGTTTCAAAGCTGAAGAGCCAGTGCTGTCCGAAGATGTCTCCGTGGTCATGTGGACAGCATGACTCAACGCCAAAGGCATACAGAGTGCTGTTACTTTCCCACTGAAGGTGGTCCCTATTTTTCTTGCGTTTTCTATGTGCTTTCGAACTGCTAGATTGGCAGAAGCTGGAACAAGTAACAGGAGCTCACCCCATTAGGCAGCACTAGGGATTCGAACCGCTGAAGCTCGACAAGCTCAGCGGTTTGATCGACAAGTTCAGCGTCTTAGCCACTGAGCCACCGCCTCCCCTTACATAAAATGAAAGAGAGACAATTTGATGTAGTGTTTAATGCAGTGGCCTAGAAACCAGGAGACTGAATTCTAGTCCCACTTTAGGCGTGGGAAAAAAAACTGGCTTTGAGCCAGTTACTCTTCCTCAGCCCAACTCACTTCACAGGGTAATTGGTTGTGGGGAAAATAGGAGAAGAAAGGTGCCTTGTGTTGTACATGAAAAAGGTGGCATATTTTTTTTAAAGGTAGCATTTTGGAAGTCTGTTATAGTTGTTCATTCTGTTGCTAGCATATGTCCCATCCATAATTCTCAAGATGTATTTAGGTGGTTGGGTGCTTTGTCATTATTAAATTTATACGCTAACAAATCTATTTAGACTTGGGCAGGTCAGAATAACTCGCAATAATTGTGCATGTTAGATACAAGCAAGATGTGAAATACTCAATTTTATATCTAGAAGTATATTTTAATTAGAATGGAGCCCAGACAGGAACAACTATATATCAGAATCCAGACACCAGTATAGAATAGAGTTCCCTGTTTTACTATAAGAGCAATACTATCAGTAATAACTCTAGCACTTGGGAGCTTTTAGACCACACATTATTAAACATGGGTTCCAGTTTATAATTCCCCTCGTGGTACTTGTGCCTTGAATAATATCAAAAATTAGGAAATGTTACCAAGGTTTAGTTAACAGTAGTGTCCATTCAGATTTTTACCTATAATCTTAAGACTTTATTTAGTCTTAAAATTACAGGCTAGATCTTGGAGATGCGGAAATGGTCGTATTATAGACGTCCCTTAAATTCATTTTATTCAATTATACATTTTTGAATATTGGTCAGTGAAGGAATCATTTCAGTTCCAGTTTACCTATAAACATGCCTGGTTCTAAAGCAGGGGTGAAATCTACTTACCTTCCTTACCGGTTCAGAAGCGTGTGCATATCATGTATGCACGTACACCTGTGCATGTGCAAACCTTCTGTGCATGTGCAGAAGGTTAAAAAACATTACTTCCGGGCGGCGATTGCTACTGGATCGCCGAACCACAGGGAAAAATTGCTACCGGATCGGGTGATCCAGTCCAATCCGGGAGCATTTCACCCCTGTTCTAAAGGTGTTGTGATCTGACCTACCATATGGCCTCAAACAAAGATGACCCTAAATTTATTTCTCATTCTCATGCCCAAAAGCGAAGTAGGGAAGATACTATAGTCTCCAAAGAATATAAAATGATCTTCATATTTTAAAACAATAACTTAAATAAATATAGGCATATAGGAATTATGTGTGCATGGGAGGTTAGGTACAAAAGTGAAATGGATACATTTTCAGCCTCTGGCAACATCTGGCTAACTTTATCTAGGCTGGAAATTATGCAGGATAGGTTCTGGTTAGTACTTTGCAGGAGATTATTGGGTGGAGACCAAACTGGAAAATAAAAAGTTATCCTGAGCGAAAGCAATGGCATGTTATCTACATAATGCTGACCAAAAAAAAAAACAAAAAACTCATGGATGAATTCATGAAAGCAGTAAGGATGGAAATGAACTCTTAAGCAGGTTTATTTTTTTCTTCCTGTTGTTTGTAAAAACATCCTTGGAATGATAACCTTGTGTTTCCTCCATTTTTCTTAACCCCAGCAAGTTGACTATGAAACCAAAAGAACCTACAGCTTGAAGGTAGAGGCAGCCAACACATATATTGACCCCAAGTTCATCAGCAATGGACCATTCAAGGATACTGTGACTGTGAAGATTAGCGTTGAGGATGCTGATGAGCCCCCCATGTTTTTAGCACCGTTTTACATCCTTGAAGTGGAAGAAAATGCAGGGCCGGGTGCTCCAGTTGGACGGGTACATGCCAAAGACCCTGATGCTAAAAACAGCCCTATAAGGTATGCTTGAAACAGACAACAATGGCTTAAAATAGAAACAGCTGAAATCCTATCAATAATAACTTAATCACCTAAAAAAAGTAAAGGTTCCCCTTGCACATATGTGCTAGTAATTCCCAACTCTAGGGGGCGGTCTTCATCTCCATTTCTAAGCCGGAGAGCCAGCGCTGTCCAAAGACGTCTCTGGGGTCATGTGGCCAGCGTGACTCAACACCAAAGGCACACAGAACTCTGTTACCGTCCCACCAAAGGTGGTCCCTATTTTTCTACTTGCATTTTTTACAAACTGCTTTCGAACTGCTATGTTGGCAGAAGTTGGGACAAGTAACGGGAGCTCACCCCCGTTACGCGGCACTAGGGATTTGAACCACTGAACTGCCGACTTTTCGATCGATAAGCTCAGCATTTTAGCCACTGAGCCACCGCATCCCTAACTTAATCACTTGCAATGTAATAATAATGTGGATGTACTATAGGGAGAAGCAATTCTACTTTTTCCTCTTTAGTTACCAGGAATAGTAATTTCCAGGCATAGTTAATAGTATGAAACTTAGGAAGAAAAAGTCTGATGATCCTGCACATGTTGTGCAGATGTTGTACAGATACATAGAAATAGCAGTAAATAGGGTGTGCAGGAACTCGCGTATTTGGGGATATACACAATTTTTATAGTCATTTATTTAATACACAATTAAATATTTTAGTCCTAGTGTTTGCTCAGTGCCATCATTGGAACAGTGTTCATAGGCATTATAGAGGAAACCATCTCAAAATATGTATTTTTCAAGATATATATCAATCATAAGATCTCAGGTGCATAAGAATGGAGTGCATAAGAAGTGAAGTCCATTTCTCCATTTCCAAAACCTCTTGTATCTGGTACTGTGATGGAAGGTAGTGGGATAGATTCCCAGAAGTGGGATAGATTCCCAGGAGAAAGGGGAATATATTCCAGAGCAGAGGTGGGTTTCAGCAGGTTCTGACCAGTTCTGGAGAACCGGTAGCAGAAATTTTGAGTACTTTGGAGAGCCAGTAGTAAAAATTCTGACTGGCCCCGCCCCCATCTATTCTCTGCCTCCCAAGTCCCAGCTGATCAGGAGGAAATGGGGATTTTGCAGTAACCTTTCCCTGCCATGCCCACCAAGCCACACCCACCAAGCCATGTCACGCCCACCAAGCCACACCCACAGAACTGGTAGTAAAAAAAATTGAAACCCACCACTGTTCCAGAGGAATAAGAGAAACTGGGTTTAGATAATTTGTATGAGAGAAAGCGGAAGACAGACTTTCCCTAATAGTTAGTGTAGAGACAATGAAGAACTCAGCTTGGGAGAATCCCCACATGTTGTTTTTGGCTTTGAGCCTGACATCAATCTTGACAGAATAAACACTCTACTATCTCCATCTACCCTATACTCTATATATTATTAGGGAGTGGCTATATTCCACCTCTTTCTCCCACACAACCTATCTGGTTTCCATTGTCTCACTCCTTGGGACCCAGCCTACTACATTCCACCACAGATATAATGATATAAGTAGCTGGAAAGGAAAGGAAAGAATTGACATCTGGACCTCAGATTGTGTAAGATATGTGATCCACCGTCATTCAACCAGGCATTAAGCCAATCTAGGAAGACATGTAAACCCAGCATAAACTGCTCTTTGCAGCAACTAGAATTTCACTGTTGGAATGCAAGTACCATATTTTTCGGAGTATAAGACATACCAGAGTATAAGACACAGCTTAGTTTTGGGGGAGGAAAATAAGAAAAAAAAAATCTGCTACCAGGTATTCATGGTCTGGTCTGCTTCTAGAAATACATAATTATTAAATCAGTTTTAATATTAGCAATCTTAAAGTGATACCAACTGTTTTAAAATGACATTTTGAAAAATATTAAAATAGATTCTGAATAAAACCTTTTGAAAGAGATATAATAAGGCAGCTGACAATTAAGTCACACAGAAGGGTAGGGAAATTGTGACATTGGATTATAACTCACAGCAGCTCCAGCATAGTCAGTGTGAACAATGCTAGAACTGCAGTTCAAAAACATCTGAAGAAGCACATCGTGGATGAACAGAATAACTTTGCATCAGGTTCTTTCCCAAACACTACAACATGAATGATACCTCCCAGGGACATTGTCACATCATGGATTCTCTTGCTTCCATTTGGGACAAATAACTATAGAATATGTGGCATGAAAACACACAACCTAGTGGCACCAATGTGTGAGGCATGTAGAGAGAACACTACATAAGATACTACTTCTTTTGGTAAATGGAACCCTACACAGTTGAGAGATCAGGGTTTTACGTTGTGGCTTTGCCATTCTATATCCACATATTAGAAGAACTGCTGAAGAAAGCTACTTGTTCCACACAGTTCCTGCTGTGACTTACAACTTGGTATCATGCAGAGTTCTAACATGAACAGAAGGGAGTCACATATTGATTCTGAATAAAGACCTTTGCTCATCTGGGATCCAAATAAAATTTCTATGTCCACTGAATAGTTGAATAAAAGGTAAAAGTATATGTGCTAGTCGTTTCCGACTCTAGAGGGCAGTACTCATCTCCATTTCAAAGCTGAAGAGCCAGCACTGTCCGAAGACATCTCCGTGGTCGTGTGGCCGGCATGACTAAACGCCAAAGGTGCACGGAACACTGTTCCCTTCCCACCAAAGGTGGTGCCTATTTTTCTATTTGCATTTTTTACATGCTTTTAAATTGCTAGGTTGACAGAAGCTGGGACAAGTAACAGGAGCTCACCCCGTTACGCGGCACTAGGGATTCGAACCGCTGAACTGCCAACCTTTTGATTGACAAACTCAGCGTCTCAGCCACTGAGTCACCATGTCCCTTGAATAGTTGAATAGCCTTATCTTAATAAATATTTCCTACTAACAAAACCAATGAGAAACAAGATACACATTGCACTTTACTCATGGGTTGTTACTCTATGCTACTAAGAAATAGCAAGCCGTTTCCATTTAGAAGCGATCTAGTCATTCTAATTAATATTTTCATCTTGCTAAGCATGTTCCCACCAAGCTAATCTGGGATACACTGTTTGGGAGACATGAAATGAACTGAGGACAATGAACAATTCTCTTCTAATGACTTCATTTGCATCCCCTTTTAGATATTCAATTGATCGTCACACTGACCTCGACAGATACTTCAGCATCAGTCCAGAAGATGGCTCAATTACAACCACAAAAAAACTGGACAGGGAAGAAATAGCCTGGCATAATATTTCCGTGTTAGCATCAGAAGTTCGTAAGTGTTTTTTTAAAAAAACCTCTTGACATGTTCTAGTATGTGCTACAACTCCCCACTTTTGAAGAAATGAAAGGTGCTGGGATCTCAATAATTTTGGGACTGATATTTCACCTATGACCACTTTCGTTTTGGATGACATTTCACATTGGACCTGAGATGGTGCCCTTGGTTGGGATGTAACTTGAACTAAAAAGATAGAATGCTGCTAAGCCTGTCTACCTATATGAATACATATACCCTGTTTCATCGAAAATAAGACCCAACCGGAAAATAAGCCCTAGCATGATTTTTCAGGATGCTCGTAATATAAGCTCTACACCAAAAATAAACCCCAGTTAAGATTGTCAGCAGACGGAGGCGTTTAGTACTGTATTTCCCCCAAAGGGTGAACTGGTCGTGATAAAAACTACCAGTTCAGGTGAATCAGAAGTAAAAAAAAAAATGCTTTAAAAAGATCGCACGGCAAAGTTGTGATTGTTGGAAACTTTTTTAAAAAAAAATTTAAAAGTATTTTTTTTACTACCGGTTCAGGTGAATAGGTAGTAAAAATGCTTTAAAAAGTAAAAAAAAAAAAGTTGGCCATGCCCACCCAGTCACATGACCCACCACCACCATGCCACGCCCACCAAGCCACGCCCACAGAACTGGTAGCAATTTTTTTTGCATTTCACCACTGGGTGTAGGTATCTGATGAATAAGTTTATTGTAAGAACTACTTGTATGTAAGGCATTAAGAAAAGAACTCAGGCAGTTTTCCAACATAAAAAGGACATTTGATTCATACCTGAAGTCAGTGCTTAATTTTTGTGCCTTTTGCTTCTGGCCACAAATTACAATGGGATTAAGTCTTCCTATTTTTGAGTGGGAGAAAGAGCTTCTACCATCCCTTGTTATGGTCATAGACTAGACTGATTTCATGCTGCTTGTTTCTGACCATGCCAAACTAGAAACCATGCCAATCTTAAAATATTAATGAGCAGAGTTTTTTAAAAAATATCCAACTTATATGATTTATTGATGACAGGGTCTGATGATAAGAACTCATTAATTCTGATAGCATTTTACTAATCTTCTACTAATCCTGAAAAAAAGAAAAAGTTGCTGATTGTGTTTATATTATATAGATGTACCAGATATTCCATTTGTTGGGCAGTTGACCCTAATAGTGCATGAATTTTCCTTTCCTCTCCTTCCCTCCCCCTCCCTTCCTTTCCCCCTCCCCTCTCTCCCCTCCTCTCCTCTCTCCCCTCCCTTCTCCCCTCCCCACTCCTCTCTCCTGCCCTTCCTTCACCTCTCTCCCCTCCCCTCTCCTCCCCTCCCCTCTCTCCTCCCAAGGGAGGCATTAATTCTGTTCTTTTCCTATACAACCATGGGGGCAAAAACCCAAGCATCAACCTACTTTCTAGGGAGCCTTTCTGGGAGTTTTTCCTCTGCCTCTGAGAAGAGAGAAGAGAGTCTAATCATTACTATCAGCTCAAATCATTGAGACAATATGATTAACTAGTAAAAATATCTTAGTCCCAAACAGAACCAGTTTTTTTTTTTTAATCTGTGTATGCCATGCTAACCCACATACACTTAAGGGTGTCATGTGAACAAAATCATTGACAATCTGGGTATCTGAGTTATTGCTCCCAGAGGACTGCAAAAGAAAGTTGAATAGTTCAAAGGCTGAGTAAGTCTCTACGTGAGACACTCGAGGTACCGTGTTTCCCCGAAAATAAGACCTGTCTTATATTTTTTTGAACCCTGAAATAAGCACTTGGCCTTATTGCCATGCAATTGGGCTTATTATCAGGGGATGTCTTATTTTGGGGAAAACAGGGTAGGGGAAAAAAAAAACTAGACAACTTTGTGTTTTGTGTTATTATGTTTTCTTTCTCAAAAACTATTGCAGATAACCGGCATCAGGAAGCCAAAGTTCCGGTAGCGATTAAAGTTCTTGACCTAAACGACAATATCCCCAAGTTTAAAGAGCCGTATGAAGCTTTCCTATGTGAAAAACCCCAGACAAATAAGGTAAGCATTGTCCGCTTTCTCTTTTCTTCTTCAAGACTGACCATTTTGGTTTCTCCAGATAGACCCTACAAAAGAAATGGAGAAGCAGGAAAAACAGGCCAGGATTTCTGTTGGGTTTAAAAGAAATAAATATAACAAACAACTCTACTAAACCTGTCTGACTGGTTAGTAGTGGCAGTGGGAAGGCTATTGTTACCACAGGTAGTCCTTGACTAAAGTTCATTTAGTGACCATTGGAATTACAGTGGCACGGAAACAAGTGACTTTCGACTGTTGCAACATCCCCGTGGCCACCTTTTCAGAATTCAGGTACTTGGCAACTGTCTCATATTTATGACGGGTGTAGTGTCTCAGGCTCATATGATTCACCTTTTGCAAGCTTTTCATGAGTAAAGTCAACGGGAAGCCTTATTCACTTAACAACTGTGCTATTAACACAGTGTAATTTGCTTAACAACTATGGCAAGACAGGTCATTAAATGGGGCAAAATTCACTTAACAAATGTAAAAGATAAAGGTAAAGGTTCCCCTCGCACATATGTACTAGTCGTTCCCAACTCTAGGGGGCAATGCTCATCTCCGTTTCACGGCCGAAGAGCCAGCACTGTCCAAAGATGTCTCAGTGGTCATGTGGCCGGCATGACTTAAACGCCAAAGGCGCACGGAACGCTGTTACCTTCCCACCAAAGGTGGTCCCTATTTTTCTACTTGCATTTTTTACGTGCTTTCAAACTGCTAGGTTGGCAGAAGCTGGGACAAGTAATGGCAGCTCACCCCATTACGCGGCACTAGGGATTCAAACCGCTGAACTGCTGACCTTTCGATCGACAAGCTCAGTGTCTTAGCCACTGAGCCACCACATCCAAAGTAACAAATGGGTCACTTAGCAAAAGAAATGTTGGGCTCAGTTATGGTCGTAAGATGAAGACTACTTGTATTGAACTTCCCTTAAACACTGCCTTCTTATCCTAAAACCCAAGTGATTTAAAAGGTACTTTTAAAAGTTTATTTTACATGGTTGAAAGTTTATTCTACAAAGCAGATCCCAACATGGAAAGTCTAAAAGCTGAGGCAGGGAAGGAAGAGAGATTTCAAATGCACTGCATACTGATAAGTGTCCTCCTTTTCCAGCCACTAATTACAATTTTCGCAGAGGATAAAGATGATTCAGCCAATGGCCCGAGATTCATCTTCCATTTGCCACCTGAAATGATGCAGAAGCCCAATTTTACTCTCCGAGATAACCGAGGTTTGTATTTATATTCATTATATAGGATGGGAGGAAACTAATTATCCTCTCAGTAGTTGGTGTTTTTTTTTTCCTCCTCATTAACCATGACTGATTTTCTGCAGCAATGTCTGGGAAGAGAGCTTCACAATGGAGGGGAGAGAGAGAGAGCTTCACAAAAATGTATAGAATGCATAAAATGCAACTAAAAAAACCGTAACAATTGCTCTGGGTGTTTCTTTCACTAGCAGAATTCTTCTTGATTATTTCAACTGGGAGTTGAAGACCACATATCTTGAACTTGCCAAAGTTGAGAAACACTAATAAAGGAGAATATTTGTAGCTTGGGTCAAAATGAGGGGTCCTCGTGCTGGTGTTGTTATCTATCACTGATGATATTATCTAGTATGGGTAATGAAACAACTGTAAGAAAACAATCTGAGCCAAGGAGCACCAAGGACCCCTTGTTGAGAAATACTGCTCTAAATGAGAGGGCAAAACTCAGCCAGGCTTTCAGAATTCTCTTACTATATATCCTTGTTGTTGTTAGTTGCAAAGTGGTGTCCGACCCATCGCAACCCCATGGACAACATTCCTCCAGGCCTTCCTGTCCTCTACCATCCCCCGGAGTCCATTTAAGCTCATGCCTACTGCTTCATTGACTCCATCCAGCCACTTCGTTCTTTGTCATCCCATTCTTCTTTTGCCCTCAATCTTTCCCACCATTAGGCTCTTCTCCAGGGAGTCCTTCCTTCTCATTAGGTGGCCAAAGTATTTGAGTTTCATCTTCAGGATCTGGCCTTCTAAAGAGCAGTCAGGACTGATCTCCTCTAGGACTGACTAGTTTGATCGCCTTTCAATCTAAGGGACTTGAAGGAGTCTTCTCAGCACCATAGTTCAAAGGCCTCAATTCTTTGGCACTCAGCCTTTCTTATAGTCCAACTTTCACAGCCATACATTGCAACTGGGAAAACCATAGCCTTGACTATATGCACTTCTGTTGGCAGGGTGATGTCTCTGCTTTTTAGTAAGCTATCTAGATTTGCCATAGCTTTCCTCCCCTGGAGCAAGTGTCTCAATTACCTGGCTGCAGTCCCCATGTGCGGTGATCTTGGATCCTACAGTACATCAAACAACTACACTTCCAATCTGTTATATGGTCTTTTTATTTACTTACGTATTATTTATTTTATTTGTCAAGAACGTGTTTGGTATAATAAGTATAAGCATAGATTGAATACATAAAATAGATACAAATGGAAGAAACATTAGGACAGGGACGGTAGGCACGCTGGTGCTCTTATGCACGCCCCTTACAGACATCTTAGGAATGGGGTGAGGTCAAAAGTAGACAGTCTTAGGTTAAACTTGTGCTTCCTCGAACAACAGAAATGTTTGTCACACCTCTTTTCCCTTTCCCTTATTCACCATCAAATGAAAGATACCAACAAATCAAAAGATTCTGCTTCCTGAATTTTATAGCTGAGGAAGATTGGAGATGGCAAGTTGTTGGATGTTTCAAATGGTAGCGGTTTTTTAAAAGAAGCAGAATGGTTTTCAAATCTACTCCCTTTTTCATGTAGACTTCATGTAGTTTTACGGAAGATTGATAGTGACAAAACCCCAGAGCAATTATTATGATATTTAGTCAGTGGTGGGATTCAGCCAGTCGGCACCATTTCGGGAGAACCAGTTGTTAACTTTCTGAGCAGTTTGGCAAACTGGTTGCTGGAAGAAATCATTAGGGCAGAGAACCGGTTATTAAATTACTTGAATCCCACCACTGTATTTAGTGTCATTGCATTTTTTCCAAAGCTCTCTGAGCTGTTTTGCACTGTTGCCCAGGGAAAGGATGGATGGATGGATGGATGGATGATGAGATAGATAGATAGATAGATAGATAGATAGATAGATAGATAGATAGATGATAGACAGACAGACAGACAGACAGATGACTGACTCACTTTACTGCAAATGCACTTTAGAAGTTTTATTTAAAAAAAAAAGAACAACTATTGGCTACTGCTTTGCTAGGGTGCTAAAATAATCCATCACAAACTAGAAATAGAACTCTCCCCCCCTTCCCAATTCATCTTAAATCATTTGTTCTCCTTCATAAATGGAAACTCATTTGAAATGGAGGAATATTTCATCACAGTACTCTACAATTCATATAATCCTCTGCATGCCAAGTCAAAATAAGTTCCACTTGATTCAGTGTGGCTTTCTCCCAAATGTGTAGTTATAGTATTGCAGCTGAGGAACTGTTGGTCCCCAAAAATTGAAGGGCTAAAAGAGAAAAGTAATACTTTTTAAAAAAAAAAAAATTAAGCCAGAGCTCAATGATGTACTACTTGGCTGTTTTTCAAATGCATTTTGAACCAGCTGGTTTCCAAATACTATTTTTTCAAAGCGCCCCCCCCTTAAAGATCATGGATAGTGATAAACCTCACCCTCAAACCCACAGCATTCCTAGAGGCCCTGCAGATTAAAAAATGTATTCCAGAGCCTCTCCAATCCATTACTGAAACAATGGTTCTATTTGAGCCAAAATTATTCTATTTAAAGTTATTACTACTCGCCATTTGGGGATGTCAGAAATGTTCTTGATTCTCTTTCTTGTTCATATTTGATTGATAGCGTATACACCCTGTTGACACCAGATGCAAGATAAGCACTTAGTCTGAAAGTATAGCAGTGAACAATTGCTACATTGATCCAGCAGTATTTATCCTGCCACTTTAGAAGAGTTTGTGGTTTGAAGGCAAAAACTAGAAACACATGGTGAATTATATTTTATGTTTCCATTTGGCTCAAAAGCCTTTTAACATGTTCATCCCACATTAAACATGAAACCTCAGTCTTTTTTACTTGATTTAATGTTTGCAAAAAAAAAAATCTTTATAGTAAACTTTCATTTTACTTCAAATATTGTTGGGAAGTGTTAGAGAGGCTATCTTTCAAATCAAGTATCTATTATGCAAGTGAAGCAACCTAAATCTAGCACAATCCCAACCTGAGAAACCAAGAGTATAAAAGACAAAGACAATTTTAATTATGATTTGTCTACTATGAAAAATCACAGAATTAGTAGGATAATAGAGATCTGTCTAATCAATGCACCTTTTCATTTCCATTTAGCCTCCTTCTAGCCCAAATTTGGCCCCAGGCCTCTAGTAGAATTTCAATGAATGGATTGTGCAACTCTCAATTGTTATGTTACAATCAGTAAGGTTATGCTAAAGTCCCATTCAGAGAT
The DNA here is from genome assembly GCA_022577455.1 of Arizona elegans. Taxonomy (NCBI): domain Eukaryota; kingdom Metazoa; phylum Chordata; class Lepidosauria; order Squamata; family Colubridae; genus Arizona; species Arizona elegans. The sequence goes on from JAKOOJ010000014.1 coordinate 10,526,824, forward strand.
GAGGGTTATAGTCAGTTCAATAAACTCTTCAAACCAAAGGGAATTTCCTAATCAGATGCACAATTCGGACAGAATCCCTGAATTGAATCGGAAGATTTAAAAAAAAAAAAAGTATACAGACAATCTAATCCACCCTCTTCAATACTTTGGATCAAAGCTTCTATTGGTTATCATTTCCAAATTGATTCAAATCATTGTATGAACCAACTGACTCAAATAGATTAGTCCCTAATTTGTCAGAAGCAATCTGAACATTCTTCCTGGTGAGTGTGATGAGAAGATGTTTTACACTGAATCAGATAAATCACCGACCAATGGGTTGCATGGGTTTCCTGAACTTTTCAGAGATCGGATGTTTGAACTGAAAGCATTTCACCTTCACCTTCAGATAGCAATAGCTTCAGATTAAACAGTTAATTCCATCCCATTTCCCAAGAAACTGCATTAGGATTAGATAACGAAAGAACATATTTTAAAGTAAACATGTGTATCAATAATAGAATTATATTAGAAATAAAAAATAGGTGATTAGATAATGAAAGAATATATTTTAATGCACACATGTGTATTAATAGTAGAATTATACTTTATATTATAGAATTATGTATTAATGATTGGTACTAGAAGTGTATATTGAGGCAATGAATAATGAAAGATTGAAGGATGAAATTTTGATATAAATTGATGTGAAGAGTTAACTAAGGGAAGAGAGGAAAAAACATGTCTTTGAATATTATAGTGATATTGGAAGGGGAAAAAAACAAAATCAAATAGAGAAAGAAACAAGAGGGGAATAATAGTTTGTGTGTGTGTGTGTGTGTCTATATCTATATCTATATCAGCAAATTTATATTTGCTGATAAAGAAATAAAGGGAGACTAGTATAGATCTATTTCAAGCTATTTAGCACTCATCAGCTAGCCATACCCTTACACAGATTCAAACTTGGGCTGCCTACATATTAGGCAGTTGTATTAACCTCTAAGCCACAAGCTCTCCTCCCTTTATCAGCTGAGCCAGGTGAGAGACTAAGTGTTTTTTCTGTCAAAGCAGTATGCTCCCTCCCATATTGGGGTAGACCAGGTGCTTCAACAGAAAAAACACTTTTACACTTACACACACACACACACACACACACACACACACACACACGTGAAGGTATAGGAAAGAAGAAAGGAAGGTTTAGAACTGAAGGGTGATAATAAAAGATATGTGTATGTAATATGAAACAATGAAAATGAAATGTAATAACTAGGAGTAATAATATTATGTTTATTGTACTGAAATGTATGATACCCAAATATCACACTATTCACGCATTGATATGTGTAAACAATATAAGATAAAAAACTTGAATTAAAAAAAAAGAAACTGCAAATAGTATATATAAGAGAGAGGTAGCTTTGATAAAGCTTAGCTTCTGGTTGTCTCAAAGGTTTTTTTTTCAAAAGGCAGATGATAGATAGATAGATAGATAGATAGATAGATAGATAAATAGATGGATGGATGGATGGATAGATAGACAGATAGATGATAGATGGATGGATGGATAGATAGATGATAGATGGATGAATGGATGGATGGATGGATGGATGGATGGATAGATAGATAGATAAATTTTTCCTTGAGGAAGAACACATTTCAAGGTTGACTCAGCCTTCCATCCTTCCGAGGTAGGTAAAATGAGGACCCGGATAAGCTGACTTTGTATAAAAAAGAACACCGCTTAGGGCGGGCCATAAAGCCCTACCAAAAAGTATGAAGGCTATTGCTTAACATATTGTAAGCCGCCCTGAGTCTCCAGAGAAGGACGGCATATAAATCAAACCAATAAATAAATAAATAAATAAATAAATAAATAAATAAATATCACTTCTCATCCAAGAAGCTTCATCAACTAATCCTTCCATTCCCACCACCACTTCCAGTCAGAACTGTTGAAGCTTCTTGGATAAGAAGTGAAACATCTTCCTCAAGAAAAAAAAAATAGTCCAGTTGCCATTTGGAAAAAGCACCTTTGTGGCAGCCATGACCTGGAAGCCTGAGAATTTCGACAGACATTTAGTTTCGGATTGAGTGCTTATTGGAAATGTCATAAAAATATTCGAAGCATTGCTAATTTGGCCCATAAAACTCATCAAAAACATCTGATGAAGTGAGCTGCAGCTCATGAAAGTTTACGCTTTAAAATAAAATCAGTTGGAAATTCTTCCGGATGCCTTCTGATTTTGTGCTACCAAAGACTAACACAGTTTTCCTCGTACATGAGTAATTTGCCTACTAGAATTTTCTTTGGGAAAAAAAAGTTCCAGGAATTCATAGGGGGAAGAAAGTAGGTCAGCTCCTCATGTTGATCTGTTGCCATGCAACCTAAATTATTTAGTAGCACAATTCATAGAAACCATAGAGATGGAGGGTTTTTTTTAAGCTAGAAAACTTTTTCAAGCAAACTATTCCAATGTTTTGCCTCACAGAAGGAATTCCAGAGCTAAAGTATCTCTAAAGACATTTATCTAATGTATGGCTATCCTGTCTCTGCTTGAGCATAGTTTTCTTTGGTATATAATTTTAATTGAATATTTAGGGAATAGATAAATATATAGATACAGATGATACAGATCAGAGGTGGGTTTCAGCAGGTTCTGACCAGTTCTGGAGAACCGGTAGTGGAAATTTTGAGTAGTTCAGAGAACCGGTAGTAAAAATTCTGACTCGCCCCACCCCCATCTATTCTCTGCTTCCCAATTCCCAGCTGATTGGGAGGAAATGGGGATTTTGCAGTAACCTTCCCCTGGATTGGGGAGGGAATGAAGATTTTGCAGTATCCTTCCCCTACCATGCCCACCAAGCCACACCCACAGAACCGATAGTAAAAAAAATTCAAACCCACCACTGATACAGATGTAGATATACTGTAGATATAACTAAAGACAAAAAGATAAGTAATGAAATTAAATGTGTAAACATGGGATTTGCAAATAGGTTGAAATGATAATTTTCCAATATTACCAGAAGAGGTAAGAGATGCTTGAAGATTTTCATTAAAGGAAACCCTAATTTGTTTCGCTGCTTACCCACCCTGTTTATTTTTTTTTATTTTTTTTATTTTAATTTGATTTATATGCCGCCCTTCTCCGGAGACTCAGGGCGGCTTACAATGCGTTAAGCAATAGCCTTCATACTTTTGTATATTTATACAAAGTCAGCTTATTGCCCCCACAAACTGGGTCCTCAATTTACCTACCTTAGAAAGGATGGAAGGCTGAGTCAACCTTGAGCCTGGCGAGATTCGATCTTACTTTAATTGCAAACAGCTGATGTTAAATTACAGTGCTCTGTCTTTGAGCTATCCAGGCTCCTATTAGTTATCAGCTCCTGTTAGTCCAATGGTATCTATCATTTCTGTAACAAACCATTAAACTTCTTTTTTTTTCTTTTTCATTGATTGGAAGATAATTCCAATTAATGGAAGATAATTAATGATAGATTCATTGTACCATCTAGCTGCCCTGGTTTATTTTTAATTGATGGGAGTGAAGATCAATACAACAATTTGACTATTGGGAATCTAGACCTTCTGCATTCTATCTGTAGGTTATATCTGATAATTGGTTATAGGAAATCACATACAAATAGAGCTGAGTTCAAATAGTCTTTGAAAATTATCTACCACATTTCTGGACAAAAAATAAATAAATAAATAAATAAAAATGAAGGAACACCTTTTCGAAATTAGTCCAGGGGAAGGAGAAGATTTCCAACAATTTCTCAATGGTTAGATTCCTCCTTTTTACTACTGAAAATTCCAGGGAGTTGTGGGAAGTGTGGAAGTCGGGAAGACTGGAGATTATTATTATTATTATAGTGATACATCTGACATTCCTTCACATTTCTTGACCATTAATTAAATAAGTAATTTGCCAAAATGCTACTCCCATAAAATTTTCTGAAATGTTTCTTCTTTGAAAGACATTTCTAAATTCTCTTTTATCAACACTGCTGCCTACCCATTCAAAAAGAACTGTTAATCCTCAGAAGAAATCAGTAATGGCCACTCTTTAACAGGATTAAATCATTCTGTGAATCAGACCTTAAATTTAATCAAACCACCTGCTTTTGTGAACTTAAAAAAAATGAGGTATATATGTTCTAGGCTATTGAAACTCTTGTTTTACTGACCTTCAAATCCTTTGCTACTTTTCTGCTTTCTGCATGACTATCATCAACGATATTAGATCTGGTCCGAAGAATTGTATTCCTCCTCAAGTTTAGCAGCTAGTAAATATAATAACTATTTATGATGACCTTTCCTTGGTTCACTCATCTTCTTCCATCCAAAACACACACACACACACACACACACAAATGAATATTTCAGTGATCATAAAACAACCAAAAGTAGTTTTCCAGATTGTTCTGAGGAAAATGAAAGGTAAGGAAATAAAAGTTTGCAGGTCTAAAGCAGAATAAATAGATAGTAATAAATAGAAATAACAGTACCTAATAAACAAAGAAATCTTGAGGTCTTTTTTTTGAATTTTCAGCTATATGAAATGAATATTTTCTTTGTTTTCTCCCTTCAGCATCAACATATTCTGAGTCAAATCAATCAAATTGCTGCAGAATTTTGAGGGTTCAAGAATTATAAAACAGTTGTAAATTGTTGATTGAATTTGGAAATATACATTAGAAGTCAATGTTTGATATCAGAAAGCCTGAAGTTAAGCAGAGGGAGAGAGGGGGGGGGGTCTGAAAATGTGTCTTGGCATCGTTGCTCATCTTATCCTGTTAGAATAATGCATTTTTTGTTTTGGAAAATAACAATAGAAGAACTAAAAAGCAGAACAAAATTCCCCAAGTACAGTAGTACCTCAACTCCTTTGAAGCTCATCTAATTTGGTACTCAACAGATTTTGACATGAAAATTTTGTCCTGGTACTCAGTGTTTGTTTGGTACAACAAACAAGCCAGAACTTGTGATTGTTGGCTGCCTTGTGACTCACTGCATTTTTGTGTTATGAGAAAAATCTGTTTGGTACTCATCACACCTCCTGGAACCAATTAGCGATGAGTACAAAGGTACCCTTGTATCAGTAGAATAGATACAGTGAAACAATATATTCAAGCTTTCTTTTGTTGAATAGTTCAGCATATTTCCCTATCACTCTGGGCATGGACATATCCAATGACAGGAAGAAAAAAAATACAAACTCTCACCAAACGCTCTATAAAAAGATGCTATGCAGACATCTCTGTGAATGTGAATTTTTTTCCTGACCTGATAGTTCAGTGATTCAGATAACAAGCTGATTATGCATCAGTCATTTTCATTCTTTAGCTAATACTGGAATACCTGTCACTTCCAATCAGACATCGAGTTTCCAGTTTTATTTACCAAAACAGTCTGTGTGGTAACAGATATACATTGCTTCCATCTAAAGAGAACTCTCATGCTACTATAATGCAAACACTTCTCTGGGGATATTCTCCATGCTCTTTTCAGGACAGCTTTTCTTTTTTTAACCCAAAGAACTTGACGCTGAAGAATATCTATCCAGGATTTTATGATATTGGGTCTCTTGCTTGAGCAGAATACCAGAGTAGTTCTCTGGAATGGATACAAAGTCTCCTGCTTTAGGAGAGTACTTGAAGATCTGTAGAAGATCTCCAAAGTCCCTTCCAACTCTATTATTCTGTATTCTATTCTGTGTAAGTTGGAATCTTTCATAATGCAGAATTCTAGTTGACATAGAAACCAGTGCATATAATACTTTACCATCCTTTTACTCCACCCCCCATATGCTGACCATTTCTTTCTAACAATATTGTTATATCCCCCCGATACTATACATTTCAAAGCAACATTCAGCTGTAAAATTATATAATAAATCCTAATTTGGCAATTTCAACTCATAATCTACCCATTTCCTCCTCCCCCATACATATATCTCTTAATTCAAATATTTTACGTATATTAATATCTGAACATAACATCCCTTTTCCTAAGCTAAACAATCAGTAAACTAATTTATCTCCACCCACTTTCCTACAGGTCTACCATACATAATATTTTTAATATCTTTGTTCTTCTGCCCACACCACTAAAAAATATTCCCATATGTAAATAAAATCCTCAAATCACTTTAAGCTTGTAATCCATATAATATCTTCTGTAATGTCTTTCAATTGGATTATTAATTCCATCGCCCATGTTAGGGTAACATCAAGTTCTAGTTCCAACAGTATATTCAGTATCTTCAATTACCATCTGCCCCCATCAATAATAAGTGTTTTCGTATATAAAAAACCACCCGAGTGACTTTATATTTATATTCCATATAGTATCTTCTGTAGTGTCTCATCTAGATTATTAATTCCAACCACCGTGTTAGGGTAACAACCAGATCTTCTGCATGCCCCAATCCCATAGTTCTCTTGCCTTATAGCTCAACATATACGTAATCCATTTGTCAAAGAGTCCAAAATAGAAAGTTCCAATCCACTCAATTAGAGGCCATCTTCCACATCCCAAAAGCACAGCACTGCAGAGATCTGTTATTCTTCTCAAAATAGTATAAACCAATACTTTGCCTCAGCTATGTTTTCATGTATCAGCCGTCTATAAATCCCACTTATTATATTTAATCGTCTCTTAAGTAACTGGCATTAGACTGTTGTTTAGTCTAATTTTTTTTAGTTTTGTAGAACCTGCTTCTTTTCTTAAAATTTTTGAAGCCCACCCCTGAGCCAGTGCATATGTAACCATGTGTGATGGTTTTTATTCTGCAGACATTTAGACCTGCAGGAGGAAAATCATCTCAATAAGGTCAGCAGGGGTTAAGATTTCATTGCTGATCACCTAGGTTCCTTAATTGAACTGCCCATAGTCCTTGGTCTGAATGCAAAAACTCTACATGTGGGACCAGTTCAGATCTGTATCATGTTCCTGCCTGCTGCATGGAAGAGAAAGAGAAGGTATTGTCTGAAGGAATGGGGGTGAGAATCAGTGGTGGGTTTCAAATTTTTTTACTACTGGTTCTGAGGGTGTGGCTTGATGGGCGTGGCATGGCTTGGTGGGCGTGGCTTGGCTTGGTGGGCATGGCAGGGGAAGTTTACTGCAAAATCCCCATTTCCTCCCAATCAGCTGGGACTTGGGAGGCAGAGAATAGATGGGGGCAGGGCCAGTGAGAATTTTTACTACCGGTTCTCCGAACTACTCAAAATTTTTCTAGAACTGATCTGAACCTGCTGAAACCCACCTCTGCTGAGAATGACATAACATGTGTATCCAATTTTTGATGCTAGCCAGTCACTTTCCACTGTCCTTTTGCAGATTGTCCCTCAGGGGAATTCGATCCTCAGAGTTACCTACTTGCTGTAAGAAAATCTCTTGTTGTGTAAGGTAGCTACTTTGGATCCAGGAAACTCCATTGGTACAAAGTTTCAGCTGGATCAGGTAGGGATTAGTCCCTCCTGTGCTTTAGATCTTAAAATACTTTGCAAGACAGACCACACAGTGTCAATTATATTTACCTAGAAGTAGCTCCAACCGAGCTCCATGGGACTTCCAGATAAATGCATTTAGGATTATAGCCTTGTGTTACTTTAATGACAGCTTGCTCCTTAGAGTGGCCAGTTTAACACACACAAATAGACATATAGTCTTAGCAGAATCCTTTCAGACAGAGAATAGGAACATATTTAATACTAACCCGGCACTGTAAAATTATCACATCTAATTATAATCGCAGACCCAGGATAGAAAAATATACAGTAGGGTTTGGCTAGCTTTAAAACAGTAAGTAAAGTCATAGGAAATGATAGCGTTAGAAATTTCTGCACTGAGCTAAATTTAGTTTTTGGCCTGGCGTTTTTGGAGGTCTGCCTGGTGACATTATGTCTGAATATCTGCCATTTTTCCCCCCATGTGCTTAAACAGCAAAATATCTGCCAAAAACAATACCCAGGAAATATAGTGGAAGAAAATGTTGGCAACTAAATTTGTCTAGGTTTTTCGTTCCATTGAGAAGGAGCATATAAACCGTTATCATTTTCTACAACTTCTCATAAAGTGAAGTCTTATTGGAAATAATCTTCACTTTTGGCACAAACACAGCCCCACCGATGGTGTTTTCTTGGCCATAGCATGGAAGTGATTTGTTACAACCATCTTCCAGATACCCCACCCCCTTTTTTTTTTGCAACTTCCATGCTAGTCTGCTTCCAAATCACAGGCACTATCTGAATAAATCCAACTGAATAAACAAAGCAAATGAAATAAAATAACATCCTGAACTTGACATCGTATGAGATGAATTGACTGATTCTTTAAAAAAAATCTTGCTACAATTTAATGGACTTCAGGCTTCCAAATTCAATAGAAACCCAAAATAATAAGCAGCAACAAAAAGAAAAGTAAAAACATAAAGCACACAAAGAGGTCTTGTGTTCCAAAGACTCTCCAGAATAACTCAAGTCTCCAATAACTTTTAAAAGTTGATCAAGAGTGAAGCAGATCTATGTTCTGTGTAGAACTTGGCAACTTTGGCTGGCTGAGGGAGTTGAAGTCCACAAGTCTTAGTTGCTAAGTTTGGAGGCCCCTGCTGTAAAGGAACACTACTTAACACAAAAAGAATGCCTGAAATTGTCCAGAAATGCTTTCTGGTCATTTCCTTTATGGCAACGACCATGAAGAAAACTTCTTCAGACCACCAACATTTTAACAGCCTGAAATCTCACTAAATTACTATCATTTAGTGATAATTATGTGAGTTCAGGGTTTTCAAAGTATCAAGAGATTACAATGTGTACCAGGGGTGGGTTCTACTTACCTTTACTACCGGTTCGCAATGGGGCCGCGCGCATGCACAGAAGCATTTTGATGACATCAGGGTTGGTGGGCGGAGCCTCCTGCAGGTTTTACTACCGGTTCTATAGAACCAGTGCGAACCGGGGGCAACCCACCACTGATGTATACTAATTTTCTGAAATACTGGCATTTTCTTTTCATATTTTTTTTTAAAAAATTGGCTGATAAAAAAATGTATGTTTTTGTGGTAACAATAATACATACTGAACATGTGTAAAAAAAGAAATAGATAGGCAAAATAAGAGTTGGGTTTGCAAAACATAGAATATAACTTTCATGGAATTCTGATCACTGCTGGTTTAAGGAAGGAAGGAATCCAGGGGTGCGATGCTGGGGAATTGCAGTGGTTCAGGAGAACCTCTAGCTAAGATTCTGTGCAGTTCAGAGAACCCCCAAATCCCACTCCTGGCTGGCCCCACCCACCCTGCCCCGCCCCTCCCAGGAGTCCCCACACAGCCCATTTTGGATGCAGGTAAGTGCAGGGCACGCGCAGAGGCTCAGGAAAGGCAAAAAACAGGCCTACTGGAAGTTTGGGAAGGCTGGAAATGGGCCCGTTTCTGGCCTCCAGAGGGCCTCTAGAGCCTGGGGAGGCTGTTTTCACCCTCCCGGAGGCTCAAGGAAAGCCTTAGGAGCCCAGGGAGGACAAAAACGCCACCCCTGCTACGGTGCAAGAAGCAGGCTAGGCCATGCCGACCATGGCCATGCCCACCCAACAACTGGGCAGAGAACTCCTTGCTAAATTTTTTGAAGCCCACCCCTGAAGGAATCCACATATCTAGGACACAGAGCACTTGCTTTATGGGTAGTACTCAACTTACAACCACAAATGGAAGAAGAATGTAAATAAAGGTTGCGCTCGTACTTCTGGATGTTCTTTCTGACTGGATCACCTCGTAAGGCTACCACATTACAAAGAAATTCCTTTCAATGAAGCACTTTGTTAATGGGTATTTTTGCAAAGCAGGACAACATATGGATTAATCGTATCTTCAGACAATGTATGTGCTTTCCAATAGTACCTTCAATTCTTAAGTAACATATTTAAGAATATGTCATTCTGAAGAGAATGTTTGTGTTCAGGAGGAAGAGGCAAACCAGTTGAGTAAGTGTAGGAAGGTAGTGAGTTCCATTTTTTTTGAAAGGCTTTAATACTGAAAGACAAATGATGTTATTCTTTTATTTAAAACAGATAACTCTGCAAGCGTTTATGCAAAACGCACAAGTTTCAGCCGACAAATGCAAGATTCCTATGTCCTGCCTATTGTGATAAGCGACGGTGGGAACCCTCCTCAAAGCAGCACCAACATGCTTCCGATTCGAGTTTGCAGTTGTGATGGGAATGGTGGTGTGATCTCCTGCAACCTAGAAGCCTACATCCTCAATGCTGGATTAAGCACTGGAGCTTTAATAGCAATCCTTGCTTGCATTGTGATATTGTTAGGTAAGGGCATTTTAAGTTCTTCCTCTCCCTCTCACGCACTTTACCAATTCCCCCCTCTTTTGACTATGATTCAAGAACAATAGCAATTTTCTAAGACTCCTTTTATTTATTTTTTTCCATCAGGAGAAGCTAAGAGTCTCCCATATTACATGCAACATGGAAGCAGGATTATTATCTTACACCAGGGGTCTCCAAACTTGGCATTTTTCAGAATTTGTCAGGCATCCATGCTAGATAGGGAATCCTGCAGGGATGAAATTCAAAATTTTTCCTTACCAATTCTGTGGGTGTGGCTTGGTGGGCATGGCAGGGGAAGGATATTGCAAAATCCCCATTCCCTCCCCACTCCTGAGGGAAGGATATTGCAAAATTTCCATTCCCACCCCACCCCACTATGGGGCCAGCCAGAGGTGGTATTTGCCGGTTCTCTGAACTACTCAAAATTTCCACTACCGGTTCTCCAGAACCTGCTGAATTTCACCTCTGGAATGCTGGGAGTTGAAATCCACAAGTCTTAAAGTTTGAAGGCTCCTGCCCTATACCAGTTCAAATGACATCCAGGTTCTCTGTCAATCCATACTTTCCTTTTGAAGAAAGAAGTTCTAAAATACAGGTTGTAACTAATTCTAGATTACAGCGCTGATATCTAATATTCTGCCAGTTAATTTAGGGAGGGGGAAAAACAGTGTGAGAATTGCCCTCTTTTTTTTCCTGAAACCCCTAAAGTGGGGTTTCCTGTCTCAGCTAAACAAGTAAATGTTGGATAATGAGTTGAGATTCTTCTTCTTCTTTTTTTTTTTTTTTGCTAAAGAGGTTGTGGATATCCTTTAACAATTTTGTGGAAGCTTTTCTTTTTCATCTGTGTGTCTTCATGACCACCACTCTTTTCTGCCACTTTCATATAAAGGCTCATTGTATCTGAGGTATCACACTACAGCCGTGATGCCGAACCTATGGCACGCGTGCCACAGGTGGCATGTGGAGCCATCTCTGTGGGCATGCGAGCCAACGCCCAGGACAGCTCCACCGCACATGCCCGTGCGCCTCCCCCCAGCCAGCTGATTTTCAGGTCTCCTCCTGGCTGGCTGATTTTCGGGCATGTGCAGCGGGTTGGGGTTGCATGTGCATGTGTGGGGGGGTGGGGGGCATGTAGTGTCCGCTGTGGCCCATTTTTGGTCCCAGGAGGCTTCAGGGAGGACTGCTAGCACAAAAACAAGGGTTGTGTGTGCATGCGCGGGGAGAGCACAGGGGGTCGCGCATGCATGCGTGGGGGCGGGGCCTGCAGGGGGCATTGCATTTGGGTGTCGGCATGTATGTGTGCGCTGTCCCGTGCTTGCACGTGCTTTCGGCACCCAAGGAAAAAAAGGTTCATCATCACTGCACTACAGTATTCGGCAATTTAAAGTATTGTGTTGTTCTTTGTAATATCTATGGTAAATAGAAACTATAGAGTTAGAATTCTTAGGCTGATTAAGGAAAGGAGAATTGTTTGATCGGAACTGCATTTTCCCCCTCTTAAAATATACCTTTACCGATAAAGCTTGAGACAGTGCCCTGTTTTAAAACGTTGCTGACTAAGACCACTACAGTGGAAAATTTAGGGAGGATATTTTTGCTCAAATATTGCTTCTGTTGGGACATAGAAATGTTTGTATTTGTGGGTTTGAAGTACTTAAATTTATGTTGTATCATGTGTAGTAGGATATCTAAGAAACAAAGCATACTTGAACAGCTCCTGTACTGAAGAGAAAGGGGGAAAAATGAAATATATAAATATATAAATCAAAGCATTGTCATCCTGGTTTCAAATAGATTTTCTTATAGAGATCTACACTTCTCAGTTTATGGATTTTTCCATCCCTGTGATGCCCTTTTGAAAGGTTTATTGTTCCCCTTCTTGCATCAAGTTGTTAGAATTCACAACTCCACAACCATCCACTGAGGTTGTGGAAGAAGAGATTTGAGACCAACAACCTTTCATCTTACGATGATGAGCTTAGCCCTGCTACTAACTAGATAGGTTTGCTCATTATATTAAGCCATGGTTTGTTTGTTCAAGCATGATTTATTGTATAAAATGACAACTTGGTAGTTGTGAACGATCAAGCACATTGTGGCTTAGCATAATGTAGAAATCCAACCTGAAATAATATATGTCTTTTCTCAGAGACAAACTTTTTTTAAAAAAATTCTAGATACTATCAGGTTCACAGTTGGAGGTATAAAGCTGGACCCCAAAATTTTCTACAGTAGTCCTTCCATTTTTCCTTCACCTCCTACATTTTTGGTTAGATGCAGGGGTGAAATACTACTGGTTCGGACTGGTTTGGTTAGCGGCGGTGCATGGTTCGAAGCAGTGCAAGGCTCCACCCACCAGCCCAGATGTCATTACTTCCTGGTTTTAACTAGGAAGTAATCTGTTTTTGACCCTCTGTGCATGCACATAAGGCTTTGTGCATGTGCAGAGGGTCTAAGCACACATGTGACCCACGGGTGCACCATTTCAAACTAGTAGGGAAGATAAGTAGATTTCACCCCTGGTTAGATGGTTTGGCTCAGGCTAGTTCAACAAGGAACCCTTCCCCCCAATACTGTTGCTGTCCCACAAGAATTCAGAGCCATGAGCCTAGAACTAGATGAAAAATCTATTACCTATGGATTAATTTTGGAATATACTGTAGTCTAAACAGATTGATTCCAAGGACTGGCAACCAAAGCACTTTTTATTCATGCAACAAAAGATGCTAGCTAGGGGTACTTCCATAAATATAGCTTTCTGTGTTTTTTCTCCTATTTCATTTCATTTCATTTCATTTCATTTCATTTCAGAAATTCAATATATTTTATTTTCAGATCTAGGACTTTTGCATGAATCATTGCTTGTTTCCTTTTTTTTAAAAAAAAAAATCTTCTCTTTCCTCAGTGATCGTCGTGCTCTTTGTAACCCTAAAACGACAAAAGAAAGAGCCCCTCATCGTTTTCGAAGAAGAAGACGTACGGGAGAACATCATCACTTACGATGATGAAGGTGGCGGGGAAGAAGACACCGAAGCTTTTGACATCGCTACTTTGCAAAATCCAGATGGTATCAACGGATTTATTCCTCGCAAAGACATCAAGCCAGAGTACCAGTATATGCCACGACCCGGGCTTCGGCCTGCTCCCAACAGCGTTGATGTGGATGATTTTATCAACACAAGAATACAGGAAGCAGATAATGACCCCACGGCTCCTCCTTATGATTCCATCCAGATCTACGGCTATGAAGGGAGAGGATCCATAGCCGGTTCGCTGAGCTCATTAGAATCGGCAACCACGGATTCTGATCTAGATTATGACTATCTACAAAACTGGGGACCTCGTTTTAAGAAACTAGCAGATTTATATGGCTCCAAAGACACTTTTGAAGATGACTCTTAACAATAAAGTTCTCAATTTGGCCTTAAGAACTGTGTCTAATGTGCTAAAAAAAGAATAATGGAAAAAAAAATATTCAGAGGAAATGTAAGCAGGTATTTTTTAAACAAAAAGTGAAGAAAAGTTCATATTCAGCATTTAGGTTTGATGGGGGAGGGGGTCCTTTGATGGGAAAAAAATGGACAAGAAATACTGTGAAGTACGTTTTCATGGAAAAACAAAAGGCTAAGATGGGAGTTGGGTCTCAACTTTGCTAGAAGGGGGAAATGATCTCTGATAAAAAAATAATAATGATTAAAACATATTTAAGTGAAAGGAAATTCTAAATGCCATCTTAGAACCGAGGGGCAGTCTTTTTATGTACTCTGAACAGTTAAATCTTTTATGTCAAAGAAGCTTCCACAAATTAGAAAAAAAGATAACAGTTCTGAGCTGTAATTTCGCCTTAAACTATGGACACTCCCTACGTAGTGCATTTTTAAACTTGAAACATATAATATTCAGCCAGCTTAAACACATATGATATATGTACAGGACAATGTACAATTATAATGTCTCTTGAGCATCCAACTTGTTTCTGCTGACTCTTGTAAATCTTTTTGCTTATACTTTCATCTTAATCTAATACGTGCCAGATATAAAACTCTGTCTTGTTGCAGTGGGAGAAGCCCTATTTCTATGTCATTTTTAAATGTATCTATTTGTACAATTTTAAAGTTCTTATTTTTAGTATACATACAAATATCAGTATTCTGACATGTAAGAAATGTTACATCACACTTATATTTTATGAACATTGTACTGTTGCTTTAATATGTGCTTCAATATATGAAGCAGACTTTGAAATAAAAGATTCTTTTTTACTACTTGCTCTGCTTCTTAAACATGGAAAAGGGGATTTTTTTTTAAATTAAAATGTACCACAACAATATTTTGAACTAGCACATCTGTCTTTAAAAACCCTATTTATTTCTGGGTTAAGTTTGTGTGGATTTATTTAATGTGTTAGGTAAGTTCTTGTATTTAAAGAAATACTGGTAACATCTATATTGAATTGGAAGATACGTGGCAGGCACTAGGAAGATTTTTCAGTTCAATCCTATAGTACCAGTGGTGGGTTTCAAAAATTTTTTGAAAAATTTTACCAGTTCTGTGGGCTTGGTGGGTGTGGTATAGCGTGGTGGGCGTGGCATGGTGGGCGTAGCAAGGGAAGGATACTGTAAAATCTCCATTTCTACCCCACTCCAGGGGAAGTTTACTGCAAAATCCCCATTTCCTCCCAATCCGCTGGGATTTGGGAGGCAGAGAATAGATGGGGCGGGGCCAGGGGGAATTTTTACTACCGATTCTCCGAACTACTCAAAATTTCCGCTACCGGTTCTCCAGAACTGGCCAGAACCTGCTGAAACTCACCTCTGTATAGTACCCAAGATTGTTGTTGGATCAAAAAGGTTTCTGCCCTTTCAACAAACAATAAAACCATAGAGTTTCCTTCATCTACATCGCAATTAGGAATGCCACTGAGATAATGGCAAAAAATATATAATTACAGAAACCTTATTCATTAAATTAGGATTATTTTTTTTATTATTCCTTACGTAAACATAAAGACTGTGAGCTGTCAGAACTTCAAATCTGCATCAGAAATAGCTTTTGAGAGGGAGTATCGTATCTTTAGGGGATGCGGTGGCTCAATGACTAAGACGCTGAGCTTGTTGATCGAAAGGTCGGCAGCTCAGCGGTTCAAATCCCTAGTGCCGCATAATGGTGTGAACTCCCATTACTTGTCCCAGCTTCTGCCAACCTAGCAGTTCGAACGCACATAAAAAATGCAAGTAGAAAAATAGGGACCACCTTTGGTGGGAAGGTAACAACGTTCCGTGCGCCTTTGGCATTGAGTCATGCTGGCCACACGACCACGGAGACGTCTTCGGACAGCACTGGCTCTTTAGCTTTGAAACGGAGATGAGCACCGCCCCCTAGAGTCAGGAACGACTAGCATGTATGTGCGAGGGGAATCTTTACCTTTTATCGTATCTTTGAATTCTTTACAAAATGACCAGTTGTAGGTTGAGAACTACTATATGTAAGGAGGCATGGCTCTTATCAGGAGAGGATGAAAAATGTTGTAAATTCAATCAATGAATTGCCATTATTTTTATTTTTCTAAAGGAACAAGAAAAATGGAAACCTTTGGAATTCCAGAGGGGGGAAATTCCTCATTAAAATGTCTTGAGAAATGTTAGTTCAACCTGAGACCTCACTGAATATTATTAATAATGCTTAAAATTATAATTACTAATAATATTATTAGTCTATTCTTCATGAATTTGTCTTTTATTTTAAAAAAAATGTTTAACTAATGGTCTTCTGTTCACATTTTCATAGTGAATTCCAAATAAGAATCATTCCAATTTAAAGAAGGACTTCACTTTTGTCAAACTGTAACACACAGCTAAACATTTTGCATCATCCTAAATTGAAATCTTTTGGAATTTGGCTTGCAATTACTCATTGTAATAAAAAGAATCAGTCATCAAGCAAGAAATGACATTATTTTCCAGCAATGGGAGAGCACCAGGAAAGAAAGAAAGAAAAAAGTTCTTAGTTTCTTCCAGAATGTTGCATTGACAAGGATCTAAAAGACATTCATTAGCACAATGTTTCTACACCCTTCTCCATCCATGCCCCCTTTTCACAAGCCTAGCTCTTTTGTCACATCATATCACATAATTGGGCAGAATTGGAAGCAACGTTCATAGGCTGCATTATTTATAGGGAGCTCTTTTTCACCACTTAAGATACATGCTGACTACATCCAAATGAAGGTCTGCCAACTCTTATGTGAAGGATATCTCAAAATGTTCCGGGAAACCAGACATTTTACAACCAAATGAAGAGAACATGGGAGAAACACAAAAAAGCTAGGCCTGATCCCATTACTAAACAAAGGATCCAGGGACCTAAAGGCATAGCAAAGCAGCTACGAAGGAAAGAAATAAAATCTAAATTAGGAAAAAAAATATCTATGTCCGATAGGTTCACATACTAGATGAGGTCACAGTTAGCCTAACTCTAGATTATTGATTAAGCCTTAACTAGCTAAATGTATACATTATATCACATTAAGCAGAAAACCTATGGTTTACATATCTAGTTTGTAAGAGAAACAACATGAAATGGAACAAATCATGTTGTGATTTAGAAACCATTTGTGTGACACAAATATATACAGTATATATATTCTCGAAATTAGGGACTTAGTTTGGTAGGCATGTAAGAGATTGCACTGAATTAAAAAATACACTGTTAGTAGTTTCACTCCCTCCCCCCCAAATCTAAAATTAGATCTTTGATTTGCAGATGAATTTGGTAGAAATTTAAGGTGTTTTAGTGTCATTATTACAGTACATCATTACAACCCATGATTTTTTAAATATACTAAGATATTTTTTTTGAAAGGTTCATGAATAAATTGACATTTGATTTCACTTATAAACTCCTTTAATGTTTGAATCATTTTCCATGAAAGTATAGTTTTATATTTTTTTAAAAAAAATATTTTTCTGTAAAGTGCAATATTTCCTAACATTACTCTTCTCACCTTCCCACCATTATAAAAATACACTGTACAAAAGTACAATGTATTTTTAGTTCCATTTTTTTAAATTAGTTTATAAAATACAAAATGCAAAGAAAAATGAAAATGGTGGGAAAGTAGGGGAGGAAAAAGGGAAGAAGAAAACATGTAGGGTAGGATAAAAGAGAAAAAGAAAGGAAAAGCAATAACTTCTGATTCTTTTTAGCGCAGAATAAGATAATAACATACCAGCCTCATCTTTTTGCTTTTACATGGTAATATATACTAGCCATTTCTATAACAATAAACCTATCTAATTAGCAAAACCCAAAGTCAAAGTTTCATTTTTTTTCCCACCTCAAGCATAAAGTCCAGAAACGGTTTCCAAGTGGAAACCAAGTTAGCTGTATGTTTTTCTTTGATTGAGGCACTCAATTTAGCCATCTCTGCTAATTCCACAAGTTTTTCAGTTAATCATTGAGGGGATTAAAGTTAAAATGCATTTTTAAAAAGTTCTTATCACTCTGTATTTAAATGAAATTTACTATGATACTTTTTTTATATATAATTGCCTCAAATCCATCAGTGGAACATTTCTTTGGTATCTCTAATTTGAACCCATACATTACTTTAGTGCACCTTCGGAGTATGTTACATCTAGTTTTTTTGCTGCTTTAAGATCATTTTCTTTTTTTAAAAAAAATTAAAGCCTGTTGGATAGTGTCACAATCTTTACAGAATATATATGAATTCTTGTACTGCACATTTGGTGCATATTATTTTCATTTTCTGCACTGTGAATCAGGAGTAAGTTCTACTTACCTTTACTACTGGTTCGCAACGGGATTATGCACGCTCACTTCAGTCGTGCACACACCTTGCTTCTGCGCATGAGCAGATCGCTGATGACAACATCTGGGGTGGTGTGCGGAACCTCCCGCTGGTTTTACTACCGATTCTTGCGAACTGGTCTGAACTGGGGGCAACTCACCACTGCTGTGAATGCAAACAAAGGCCAAACTTCTATGTGAAAATTCTGAGAAACAGATGACTGATTTTACCAGAATATGAGGAAAGTGAAACATTAAAATGGAAGCTAGATATATTTTTTGTTTGCTTTCTAGGTAGCAATTCCATTTATAACTGACTTTGATATCATTTGGGCTTTTCTAATAATTTTCTAATCACATCTAAATTTTGGTGCTAGAGTAGTACATAATAACATTAATAATAAGAGACATAAAACCTATGAGAAATAAAATAATGTATTTGCTGCAATAGGATTGCAAATAAATGTTTGCTGTTATTTATTTATTCAATTTATATTCTGCCCATCTCACTTTCTGAAGTTATACTGCTATTTGCTTTCAGAGGATTAAATATTCACTCATTGATGGAAACCAACTGACTTTTACACAATCCAAACCACAAATTGTTTCCTGAATTCATAAGAATTAGCTACATTGTGCAAACTGGATTGATGAATCAGCTTGGAATTCTTTATAGTAATTTTTCTTCTTCTTCAAATCTATCACTATGCACACATACGTACAAACAACACCCCAGAATTAGTTCTCTTTGTATCTTTAGTGACTATTGTTGTTAGTTGTGAAGTCATGTCTGACCCATTGCGATCCCATGGACAACATTCCTCCAGCCCTTCCTGTCCTGTACCATCTCCCCGACACCATTTAAGCTGACGCTGACGGCTTCAGTGACTCCATCCAGCCACCTCATTCTCTGTCATCCCATTCTTCTTTTGCCTTCAATCTTTCCCAGCATTAGGCTCTTCTCTAGTGAGTCCTTCCTTCTCATTAGGTGGCCAAAGTATTTGAGTTTCCTCTTCAGGATCTGGCCTTCTAAAGAGCAGTCAGAGTTGATCTCCTCTAGGACTGATCGGTTTGATCACCTTGCAGTCCAAGGGATTCACAGGAGTCTTCTCCAGCACCATAGTTCAAAGGCCTCAATTCTTTGGCGGTCAGCCTTTCTTATGGTCCAACTTTCACAGCCATACATTGCAACTGGGAACACCATAGCCTTGACTATACACACTTTTGTTGGCAGGGTGATGTCTCTGCTTTTTAGAATGCTGTCTAGATTTGCAATAGCTTTCCTCCCCAGTAGTGTCTATAGACTACACATAAGATATTCTGTACTTGGTGTATCAAAACATCACACAATGAACAATGAAATGCATACAATTTATATTATAAACCACTCCAGAAGTCTTCTTTAAAAGCCAGTGTCAACATCTGAGCAATTTACTCAGCTGAAGCAGACTGTGTCCTCTTAAAATGAAACACTGGAAAAATTGAGGGCCAAGTGAAAAAGAAAAGAAAACATTATGAACTTCAAGAGGCCAAATTCATCTCTGAGTTCATCTATTGTAGTCAATGGACATATACCAAAATGCAGTTGGCCGTATGCAGACTTAACACACTGCCATTTTATACTGCCAAAATCATAAGAACTTCACTGGCTGCCAGTGTATATTATTCAACTTTCATTAATTCAAGTAAGAACCATCCAATGGGTTTAATTTAGATTCTTGATGGAACTGACTGCCGACCATCTGTTCCCCATCTTTGAGCACCAATAGGCCAACATTTTAGATGAACATTTTGTTCAAAACAGAAACCTGGAAAATGCTAACGCTTGGATACCTCCAAAAAACTTGGTGGCTCTTTTAAGGGCGGGAGGGAGAGGAGTTGACGCTTAGCTTCCTTGTTCGAGTTTTGTTCCAAGGCTAACTCTTGAATTACATATTCCTCCCATGTTAGAAATGATTAAAGGGTTTTGCTTGACAAACTGTCCCATATGGCTTCCTTTGGAGTATGTAAAGGTCATTGCTTCTGTTAATACAATGATTGCAAATAGCGCTCTGCCATATGACTCTGTTCCGCTTAACTCAGATTGGCAGTTTTTATTTTGACAATATGCATTTTTTCCCCCTCCCAGTGTGGGTAGTTTGAGGTAGGTGTGAATTGCAAAGGAATGCTCAAAGGCCTTTTGCTAACACAATATTCATCTTTAATGATTGTGATTTTATACCGGTTGGCCCGAAGAGCTGGGTTGTTATCTGTTGTAAGTCAATGGGTGTGTTCATTGATTTAAATTATATATTTAACCAAGGCCACATCATAAGCTATAAAATATTTTGCTGCAATTCAAATACTCTCCTGGTCTGAGAGGGAAAAAAAACACCTAAAACACTGCAATAGGCAGATGAAATATGCACTTAACAACATCATGAGATTATTTAGTGCTAAAATAAAAAGGCCTGTCAAATTACCGAACGTGCAAAATTCAACAAAAACAGCAAATCTGAAGTATCTGCTTGTCTCCGAAGTTGAATGCTTCAAGGGAATATTGTGTATTTTAGAGTGTGCTCCTTGCTGTTATTTAATAAAGGTACTTACTCAGCCATTCTCTAACTCTAGTAATCTGTCCAAACTTCCTATAGGCTCACTAGATATAAATAGTACTAAAACATCATTGGTAAAGAATGATAAAACTTCCATTGTACCATAGTATTAAGAAATAATTAAAATAACAGCAATATAGAAAAAAATCTTTGGCATACAGACCTTGATAGCATCATCTCTATCAACCAATACTACTTGGGAGATAGGATTTTTTTTAAAAAAAAATAATAATAGAAAATTACATTACAAGAATAACTTTTAAAAAAAAAAATATATCCACTTTTTAATTGAGTAATATGCATTCAAACAAAACTAGCCAAACCCTCATTTGGACTTGCAGATCATGGCAGATCTACCAAAATGGAATGGGGTGGGTTTAAATTGTGGGATTATTAACTGTGAATTTTTAATATTGTATGCCAGCTGGAGCAACTATGTGTGAGTTGGGCAGCTATATAAATATGTTTAATAAATAAATAATAAAAACTTACAGAAGGGCATCCCAGGGGCCAATAAGTTAGTTCATCCAGTCAACAGCATAGCCATTCCGCTGAACATAATTATTTAAATGCTTCTCCTGCATATTCTCTCAATATGCATATATTTTCATATTAGTTAGAAGCTGTACAATTGCCTTTGTGATAGTTTAAATCACTTTCTCACCTTCACCCTGTGCCTCAAAGGACATTCCCTTGGGAAGCTCATTAAGCAATGTTAATTATGGCAATCAGCCCTATCCAGCCTGACCCAATTAAAGCTAATTAGCCGATCCCTTTATTTCCCAATTCTTTTCTCTAGTGAGACTTGGCTCTCCCATTTTCAAGATTTTCTTTCAAAACTTAGTTGCAGAGTTGCTTAAAATATGTTTTCCTTATTAGGGAGAAAAGAAGGGAAGGGAATGGAAAGGGAAGGGAAGGGAAGGGAAGGAAAACACTATCATAAATAAACCACACTGTCATGCAAAATATGCCAATTTTTGCAGTTCATTTTTTCAAATCATGATGTATACCAATGATGGCAAACCTTTTACTCACCAGGTGCCAAACAGGTCCAAATAACAGCTGGGTCTCTGGAATTGTGTGTGTGCACAACACCAGCTGGGCCGCGTGTGGAGCAGTGGTGAAATGTAAAATTTGTTACTACCAGTTCTGTGGGTGTGGCTTGGTGGTGGGGGTAATGTGACTGGGTGGGCGTGGCCAATTTTTTAAAAAAAACTTTTAAAAGCTTTTTTTTTTTTTTGCTTTTAAAAGAAAAAAAGCCTCTGATGATCAGGCAACTCAGCTGGGATCATCAGAGCCTTTTAAAAGGATTTTTTCTACTCTTCAGCTGAAAAGGTTGTAAAAAGATGCTTTTAATAGGCTCTGACGATCAGGCAACTCAGCTGGGATCATCAGAGGCTTTTAAAAGCATTTTTTTTCTACAACCTCTTCAGCCGAAGTGTTTGTAAAAAAAATGCTTTTAAAAGCCTCTGACGATCCCAGCTGAGTCGCGTGATCATCAGAGGCTTTTTTTTTTACTTTTAAAAGCATTTTTTCGGCAGAAGAAAAAATGCTTTTAAAAGTAAAAAAAAAAAAAGCCTCTGATGATCCCGCAGCTCAGCTGGGCATGGGGGGTGGGCAGGGATTTTTGCTACCGGTTCTCCGAACCACCTACCATCATCACTACCGGATCTGAACTGGGGGCATTTCACCCCTGATGTGCAGCTGCAGGTGAGTTTAGGTGACAGCTCATGTGCACGGAAAGATGGCTTTGCATGACACCTTGGGCACGCGTGCCATAGGTTTGCCATCACAGATCTATACTATCAGATTTGCCTGATAAAGTAAGAATAGATTACCATCTTGCTATAATAACATCCTAGCAATAACTTGATTCTTACTGGTAAGTTTACCAATATTTATGTTAGCTTACCTCAAAATATAAGTAGTGCCAACAGGAGATCATCAAGCTAATTTTGCAATTCCTCAGAAAACTCAGGGGAAAAAAACCCTCATGTTTCTCTTCTATACTTGAATGAAGTTGCATACATGGTCTTTGAGACTTCAGAAATTAGTTGTGCCATACATTTCTTGGCTGTTTCTCAGGAGTATTTTCCCCAACTGTAAATACAAAGCAATTAAAATTATTCTACAGCTGCAACAATTAAGGGAATCCAGTTATTTTTCATAATTGTCTTTCCCCCATTCTTGACATTTAAATAACTTTAATTTCTATACCCTGCAGCCAAGTTCTTCTTCAATTATTTGTTCTGTCATTGTTTCAATAAAAACAATATTTTGGAATCATGATGAGGAAACAATACCTTATTTTTTCCAGTTTAATTATTGGTTCTCAAAGGATGTGTGTATGTATGGCTGTGTATCATGTTGTGCTGTCGTGTCAGCAAAGGTTGTTTACGTGCTTTGCAGTTGCAATCTATACATTAAGCAGAGGTGGTATTCAGCAGGTTCTGACCAGTTCTGGAGAACCGATAGTGGAAATTTTGAGTAGTTTGGAGAACCGGCAAATACCAACTCTGACTGGCCCTGCCCCCATCTATTCTCTGCCTCCCGAGTCCCAGCTGATTGGGAGGAAATGGAGATTTTGCAGTAACCTTCCCCTGGAGTGGGGAGGGAATGGAGATTTTACAGTTTTCTTCCCCTGCCACGCCCACCAAACCATGCCATACCCACCAAGCCACGCCTACAAAACTGGTAGTAAAAAAAAAAATCCCACCACTGATTCTTCACTGATTCAACACTATGTCCAATGAAGTGCAATCTTTTCTTACTAGGGGTTACTTGTTCTGACCATACTCACTAAAAACATGAGCTTCTATTACTCTATAATCTCAGCCTGCAGATAATTGTAGTTCCTAGCTAGATATACCAGGCTTATCTCCATCAGTCCCATATTTTCTAGTTAACAGCAAAGGATTGCGAACGTTGCAGTCCAACATCTGGAAGGCATCATGCTGCCTCCCTTGTTTGAAAGGAAATATAATTCAGAGACTATATTTATCTAATACTGGACCAAACTAACTAAACACAGTTTAGCTTTGTATGTCACACAAACTGTGTTCTGTGTTTAATCTGATATTAATATGTTATCTGAGTCTGTGACTAACTTTACGATAGGTGAATGTCAAGTCGTCTGAGCTGAAACACAGGTAGTCCTCAGGACTTACAGCCCTTCATTCAGTGACCGTCCAAAGTTATAACAGCACTGAAAAAAAACCTGTTTATGACTGTTTTTCACATTTACAACTGTTGTGGCATCCCTGTGATCTTCAGATCAAAAGTCAGGCACTTGGAAACTGGCATGTATTTATGACAGTTTCACTGTCCCAGGGTCATGTGATCAGGGGTGCTATTCAGCAGGTTCTGACAGGTTCTAAATAACCGGTAGCGGAAATTTTGAGCAATTCGGAGAACCGGCAAATACCACCTCTGGCTGGCCCCAGAGTGGGGAGGGAATGGGGATTTTGTAGTATCCTTCCCTGGAGTGGGGTGGGAATGGAGATTTTGCAGTATCCTTCCCCTGCCACGCCCACCAAGCCACGCCCGCAGAACCGGTAGTAAAACAATTGGAATTCCACCACTGCATGTGATCACTCTTTGTAACCTTCCCAGCTGGCTTCAATGGAGGAACCCAGATCCCCTTAGCAACCCCATGATTCATTTAACAACTGTGACAAAACAGGTTTGTAAAATGGGGATACAAATCACTCAACAACTGTCTTGCTTAGCAACAGAAATTTTGGCTCCATTGTGGTCATATGTTGAGGAGTACCCATACATAATTTACTATATTTACTGATTTACTATATAACCTTTCTATAAGTACCTGCTTGGCAACTACGAGCAAGAGAAGGCTGGGCTAGGTAGCTAATCGTATGGGATTCTTTGTATGTTGTTACTTACTGTCATCAATATCAATCTAGATAGATCAACCAAGGGTTTTTCTGAGGTCCACTTGGGAATGCCTGAACCTGATTTGTGAACCTTTCATTTGTGATATGAAAGGGTGTCGCTTGATCGTCATGCAATCATTCTTGAAGGAACAAGCTGACAAATCTAAGTGAAAGAACATTCTGTGTCCTTTTGCATTGTAATCCACGCACGAAGGGCCAATTTTCAATTCGCAAATTCAAGTACTTAAAAAAAAAAAACCCCACCCACGGAGTCAACTTTGCTTTTTCAACAGCGTAAGATGCAGGTCTACCTTTCATGAAACTTTACAGAACCTTTAAATTCTGTTGAAAGAGAAGTTCCCTGAGGATGGACTCCAGCATGAGCCTGAAAGCTCAGAACTCAGTGAACGACCCAAATTGGATCCTTTACAGAATTATCTCATGCCTGACATATGCTAACCTTCCTTCTCACTCTTTCACAATATCTTTCTTGTGGCTGGTTTTTGCTTGAGTGCCTCAAAATGCCTCACTGTATTACTAGCCTTTGCAGGCCATTGCCCCCCAGAGGAAAGTCTAAGTCTAATGTTTCTCTCTGGAATTCTACAAAGCTTCTAATCTTTGGTTGCTGCTCTGAAGCAATGCACTCTGGCTGACTTTTGCTGTCTCTGATCTCCCTAATCCATACAAAGGTGTCAGAAAGTCCCAGGGATCCATTAATCAGCAGACCTGTTCCGACATCAGCTCCATCGATGCTTTTGCTGCACCCTTAATATATCTTAATACATACAAGGGATGCGGTGGCTGAGTGGCTAAGATGCTGAGTTTGTCGATTGAAAGGTTGGCAGTTCAGCGGTTCGAATCCCTAGTGCTGCGTAACGGGATGAGCTCCTGTTCCTTGTTCTAGCTTCTGCCAACCTAGCAGTTCGAAAGCATGTAAAAAATGCAAGTAGAAAAATAGGGACCACCTTTGGTGGGAAGGTAACAGCATTCCATGCACCTTTGGTGTTGAGTCATGCCAGCCACATGACCACGGAGACATCTTCGGAAAGTGCTGGCTCTTCAGCTTTGAAACGGAGATGAGCACCGCCCCCTAGAGTTGGGAACGACTAGCACATATGTGCGAGGGGAACCTTTACCTTTATAATATATCTGGAGGAAGGGCAGGAAGCTCTTGGATAGCCAAATAACTTTTCATGCATCGCCTATGAATGGGTGATGGATACATCAAGAATTAAACTTTAATGACCCAGGAGATGAAAGAATGAAATTTATAATTTCAGTTGTCCAAGGAAGCAGAGTTGCAATAACTAATTAATCTTAATAAGATGGCCTAGGAGAAGTCAGTCAAGGAGTGGGTGCAAATCTGATGGTATCCACAATATGGTTCTTTTTTTCCTCCTTTCAAAACCAAAAATTAAAGCGATGGAAGAAAAAGGAAACATGCTCATTAAAAGGTATACCTTTTAATGGACTTGTTTTAAAATTAGGTAGTGCTCATACATCATTCATTGCCTTCCATTGAGGATCTGTATACTGCACGAGTCAAAAAGAGGGCTGTGAAAATATCTACAGACCCCTCACATCCTGGACATAAATTATCCAGAAAAATGCTATAGGGCACTGCATACCAGAACAACTAGACATAAGGACAGTTTTTTCCTGAATGCTATCACTCTGCTTAATAACTAATTCCCACAACACCGTTAAATAATTTACAAAGACTGTATTATTATTATTATTCTCTTCTTTACTAATACCTATCTCTCCCCACTTATTACTATAACCATGTTGCTTGTATCTTTCAATTATATTGTTTTTGTTTGTTTCCTAGTATGATTTGATAGCTTATTTGTACCCTATGACTATTATTAAGTGTTGTACCTTATGATTCTTGATGAATGTATCTTTTCTTTTTATGTACATCCTATCCTATCCTATCCTATCCTATCCTATCCTATCCTATCCTATCCTATCCTATCCTATCCTATCCTATCCTATCCTATTCACAACCATATATTTTGTTCAATGACAGGTTAAGTCTGAGCTGGACAACTCTAGGTCCATTTCTACAATCAAGTGCTTAAAAACTATTAGAAATATAAAACAAAGGCTAACCAAGAGAGAAATCAATCAGTGTGCCTAAATCAAAATCCTGACATAAGGCTTCAGGAGTTTACTTTTCTGGTTGCCAAGTATCACCAGCGTTAGGAATTTCTGTTCTGACATGTGTTGGGTCTTAATCAATGGGATCCGATCTGAGAAATAAATCTCCTTTCAGTTTTCTTTTGCTGCAGAAACAAACAACCCACAGAGACAGGAAGAAAATAGCCAAGCTCAGAGAAGTAGGCAATAAGGGCTGTACATTTCAATATATCATTTTCAATGGGTTTAAAAAAGAAAAAAGCTTTTGCTTGTAAGCAAAAACAAACAAACCCTGGAGCATAATGAACATGAATTTTTATGGACTAAAACCATTCACATACAATCTTGAAACATAGTTAAGTGTTTTATCTTGCATAAATACTTCCAGCAAATCTTTCTGCTTTTTTTTTTTTTAATTTATCATTCTGTGACACCAGGACAACCTTTGAATGGCATCTAGCTCCAGATCTCTTTATGTAATCCCTCACACCACATAGAAAATAGCACCCTACATCCAAGAACTGGTGGCAATTTTTGGCAAAAAGAAAGAAAGCCTAATGCATAAGCTTTCCCTTGGGCTTAATTTACAAGCCCTAATTTAAATAAATAAATAAATACCGTATTTTTGGGAGTATAAGACGCACCTTTCCCCCCCCCCAAAGGAGGGTGAAAATTTGGGTGCATCTTATACACCAAATGTAGCCCCTCCCACCCATTGGCCCCCATCCTTTGGCCTCTGCCTCCCACCAGTTTACCTCCTTACAGGAAGGAGGTAAACAAGAAGAAGAAAAAGCTCATTTCAGCTTCAGCACAGCCTAATTAGCCTCCCGACTCTCAGCTGTTTTGCTCTCAGCTGTTTTGTGCAGGCCTTTGCTGCTTGCTGCAAGGTGATAAATTGCTGGGAGCAGATTTTTTTTTCTTGTTCTAATCAAGCTATGCTGAAAACGAAAATGAAAGTAAAGCAGGCTGTTTGCTGCAATGAGACAAAATTGCTGGGAGGCAGAGGCAGATTTCTTTTTCTTGTTTTCCTCACCAAAAAAAGTAGGTGCGTCTTACAGTCCAGTGCATCTTATACTCCGAAAAATACGGTAACTCATATCCCTTAAAAAGACAACCCAGAAATCGTTGTAAAATACCAGTTAGCATTATGACTACATAGAGAAAGGAACAGTAAGGTTAGGAGTGTAACTTCTATAAGAAAATATTTTTGAGAATGTTGTGAAATGAAGACAAGATTTATACTTTGAAAATCTTGACCTTTCAGATACAGAGATCTACTGAACTTGATGAGTCTATAGCTCATAGGCTTATTTCCTTCCATTACAGAAAGACCATCAGTCAGAAAAGAATCTGAATGGCCCAAGTTGGAGTCAGAAGACCAAAAGAGAACTGAACTGAACAATGGAGAAGGTGATGAAAAACATTTAAAATCAGTCTATATAAGAAGAATGTTACAAAGTCTTTTACAGAAAGAAAGGTGATAAAAATGCAGTTCCCTGGCAAACTTCTAATGTTTCTATTACTTAGTAAAGTTGAGAGGTGCAGAAATCCAGTATACAGAAAGTTGAATTCCAACATCCATTTCAGGGATCTACTGAACCACCTTTCTACTTACTAAGCTAAATAATTTGAATAATACGTATTTCCAGCTATGAAAATGATGTTGCCTTTTGTTCTTTGCCCTCACTCCTAGCTAATCTGGAATGCCAAAGTTGAATTCACATTCCTGTCAGTGATCTTCAGAAAACTGAAAGGGCTTCAGTTTACAAAAGAATAAATTTGGGACAATAACTGCATAAATAATGCACATCCTTCTAAATAACAAAAGTGTATCTAAAAAAGTTACTTTTTTTTTTTTTGCTTGGCTTAAGTAACTTTAATTTTTTTTCTCTTCAAAATGTCTGTTCAAAAAGCGAACATTGTACAATCTTTAGGCTAGAATCGTCCCTCTAAAATTCTTTATAAATTATATATAATTTTGAAATGAAACATCCTCTTCAGAAGGCCTTATTTCATTTCAGAAAATGGTTATATATCAATCAGCAAAAAGCAAATGAAAGGAATGTATAGTTGAATAGGGGTGGATCCACTCATATTAGGATCCAAGGTAATAATGAAAAGCAGGCAATTTGTATACCCTTACAACAAATGCTATCTAACTTTCATTATTGTACAGCCCAGATTCACAGATGTTTTTAAATGTCTTTATGTTAGCCAGTAAGATCTTACATTCACCAATAGTGAACTTAGAATGTCTTTGCTGGCAGAAATGGAACTACAATGGAGATACCAGGAAATAAAAGGAATTATAATATCTGCAAGGTAGCTCTGGGTCTGATTAAGAAGCCCCAGATCTTATGAAAAGAATCTATGTTGTGGGATGGACTTGTACCAGATTCAGCCAGTTTTGACAGGTTCTGCAGAACCAGTAGTGGAAATTTTGAGAGAACCGGCAAATACTACCTCTGGTTGGCCCCGCCCCCATCTATTTGCTGCCTCCTGAGTCCCAGCTGATCAGGGTCCCAGCTAATCAGCTGGGTCTTTTTTTGCTGCCCTGCACAGGAGAACGGAGCTGGAAAGTCAGTTAGTGGGGTGGAGAGGGAATGGAGATTTTGCAGTATCCTTCCCCTGCCACGCCCACCAAGCCATGCCTACCAAGCCACGCCACGCCTACCAAGCCACGGACACAGAACCGGTAGTAAAAAAATTGAATACCACCACTGAATTGTACTGTATTACTTTGCTACATCGTTGATGAAGGGACAATTCTTTGGGTTTTTACTTGGGACACCCTGGCTCTTCATATGACAGAAGGTGACTCATTAAGCTCCCTGCATCATTGAGGCTTCCTTTCTTTAGCCAATGCAAGGAAGGTAGCAAGTCTGGTATCAGGCATGATGATTAAGGAGGTGGAAATCAGTTTTATGTTCCTGTGACATGATTAGATGCTTACCATGCCAAAGAATCAACACCTGTAAATTTTCATTTGGGAGATCACTCTGAAGGCATAGCCTCCCAGATTTTGGGCAGGATTGTAGTCCTGAATGTTTATTAAATCCTGTAATATTTAAACGTAAAATATTTAGTGGGTTGGGAAGAAGATGTTTGTAATTTGTATCCAATGTTCTAGATGGAGATTCTAGGAAAGTTGAGAAGAGGTGAAGATAATGTCACTGTGACATCTTTGTCAATCCATTGATCATTAAGGTTAACTTAATGATTTGGCTGGCTAGGTATCCCTGTCCTCTTGCTCCACTTCCACTACTCCCTTGGTATCCCTCCTGAAGCGGATTGCTTGGAGCAAGAGGATGACCATCCCAGATAGAAAGATTGTGATGTTCTTTGCCCCAAAAGTATAGAACAGTTGAGTATAATAACTGCAACATCTTTTGAGGGTGCCAAACAAGGGCATAGCTGAGCTAAGGCTTTTCATTTGAGAAACAAAATTAGAAGGATGCCTTGTCAGAAAATGTACCGCTGTATAAATCTCTCTAGATTAAATTAATTACTTTTAAAGAAAATGCTACATTGCCTGATCCTTCTGACAGCTCAAAAGGTTAAAAAGGCTAAATTGGAGGGCTGGAGGGCAATGGATGGAGTCTGAAGTCAGTGCTTCACTGCTATTGATTCATTTTTACAGCTAGAATTTAGAGCTGTGTTACAAGATCAAACATGACTCTGAACTGAAAAGAGGTGAGAGAAAAATCTGATATATTAAATTTCCCTGGTATCGATGTTCTCCGTTCACACACAAAAAAAGAAAAAACCTATTTTTCCTTTATTCAGGTAAATTAATAAAAGTATTTCAAGACATATTTCACTCTAAATGATATAAATAACAATAATAAAATATAACACATTTGTTTTGTTTTGAATTCTGTGATATACAATATACAGACTTTTAGATATAATATAGTTTCAGTGATCTGCAAATTTCTGTTTTTGTTAAATTGTAAGTAAGGCATCACACTGAGCATTCTGTCTCACATTGTGGCCCACCAGAGATATTGAGAAAGTCCATTAACAAAGGATCAAGGCATCAAGGCGGGGGGGGGGGGGGAGGAAGGAAGGAAGGAAGAAAGGAAGGAAGGAAGGAAGGAAGGAAGGAAGGAAGGAAGGAAGGAAGGAAGGATGGATAGTTCCTACACCTTGATGTGGGGCGGGGGGGGGGGGGAGAGGACTACAAAAGATTCACAAAATCAAGATTTTAATACAAACTGAGGTTCCATTCTCCCATTTTGAAAAATTCCTTTCACTTTCTCTTTTTTTGAATTGACTCTAAGGCTCAATGTACCAACATCTAATTTTTACATTAGGAATATATTTGTTTTCTCTTTACCTTATTATCTACTTTATACGTTTTCATTTGTCTAATAGACCTCTGACTTTACTTTTTCTATATTTCCCCCATGAATTTACTGTAATCAAACAAGAATGTTAATGCATGTTTGCCAAGCCTGCCTGATTAATTCTTGTCTATGATTAAATGAACTAGGAATATACCCATGTTTGTAGCCATACAACCTTCAGGTTATTTTTTTTAAGGTTAATGATGGACAGAAATACTGAATACGATCTTAAAAGGGTGATTGTTAGTTCATCCCTAACAAATGATAAGCCAAAATCAGATTTTGGGTATTAATTCTGTCTTGCCTTTTGTTTTCTGTGGATCATAGACAGCCAAGCGGTCTCTGCATAGGCAACGAATCTGTCTCATTGTCTATGGAGATTCTGAGTCATCCAGGTCATAGTTGTCTCAAAGGTGCTTTTTCAAAAGGCAACTGGACTGTTTCCCCCTCAAAAAAACCAGCATCTTTTGAAAAAAAACATCTTTGAGACAAAGCTTTTGTGTTGTAAAGTTGATTAGAAGCAGAAGGACAGTTCAGATTCAAATGTTTCTTTCATGGAGTTG
This sequence comes from Arizona elegans, assembly GCA_022577455.1. Classification (NCBI taxonomy): domain Eukaryota; kingdom Metazoa; phylum Chordata; class Lepidosauria; order Squamata; family Colubridae; genus Arizona; species Arizona elegans. Next base: position 10,558,502 of record JAKOOJ010000014.1, read on the forward strand.
CTTCAAATGACACTTTTCTTATCGCCAATGAAGGCAAGGGGAGGGAGGGAGGGAGAGAGGGAGAAAGAGAGAGAGAGAGAGAGAGGGAGGGAGGGAGGGAGGGAGAGGGAGAACTTCATACATAAACGTATATATACACAAACTCATAGAGAATATTGCTCCTGGGGAGGAAAGCTATGGCAAATCTAGACAGCATTCTAAAAAGCAGAGACATCACCCTGCCAACAAAAGTGCATATAGTCAAGGCTATGGTTTTCCCAGTTGCAATGTATGGCTGTGAAAGTTGGACCATAAGAAAGGCTGAGTGCCAAAGAATTGAGGCCTTTGAACTATGGTGTTGAGAAGACTCCTTCAAGTCCCTTAGACTGAAAGGCAATCAAACCAGTCAGTCCTAGAGGAGATCAACCCTGACTGCTCTTTAGAAGGCAGAGATCTTGAAGATGAAACTCAAATACTTTGGCCACCTAATGAGAAGGAAGGAGAAGAGCCTAATGCTGGGAAAGATTGAGGGCAAAAGAAGAAGGGGACGGCAGACAATGAGGTGGCTGGATGGAGGCACTGAAGCAGTAAGCATGAGTTTAAATGGACTCCAGAGGATGGTAGAGAACAGGGAGGCCTGGAGGAACATTGTCTATGGGGTCGTGATGGGTTGGACCCAACTTCGAAACTAACAACAAAAATAGAGAATATTATATTCTGCGTTCTTGATTATACTTGGTATTCAGAGACCACAATTATCACCTCAATTCATATGACAAATGACACCAATCATTTTTCTTTAGATGAAGACAGACCACATACCAAAATTTGAGCACATCAGCCTTATCTCTGACCTTTAAAGTATTGATCTCTGTGATTTTCTGAAAGGTACATTTATTCCCTCTATGGAAAATGCACAGTTCTAATCCAAGTCAAATGCCTATTTTAATGCATCTGAATAACTCTCATATAGTATGCATGTGAATGTTTTATTTCTCTATTACTCATGGCCACCCTGCTCTAGAGAAGGCTTTCTGCATGTCAGAGCTGACTCCATTACATGCCTGATGAACATTATAAATTAAACTATCCATCATAGCATGGAAGTCCTCTATGAACTGCAAATGTTTGGCACTGAAATATTCTGCAGGTGTATCCCATCCTCAAAGCAAATGATAGTGAAAACATATCATTATAATATAAAACATATAATAGTGTGCTTCCATTGGTGCTTCTTTATAATAATAGATTATTTTTGTCCATTTGTTGGCCTTTCCTACATTCTCTCATGGCTCCCAAGAATGATGAATCATTGAGAACATTCTGAAAAAGTTTGGCAGAGTCTTACGCTTTTTGCAGATCCTATGGGATTGGTACACAAAGCTTGAGAGTGCTAGTTACTTGTTTGGCAAATGGATGTTTGGAAAGAGAGAGCTCCTCCCCTTCCTCCTCTCCCTCCCCCCCCAGGCCATTTAAAAATCTCTTAAGTAAGAAGATGGAACTAGAGGTATTAGATGCTCCTCAGACCCAGACAACAAAAGTTCCTTTTCCACCTGGAAATTGGATGCAGTAAAGGAAGCTGCCTTAGATAGAGTTAGACCATTTAATACTGCATAAACTACCGTGTTTCCCCAAAAATAAGACCGGGTCTTATATTAATTTTTGCTCCAAAAGACGGATTAGGGTTTATTTTCTGGTTAGGTCTTATTTTCAGGAAAATATGGTACTAAATGCACCCACCTGGCTGACAATCTTAACTGGGGTTTATTTTGGGGCTAGGGCTTATATTACAAGCATCCTGAAAAACCATGCTAGGACTTATTTTCTGTTTGGGTCTTATTTTCAGGGAAATGGGGTAATTATCAACAGCTCCTAAATATTTAGGGGGAGGTTTTCTAAACTTATTGATGCTGTGGGTTCACTTACAGGGATGCTTTGTATTGCATTTCAATCATTCAAAATTAAATACATGAGATATAGACTGTAGGAAGTTAGCACTCACCCCTCTCCTAGAAGAATGAAATATTTTAGGAAATATTAAAAAGGTAGAATATTATATTTCCCTGGATGAGAAATGGAGACACATGTTTTAAAGACAAAGCAACTCCCTGCAGCTTCCTGCCTCCCCCCACCTTTGTCAATGGGCCATTAAGGCCTCAGCCAAGCTCATTCATTTCCTCCCACCTTTGTCAATGGATCATCATCTGCAACAAAAAAGACATAATAGGACCCATCTAGCAAAACTCACCACATGGCAAAGCTCAAGCAAGCTTGGGAGACAACCTACAAAGTTAGCTAAGACCCCCACCCCCTGGGAGTCTGAAACCAATCAGGATAAATTTCTTAAACAGGAACATGAAACTCTGAGGTTGGGCACAACAGAGGGCATAAAACCAAAGCATTCCCAGCATCTCGCTCCTTTTTTCTACTCAGCAACTCAATCCATGTGAATCTGTTCAGGAACTCAAGCCATGTGATTTTTGTCTACCATTAAACCATCTTCCCAAACAGTCTCCATGTTTCCAGTGTCTTTTTCCCCACTTGGAACTGAACCCAGGTGGACATTTCTTCCAACAAAACTACCATACTCAAATTATGGGCTTTGTAATTATTGCTATCCATTTTTAAAATTCCAGACTAAACAGTTCTTGAGGCTAGTTCTAAAAGTAGTTTTTTTAAAAAATTTCTCCCAGGGTGATATCACTAGTAATAAATATAGAGCATTTATTATTTAATCTATAGCCCTGCAAACTAAAACAAAATTACATCAATTAATTCATGCTCAATTTACAGCTCCCAATCAGAAACTCACAACATTATTTCTTAGGAAGTGCACTCTTAAAAACATGCTTTTGTTCATACTGTTTGGCATTGGAGTCAGATAGTCCTATCATGAAGATGTCAAAAATGGGCCATTTTTAATAGAAATTAAATGTTACATTTTCCTTTTAAAAATGTAGGGCAGCTAAAAGAAAGGAAAACAGTTGTAACCGCCTAATTGAGAGAGTATTATTTTTGGTTTCTCAAAAGGACCAGTGGCAAGAAAACAATTAGCTCTTTTGTCAAGTTAATTAAATTTTACTAAGTGTAGTAATCTCAGTAGGTTTAGTTCACCAGAGGAAATGCTAATTAAAAACACTGATTCATCTAATAAGAATCCACAAGACTGGAAATGGACACAGTTTTTTACATACAAATATAAAATATGTTTTAAAAAGGAACCTGGAGGAATATTATAAATTCAAGAGCCTTCTATTTAAAAGGTCTTCCTTGAGAATATTAAGCTACGTTTTAGATATGAACAACCTTTGCCATTGATATCAGCATTTTTGTAATCAAAGTTATACTTGTGTATGCGTTAGTACTAGGCTGATTGCATTTTTTCTAGTAGACCGATTACTTGAAATTAATTAGTAGATTGACTCCTTGATTCAGTGTGATATTATTTTGATGATACTCAAAATAACTAAAACATAATAGAAGACCAGACAGACCTCTGGTCCATAATTTTCTCTTATTGTGTATCAACATCAATTTGATTGCTAGTTGCTTACCAAATCTTAAATTGGAAATTAGTAATGTCATATTTTCTCTTTAGATTGATTCTGGCAGCCGTGGATGCATTAATCATTTTACTGTTTTGTTTTTATTTGACTTTTTATTTGAAAGCTTTCGGCTTTCTCCTCCTCCTCCAGCCATTTATATGGTGATGTTACAGGCGATAAAACAGAGCTGAATGGATTCTGTGGGAAGAACAAACTCATTGGAATTAAAATGTAATGTGGGTATGTATTTTAATTGGAGTTAATCAACTACACAACAGCTTTCCTTCTAAAGTCACAGTGCCTCTATTACTTCAGGGCAGAACCAGCCAAGATAGAAAAGTAGTAGTTTTTTCATTGTGCCTTGATTGAAGGAGTGCTCTGATATTGCTGTTTCTCATGTTATTTGGCTTCTGTCAATAAAATCCAGTCCAAAGCACTGACAGTCTGCAATCTCTCCTTGGCAGTTTGGAAGAGACGGAAGGGGGGTGGATGGGATGAACCTCATTTAATTCAGAATTTGAAATATGGGGATGCTTTCAGACTATCCATCCTTCTTTTTTTTTTCCTGTGTGAGTCACCCTTCTTGTGAATACTGAAGACAAGTTGCTAAATTTGCTTCAAAAGATGTCACTTCGTCTCCAATTTAATAGAATTGAAAGCAACTCCCTTCCCCCTTTTAATTTTTCTGCCACTCAGTGCTCCTATTTTGCAAAGCAAGTATTGGCTATTCAGTTGTGGCTTGGTCTTTCTGTCTTTGTCCATCACTAAAGCAATCCAAATTCACTGGAGACATGGGTACATGGGTACGAAAAGACTTAAATAGGAAAGTCCTACTTGGTTGGAGAGGTGCTTCCAAAGAAAGACATCACTCATAAACACACATGCACTGTGTAATGTTCTAAATGTACAGAAGTTCTAGTTAAATGTGTGACAGAAAGTGGACTCTGGGTGTGTTTTCCCAAATGTAGTAAGTGAATGTGTATAGTTTTAGAAGAGGTGTGTGTGTGTGTGTGTGTGTGTACATACACATACAGTATATATAATAGATAATGTATCTTTTTGTGTGCCTATACACTCTATACTATGTAATATGTATGTACACATATGGCATATATATGTTCAGTAGTAGTAAATAAATAAACAGGGAAATTGTATCTTGTTGAAACCTTTGAGATGAGGAGAGGCCAGGTACCCTAACCCTAACGTTTGACGTGAGTGACACCAAGTTGGCCACACTCACCCAATCACATGCTTGCCCAGCCACACCACTCAGCCACATGGCCACCAAGCCACACCCACCCAATCTCATGACCACCCAGCCATGCCCATCAAACAAGCCACACCCACAGAACCGGTAGTAAAAAAATTTAGAACCCACCCCTGATGCATACATGACACTGATTTTGAAGAGCTAAACATACCATTTGCTATTAAATAACTATAGTAATCTGGCAATAGGTACATGGCTGAATGGTTTTCACCTATTTGTTAAGAATCAGGTTGGCCTGATGTTCATAAGGGAATCATTGCAAATCTTATTAAGGAATCATTACCCATTACTTGTTTTGCTTAGTAAAAACATTTGCAGAGTTGGATCACACATAATTCTCTCCTCATAGCGGGTGTTCCTCCTCTTCCTCTTCCTCCTCCTCCTCTTCCTCCTTCCCCTCCTCCTCTTTCTCCTCTTCCTCCCAAGCACCTTGAAATAAAAAAAAAATCTAGAACACCACTTTGGAAAATAATGGTGGATTTTGACAGAACATTATTTTTTTTTTTTACTACTGTCATGATTCCTTAATTTTTTTATTATTATTTTATTTCATACTGTTGGAAGAAATGTCCATCTGGGTTCAGTTCCAAGTGGGGAAAAAGACACTGGAAACCTGGAGACTGCTTGGAAAGATGGTTTAATGGTGGACAGGATCACATGGTTTGAGTTCCTGAGCAGAAAAGGGCAGAGATGCTGAGAGTTTCTGGGTTTACCCTCTCTGGGCTTTGAACTTCCTGGGGCACAGGAAGAGTATCTTGATTGATTGTCAGACTCCCAGGGGGTGGGGGTCTTAGCTAGCCTTGCTGGCTGATGTAATCTTCCCAGGTGCCATGTGGTGAGTTTCTGTTGTTATATGGGTCCATTGTGTTGCAATTGGGATGCTGAGGCCTTAATGGCCCATTGACAAAGGTGGGAGGCGGAATGAGTTTCTGCCTCCATTTTGGGGAAAAATATTCTGTCTTTTCATTATATCCTAAAATATTTCATTTTTCTAGGAGAAGGGTGGGTTTTAACTTCCTACAATTAGTGAAAAAAATTGCATGGATCCTTATTTTTCCCGAAGAATTAATGAACTCTTCATTGCTTGTATTTTTCTTCTATTGAAAATTGGTTATCTATTAAAATATAGAGAATTATGTTCTCTATGGAGCTTTTGGGATGGTGAATAAGGAAACTTCCCTTCTTGATGAATTCAAAAGAAACTAATTGGACTAATAACTAGAAGAAATAAAATTGATTCTTTTAAATCAGCCCCGAGATAGATTTTTTTTAGAGCTGTCCATCACCAAATACATGCTGTTCTATTACTTGACAATTGAACTTCAACATGATTGATAGTGATATACTACTAGTCAGCATAAGGGACCATGTTCTGCAATCTTAATGAGGTGCTAACAATACAGCCTATGGTCTATTTCTCTTATGGCAATTTCGCTGAAGATAATGCATTTCACAAGGCATTTCTGTAAGGCCATTTAGTTGCAGCAAAGATTGCTGCAGCAAATTGCATGTGTGGGTGTATATGCATAAATATATGTTGGGGATTATAGTGAATAAATAAAGTACCAAAGACATGCCTAAGGCCAAACAACAAACAGGCGAAACTCTTACTTATTCTGAAGAAGTTTCTTGGATGGCAAGCAAAACATTTTCAGGCAAAAACAAATTCCAGTTCCTTTTGAAAAAGCACCTTGGGGACAACCATGATCTGGATGACTGAGAATCTCCATAGATGTTTAAGAAAGTTTTAATTGCCCCACCTCCTAAAGGAGATTTGGGAAGCAAAAATACATGGCATAGATTGGAACTATGGTTCATCGGTTCTTTGTTACTAGATTGTGTGCCCACTGCCCTTCATAAGAGCTGCTTGTCTAGAAGCAAAATATCTGGTCACGGTGAACTGTGCCTATCTTGATGCTTCGTGATGCAAAATATGTCATCTTCACAGCTTGCTTTAAGGGCCAATGCACATTGCATTGCTTTCTATGCTCGAAGAGCGATGCCTACTTAGGTTGGTTGATTGATTGATACACCCAGAATCAGACATATACACAATGACTTCAAATGTCCAGATAGAGAGGAAAAAAAAACAAAACACAACTATATCAAGAGCTCATTTGCTCACTGAAAGATCCATAACAGTAGTAAGCCTAAATCAGAACTGCTGATGACTAGTTTGATTAATATATTAAAACACTTCAAAGGATGCTGAGCTGCCTAACACATTCAATTATAATCAGATGATAATTACTCACATTTTTATTACTTTCTAAGTACTTTAATTTGCTTGGGGATGCATTTCATATGTCATGGCAGTTCCACAGAGTTGTCTGTTTTTTAAAGAATGAGAAAATTGTAAATCAGTGTGGGAATGCATCCATCAGTTCTATGGACTCTAGAGAGTAAATAAGAATTATTATCACTTATGTTAAGTACTCCAAGCATGTTTACAGCATAAAGGATGTATCCTAAACATAGATAGAGAAAGCAGTTTTAATAACAACCTGTACAGGATGCATCTTTTAAAAAATTACATTCTAACAAACAGCTGTTGTCTTGTCCCAAGTCAAAAATCATCTGTTAGATTTAGCAGTCAACAGAAACAGCCATTCTTTATCTGAACAAATGTGAAATGCTGGGTTATAATTCTCAAGGTTCTTAATGGGGCAGAAACACAGATTTTCATGTTGATAGTCTACCATTAACTCTCAGTTTCATTGGGCTGTAATATCTGCTCCTCAGGGAAAACATAGATAAAAATCTGTCTTGATTCAAAATTGAAACGATAAAAGTTGCAATTTTGACAGATCCACTTCACATAAAGACTCAGTTATTATGGAATGGCTTTTAATGATATGATCTATGGATGGACAGATCGGTGTAATTCTAGTCTATTTTTATATGTCATTTTTGGGGTGATTTTTGGAGTTATTTCTTAATTTAAAACCACACTTTCAGGTCAAGCCACGTGCTACAAAATATGGAGAATTTTCTGCTTTAATGTCCCTGTGCTCTTTTTTTTTATTATACAATTTTCTCCTCCTCTTCTTCCAAGATTTATTTACCTCCTCAGTTTTAGATTAAATAATACTGGATCAATATTATTAGATTAAATAGCTAAACTATTAGAAAGATTAGCTATTTAGCAGTCTATTAAAGTTATCTTGATATTGTTACATACTGTAATTCTTAACCTGGTTATCTTGACTAATAATTTTAAAATCAAGATAATAAAATTATCTTGACTAATAATTTTAAAGTTGTCAGAGGGAGATGTTCTCACTGGTACAGATTGTCACTGTAGAGAGAAAAAAAGCCTCTACATAGTATTTGTACTTACACCATGTACATACCAGGGGTTCAATCCAGCAGGCTCTGACAGATTCTGAAAAACCAGTAGAGGAAATTTTGAGTAGTTCAGAGAACCAGCAAATACCACCTCTGGCTGGCCCTAGAGTGAGGTGGGAATGGAGATTTTGCAATATCCTTCTCCTGGAGTGGGGAGGGAATGGAGATTTTGCAGTATCCTTCCCCTGCCACGCCCACTAAGCTACTCCATGCCCACCAAGCCACGGCCACAGAACCGGTAGTTAAAAAAATTGAATTTCACCACTGGTACATACTTAAGATATAGATATAAATAAAGACAGTTGGAAGAGACAGTTGGAAGAGACCTTGGAGGACAGTAGGAGACGTTATACCCATGATGGTGAACCTATGGCACAGGTGGCACGCAGCACCCTCTCTGATGGCACGTGAGCTGTCGCCCCATTTCAGCTCTGCTATGCATTGCGTGTGCCTCCCGCTGACCAGCTGGTCTTCAGGTCTCTGCCATGCATGCGCAGGGTACATGGGGGGTGCATGTACATATGTGTGGGTGCATGTGGGACATGTACATGCATGTGTGGGGGAGGGGCTCATGCAGCGGGAGTACATGCAAGGGGCCGCACACGCATTGGGCTCTAGGTCCGGAATAGGTTAGCCATCACTGCCTTATACCATTTCAGACAAATAGCTTTCCAATCTCTTTTTAAATACCTCCAATGAGGAAGCACCCACAACCTCTGAAGGATTATTCCTTTTGTGTATGTGTCTTTGAGCCAGTGTTGACTCTTGGTGACTACCTGGACAAATCTCTGCAGTTTTCCTGATTGGTTTTTGGAAGTGGTTTGCCATCGCCTCCTTCCTTAGGCTGTGAGAGAGTGTAACTGGCTCAAGGTTAAAGATTTTATGCCTAAAGCAAGATTAGAATTCACAGGCTCCCTGTTTATACTCTGGTACTTTAACCACTAGGCCAAACTGTCTCTCATTATTCCTTTGCATTCCATAATTAGTTATGAATGAAAATGCATTTATTTTGCACTTCATTGTGACCTTAAACAGGTTTCTTTACATATTCAAATGAATATATGAGTTCGGATTAAGTATCTTTTCCCCAAAATGTGCACTTCTGTGGAGTTTTCAATATACTCATTCAACCTCAACCACAAGATTAGCACAAATGAATACGGGAAAATCCTCGATATGCTGGAAGTGTGGAGAGACCATTGGGAATTACTACCACATGTGGTGGGAATGCCCAAAGGCAAGTTTTGGAATTTACTAAAGAACTGGCTGGAAGAAATTTTGTCAACAAATATAGAAGACAACCCGGAATTTTTCTTACTGGGAAAGAAAATATAAGAAAGATACAAATTATTTATTATTGCATATACTCACAGCAGCACGAATAGTCTTTGCTCAAAAATGGAAAGAGTATATTCCAAAAATGAAAGAATATTCCAACTGAAGAGGAAATATTACTGAAAATTTTTAACTGCGCAGAAATGGACAGACTCACTTTGGAACTCAAGGATAAAAGCAAAACTAAGTACTACAAAATCTGGGAACAATTTTATGATTGGATAGACAACAAGAGGGTAGCCAAGACAAATGTATAGTGTTAGAACAAAAATATAGATGTTATTATAGATAAATGTATGTTTAAGAGATAAATAAATATACAGAAATAAGGGAAAAAGTATTAATATCATATCATATTATGCTTAAATAATGATCAAAGCTTAAGAACTATATGTTTATATGAATACTAATATTATTGTAAGGTGATGGAAGATGTTTGGAACCAGTGATGTCATATCTATGTCCAATGTTTTTTTTTTAATTTTGTATTATTGATAAAAAACGTTTTAAATTTTTTTAAAAAATAATATACTCATTGAACCTCCCGCCACATACGTTAGCAAATGTCTGCTTAAAATAATATATTCACAAATAATGTGTACTAGAGGTTGCAGTTTTGTTGAAGAAAAGTGTTTGCAAAAGCTGTCCAGAGTAGATAAAATGGCCAATTAAATTTATAGAAAAAGAGACAAACGTATTTCTCAAAACCATGAAGCAATAACACCTCACATTTGTGGAACAGAGTTAAAAAAAAAAAGAAAGGAAAATGAAAGGAAAATGAAACTCTGTCTAAAGGAGAGAGAATGAGATCTATCCAGAAAAAGAGCCACGAGCCGCACCCACAAAGTTTACAGCTTCCACTATTAGATCCTTTTTAGTAATGCTGGAACCGATTATGTAGCCCAAGCAAAGTCTCTGCTATAATTAAGTTGCAATTACATTCGGAGAAACAGGAGCAAACCAATTGAGCCCCATGGTTGGGTAATTTTAGATTTCCAGCTTTTCAGTTTTCCTCAAAGAGAAACCAATTCAAACAGGAGGATGACAAGGGCTCTATGATACACTCCCAAGTGGCATTCCCTCTCACAGATAAGGCTGCCATGGCTTTTATTGCAAAAGTGAGAGCCTTTGTGCCAAAATGATTAATTTAGCATATTTGCATAGCTGTCTAATAACCCCGCGTAGCTGTTTTGCATTAATGGACGGCATGTCGGTTTTTAATAGAGCAGCCCGTTGATTTGGCTGGCAGCTGTTTTTGCCATCGCTGTTATCACTCCCAAGAAGCTGGATCTCAGTCGCCAAGTTTATTTCGGAAGTCAAATGTTCCCCCCTTTCAAAGAGTGGATGCTTGGCCATCGAGACAGATTTCCACCGAGCTGATACTGTGCTCTGCTTAAAACAAAAGAATCATTAAGAAAGATTCATGTATGTGTTCCAAGAAGCAGAAGGAAAAGAGTGATACTCTCATTTCCATACCAATAGACTCAACAGTGAACAACCAATAGCGTTTCCCATTTGAGGTTATTTATTTTTAGTCATACGGGTGTTGTTGCAGGATGTTCTTTAGCCCATTGGTCTGAAGGAAAACATTTCCAATGTTGGCACAATCCTTGATTCAGAAATTAGTTTCTGTTTATAGAACTAGATGCCTGGCTTGCTAAAGTTTTTAATTTCATAATAAGAACATCTTTGCAAAGAGAGAGAAGATGGACAAGGAGAATTATTATGCACAATGTGCCAAAGGTGCTATTTTCTCCCGCCCCCCCCCCCCCAAAAAAAAAAGGCAACTGGACTTTCTTGGCTTTTAATTTGAAATGTTTCACAAGTCTAGTTGCACCTTTGGAAAAAGCACCTTTGGGACAACCAAGACCTGGATCAGTGGTGGGATTCAGCTGGTTCTGTCCGGTTCGGGTGAATTGGTAGTGGCAACTGCAGGAGGCTCCGCCCACCTGCCCAGATATAATGTGTGAGCACTGCACATGCACAGAAGGCCGTGTGCATGCGCAGAGGCGGCTCGCGCGCTCACATTTCTGAACCGGTAGGGAAGGTAAGTGACCTGGATGATTGAGAATCTCCATAGACATATTATCTACAACACAGTTTTATATTCTTTCTAAATTTAACAAACAGTGGAACTTATGTAACTTCTTTCCATCTATCCATCTATCTTAGGGAGATCTTCAAACACTGAACCGAATGGGCAACATGCTGTTGGGAGTGAAGACACCTGTCAAAAGGAAAGCCACATTCAAGAGCAGATTGGATCTGGGCAGGTGCAATGGAGGGGGAAAAAACCCTGAGAAATTAAATGGCCCAAATTATCCCTATGGAAGAGGAAATTGGACACTCACTCAGCAAGTTGGCAAGAGGTCTATTTTAAGCCTCTACTTCTGGTCACATGACCCAAAATAGAAAGCTTGGTGTCATGCCCCCATCAGAGTCTGGGGGAGCCTGGATAGCTCAACAGACTAAGCACTGTAATTTAACACCAGCTGTCTGCAATTAAAGTAAGATCGAATCTTGCCAGGCTCAAGGTTGACTCAGCCTTCCATCCTTTCTAAGGTAGGTAAATTGAGGACCCAGTTTGTGGGGGCAATAAGCTGACTTTGTATAAAATATACAAAAGTATGAAGGCTATTGCTTAACGCACTGTAAGCCGCCCTGAGTCTCCGGAGAAGGGCGGCATATAAATCAAATTTAAAAAAAAAAGAGTCTGACTCTGAGATGGAAGACAGACAGTTGACAGAGAGCGAGAGAGTGGCTCCATTGGCTGTGGAGGAAACTGGGGAAGGACAAAGTCAGGCTGGGCAGAGCAGGGGAGAGGTAGAACAAGGGAGAGGGAGGTCAGATGAAGACCAAGGCCCACTCTCTCCTCATCCTAGGGCACGCAGGGAAGAACGGACAAGAGAGAGCAACATGGGTTGCATGGCTTATGAGGGAGGAAAGGGCCCCAATTCCCTTCACAAGGCACACCTGGGGATGGAGTTTAAAGGATAGGTGAATGAGAGAGGGGGTTGTCGGGAACAAACACTGAGTTCATCTCATGTTAACTGCTTTATCTGAGTTCCTGGCATCCTCCCAACTGATTTGACTTACTACCATGCTACTTCACTTCTGGAACTCCTTATCTTGCTTGCCCTGCCGGATTAATTTCCTTATCTTGTCTTGTTGGATTTATAGTTGGAAGTTTTCTGCTTATAATGCTTGGACTGGAGTATTTTCAGCCAAAGGCTGTTACAGGTTTGTGGGAAAATTTTTCTCTAGACCGGAGAGTAAAAGGGACTTTGAAAGCTAAGTTGGAGCTAATGAAGGGACTCATACTTATTCTCTGGATGTGTTGCCTTTGTGCACGCCCCGGGTCATCATACCTGTAACTATAGACCATCTAAACGAGGGGTTTAGACCCCTGGTTTAGACCATCTAAACCATCTAAACCAGGGGTGTCAAACTCAAGGTCACAGGGTGCTTAGATCTGGCTCGCAGGGCTGCCCTGGAAACAGTGAAGGACTGGCCCGCAGTGCCTCTGCCAGCGAAAATGGGTTGTGTGCAGCCCTCCAGGGCTTCATTTTCACTGGCAGAGACCATCACAGCTGAAAATATAGCTCAGGAGCCCATTTTCGCTAGTAGAATGCTCAGGTCACCACAGGTGTCCCCGACGCCCACCCCAGCCACTCCCACCCTGGCCCCCCAAGGTCAAACACAACTCTTATGTGGCCCTCAATGAAATCGAGTTTGACACCCCTGATCTCAATTGTCAAAGCTTTCTAGGACATTCACACCCGGACACACACAGTACAAGTAGAATACACAAGCACACAGCGAGATGGAGATGACACACACACACACACACACACACACACACATACACACAGTATAAGCAAAGCATAGAAACTCACACAGAGACAGAAATTCATTCTGTTGTTACACATTTAAAGAAAAATACAGATAGACCCTGTGCCCCTTGCTAGGAAAGGAGTTCAAAAGAATTCTAGAAGCCATGATCTGCAGGCTTTCCTACATCGTTCCTATGTATTACAATCTTAGCTTATTTTATTTATTTGTAAAACATGTTTCCCTGTATGTATTTTCAAAGCAGAGGTGCATCATCTTAAACAAAATAAACAAGTATCATAAAACTAAGCCAATACTTGATTCTTAGTAAAGAATACCAGGTACTTGGTAAAGAGTTAATTAAGGTAGAACATGGATTGCTCTTGGAAAATATGTGTTAACTTCTCTAAGTAAACATGAAAATTCAAGAAAAATAGAGAAGAAATCTAGATTCTCTGCCAAAGGTGTTAATGCTGATGTGTTATCTCAAAATAATGTGTTACTTTTGATTAAACTAAGACAATCCATGGCATCTAAATCCACAGACATAATGATAAAGTAAACTATCTACTTTGATTTAAAGTCTGTTTTGACTCAAGCATTCAAAACCATACATTAAAAGAATAGGGCTGCAGATGAGAGAAATATCTTTTTGGGTCTGTATATTTATAACTTTGTCATTTAGACTTCTGGCAGGAATTCAAAAGTTCCATATGTCTGCAGTCCTATGCTTTGCCACAAAAGGATTGAAGCTGCTTGGGCTGAAGAAAACTGAGACAGTGTGGTTTGGAGGTTTTGCTATAAAATATGAAAGTAAATCTTTCAATAGAAGATTTTTGGAAATGATCTTAGATTTTAAAGGATGGCAACCAAAAGTTTTTTTTTTTTTTTTTAAATTCACGGGGTCCTAAGTTCACAGACTGACTTCTGTTTTAAGATTAAAACAAGGGAAGGAGTCCTCATTGTGAGAAATTGAAGAAGTTGAATGTTGTCACTGTCTAAAAATATTAGACATGCAGTGTTACTGATGTATAAAGCTCATTACGACCAGATTCATGTGTGTTGTGCAGAGTTTAACTAAAATTTAAACCACCATCCATATAAATACATGTATGTATGTATGTATGTGTCAACAAATAAGAAAACAAGTAACAAGAAAAAAGTAAAAAAAGAGAAGAAGAAAGAAAAATTAAATAAAAGATATCAATAGAGTAAAATAAATTTTACATCAAATGAAATTTAAGAGACACTAGATATCAATAAAACAATATCATTATATAAGGTGAGAGAAATAATGTATATTGAAGAATATAGGCTATTGATATTGTAACAATTCAGATATTATAGGTAGCTGTCATTAAGATGATGCTTGTTGTAAATTGTTTAACTTGCATTTATAAATGTATTATGTGGTTTCTTAAATTAATAAAAGTTTAAAAATTTAAAAAAAAAGAAAACAAGTAACAAGGTAGATACAGACATGGAGACATGAAAAAATTTTGGCACAAAAAAAAAAAGGATAAAATTTGGGAAAACATAACCATAAACACATAGGATGATTACATATAATTGGGAACAGTAGGACAGGGACGGTAGGCACGCTGGTGCGCTAAGGACCTCTTAAGAAACATGTAAGGTCCACGGTAGACAGATTATGGTAAAAGGTATGGGGATTAGAGAGACTAACAAAAGGATCAGGTAGATAGTTCCAGAAATTTACTACTCTATTGCAAAAGTCATATTTCCTACCATTAAGATTAGAGCGAATTACATTGAGTTTAAATCTATTGATGGCCCTTGTATTATTATGGTTGAAATTAAAGAATTCATTTACAGGTAGGACATTTTGGTAAATAATCTTATGAACTAAGCATAGGTCGAAAAGTAGACGACGTAGTTTGAGGCTTTCTAGACCTAAGATTTGAAGCCTGGTGGTATAGGGAATTTTATTTCGAGCAGAAGATTTGAGAACTCTCCTAGTAAAATATCTCTGGATCCTGTCTAATGTAATGATGTCTGAAATACAGTGAGGGTTCCAGATACCCCTGAGTTCTTCACAGTAGTCTTTATTATCACAGGAATTAAGATTATGGCTACCATATATGTGTCTGTTTTCAAGAAAAAGCAAGATACAAATTATTTGTCAATAAATAAGTCAGCAATAAGTCTGAAGTTGCATTTCATGCAATACCATATTTTGAAATAGCCATTTATGAAGCAATTCACTCTGTAACTTTCCTCTTCCTTAAGAATATGGTCAATATTTTAGTGCATATTATAAGGTACCTCTGCCTAGGTAGTCAAACTTTGCCCTGAATTAACTCTTGAGTCGTATTTATGGTAGTCCTCGATTTAGTGACTGTTTGAAGTCACAATGGCCCTGAAAAAAGAGACTTGTGACCATTTTTCACACTTACGTCCATTGCAGCATTCCCGGGGTCATGTGATCAAAATTCAGAACGCTTGGCAACTGACTCCTATTTATGATGGTTGCAGGGGTCCTCTTTTACGTCCTTCTGACCAGCAAAGTCAATGGGGAAGCCAGATTCATTTATCAACCATGTTACTAAATTAATCAACTGCGGCGATCCACTTAATAGCTTTGGCAAGAAAGGTCGTAAAGTGGGGCAAAATTCATTTAACAAACATCTCACTTAGCAACAAAAATTTTGAGCTCAATTATGGTCGTAATTTGAGGACCACCTGTATTTTATTTTTTTTAATTTGATTTATATGCTGCCCTTCTCCAGAGACTCAGGGCGGCTTACAATGCGCTAAGCAATAGCCTTCATTCTTTTGTATATTTATACAAAGTCAGCTTATTTCCCCCACAACTGGGTCCTCAATCTACCTACCTTAGAAAGGATGGAAGGCTGTGTCAACCTTGAGCCTTGGCAAGATTCGAACCTGCAGTAATTGCAGGCAGCTGTTCTTAATAACAGGGTGCTTTAGATCACTGTACTACCAAGGCCCTTGCTTTGTATTTTAAAACATTTGCTAGAAAAAGAGGAATATTTTAGTAAATGTAGCATTATTAATGTGATCAACTTTCCTACCAATCTATGAGAACCTGTCAACATTTTATCTATTATGTGCTACAGAAATAGTATCTTGGAATCAATAGAATGATCCATTTCAACATGGAAATAATTTCTTGTAAGGATAGAAACATTTTAGGATTTTGCCTGTTGTGCAAATACATAAATGTATTTTTAAACAAAGAATTATTTGTTATTCGTGAAAGCTCCTGTAGTATAAGAAATGGTAGCTTTAAATGTTTTAAAAACAGCTCTATTAAAAGTGCATGCTAAATTAAAAATGAGACAAAGAGATAGAAGAAAAAAACTGCCTTCAGAAGTTCACATATTGTTAAGTGTTTTTAAATTATAAAAATTTACAGGGAATTTATTCCAGCCACATTCAGTTCTACCTGCAAGCTGAAGTGGAAATGGAATTTTATTTGACTGCATGTACTGTAGTTAATGCGTTCCACGCAATAAGGCAAGGTTGATCTGGTCATTGACCAAAATAAGGTGATATTGAATAAGGCAAGGATTCTCTGCTCATGTACAATTTTGCCCTTGTATTAAATTGAATATGGTTTCAATTTCATTTTAGGTACCCAATTTAAAATAGAGAGGTCTGGATAGACGAGCAAAACCTGTATGCGTATCCCAACTATCTAATCATGCTTATACATTTTGAACACCTGCCTTAGGTGGATGTAGTAAGGAAATTATTCTATTTTTATGAGGTGTTAATAGATACATATATAATAAGTTTAAGAAAAGAGAGAGGTATTCTTTTTTTAAAAAAATCAAAATGGGAAACTAAGAAGGAAAATATGCTTGAATATGAACAACAGAGAGAGTTGTGGAAAGCTCCACATAAGAGGAAAAAATGCAGAAGAATAATGTTTAATGAAAGAGTGAAGGAAAAGGAGGCAAGAAAGGTATAAAAGAAAAGGAATAATCACCAATAAACTTATTATTTAAAAGAGGTTTAACATAAATCACTGGAAGACAAACCTAGCAAAGTTCAACATTATGGGAGTAAAGAAATAATTTAAAATTAGCTTGTAAAGATAGGAGAAGCCAATGATTTCTAAGGGTTTTTTCTGAGTTAACAAAGAGAAAGTGACTTTGGGTATGATGTATTTCAATACTTTGAATAGTTCTTTTTCATTCGTAAAACAGGCAATGCCAATTTGCATTGTTGGTATCCATCCATCCATCCATCCATCCATCCTTTTATTCCTACTAGCTTCTATAGATACTACTTACTAAGAGTTGCAGTTTGCAATATACAATCTAAACACATTCATAAAAACAGATAATCATATAATACATCAATTAACATAAGAAACTTTTCTGTCTAATTAAAAACTTCCCAACTTTTCCAAACACCCTTTGTGTATTTCTTATAAATCACAATTCAAATTGGCAGTACACTATTACCGTGTAAATAAACCAAACAAATACAAATAATTTTTTAAAAAGGTTAAGTGGCCTTTTTTAGGTGAATAATAATAAATAATAATAAAAAAACCACAAAAACTGAAAAGCGTTATCGTTTTTTTCCAGGGTTCTGTTTGATTTAGAAGCCGGGTGAAATGATTCAGAGATTAACGCAGGAGAAATAACTAAAGCAATAGAGCAAGCCAGAAATGAAAGAGGAAATCCAGACAACAACCTCGATAAGACAAAGAAAGCGGTTGCCCAGAGGAGGGAGAAGGTAATAATAAAGATTTGTGCATGTGGAATTTAATATAGTGATGTGACATCTGTCAGAAATTGGACATATTCCTGGGAAGAAAGGCAGAGAAAAGAGGGAACCAGAAAGGAGTGGAAACTGTCTCTTCAATAATTATATTTCAAGAAAAAAGAGATAACAATATCAGCCAGAGAAAAAGGCTAAAGCACAATGAATGTAAAGAGAGGGACAAGAATAATCCTGAAAAGACACCCAAGTGAAAAGGATGGGCCTAAGAAAACTCAAGGTCATTGACAACATGCAATAAAGAATTGATTTTTTTTGAGCAAAATCAAGGAAACAGGACACTATCAGTACTTGAGCAACAAAGAAACAAAGGAAAACTAAGGGGAGTTCTAGCAGAGTGATCAGAAGAAAGAATCCTCATGGCAAAACATAGCAAGCATTGAAAATGAAACAGTCTGCAGGCTCTGAACTAAGCTTGTTGAGGTTATATCCATTCGTGTAAACCAGCAGAGAAATTCTAAACAATCCCTTGGAACTGAGCCAGCCTCTTTCCTTTTTGTGGAGGGCAAAGAGGGAGGTCGTCGAAAGCTTCAATGGGTGAGTGGCTGATGGAAGCTAGAAAAATTTACAGGGATGCAATTATTTTAGGGATGGGGGAATTGTCTGCTCATGTCATAGGAGTTGAGAATCAAAGAGTAGGAAGATGTTCTTGAGCAATCAAGTGCCACATTTCACTACTGGAATCCAAATATTAACATCCCCAACAGATAGCTCTTTAGCCTCTGTTTGAATACATCCAGCATAACTCTTTGAGTAATTGGATTCACTCTTGAACTCTTACTCTTAAGATGTTTTTACCCCCTAACATCTAGTTGGAATCTGTCTTCCTACAATTGAAATCTATTATTACATGTCTTGCCCTCTGGAACAATAGAAAACAGAGCTGGCTTTCTTCTGGATAATATTCTTTCAGGTATTTGAAGAGGAAATTTCTCAGTCTATCTTCTCAAAACTAAAGATCCCCAAGTCTTCTTTTTTTCCTCCTCCTCCTCTACCACCACCATCCTCCTCCTCCTCCTCCTCCTCCTCCTCCTCCTCCTCCTCCTCCTCCTCCTCCTCCTCCTCCTCCTCCTCCTGATTTAGCTTTTATAGTAGTCCCCTGATTGTGCTTGCCCTTATTGGGTTCTCGTCTGGTTTGCTTCCACTTCTTCAAGTGGAATAAATACATCCAATATGATAAATAAAGGAGGATAAAAATAATTGTTTCTTGTTTTCATGAGGTGTTGGGGCAGGAATCTACAAGTAGTTTTTGTCTGGTGCTGGCACTAACTGTTTTCCAGAGGAGGACAGGGTGGAGCCAATCTTGATGAAATTCTGGAAGATGATGAAAATGGAACTTCTAGCTCATTTTCAGGAATGGATTTTGTTGCTTGAATTGGAAAATTATTTTTTGAGTATGTCTCTTTCAATTGTTATTTTTTGTTATTTTTATATATCCTGTTCTTACTCATCAAGGATTTACTATGTGATTAAGGGAGGGAGAAGGAGATAGAAGTGATAGATAGATAGATAGATAGATAGATAGATAGATAGATAGATAGATAGATGATAAAGATAGATAAAGGTAGATTAGGTAGATCGATGATAGACAGATGCTATTAAATGTGTGTCTACAAATCCATCATATTAATCTTTTATTCTATTTAAGTTTAACAGAAATGAAACCAAATTTATCTTCTGTTATGATCCCGCCCAACTCTTTTATTTGGAAGTCACCATTTCAAGCCGATCATGTGCCAGCATGAAAAAAAAGTTGTCTATTCATGGTTTAAGCATTTTCCACAGACATCTGTTGGCCACTATGGGAGGAAGGAAAGGATATGGGAGAAATTGTACACTTGATGTTTTGATGTTCTTCATAATCTTGAAATATATGAAGGAAACATGCCCACGTTCAGAGTGGAAGAATCACTGTATAGTATAGAGCAGTGAAGAGGTGTAAAAACGCAGAGGTGCACCATCTGCTCATGTCTCATTAGAATGACATCTGTTTAGAAACTGTCTCAGTCTTGAAATGGTTTTTGCCATCCTTTCTAAACTAGCAGTGTGGAATCTTAAAAGGGCAATATATATATTTTTACCATGATGCTAAATGGAAAAAAAATGTGATGGTGTAGAACTTAGTAAAGTTTAAAATATGCCTGCTGAGGGATTATCACAAAGTTAAAAAAAAAAAAGAGTGGAAAAACAAAGGCTGCTCCATTAAAATTCTTCTTTTCTAAACACAGCAAACCAACCCTGGTAGTTCAAGAAATTATAAGCATTTAACTGACAGGCTTATACAAATAGTTTAAACGTTGTTAGGGAAGAATGAATTCCCCCTAAGAGATGCTTTAAAGGTTCAGCCACTCACATTTTGAACTAAGCCACATTCTCACTTCTCAGAGCAAAATATGGTTATCCTTTGCATTCATTATAAATTTGAGTTTTTTAATTTAATTCTCATCTCCTCCCAAAGCCTAGGGGCATATACATTCATATTAGAGGAACAATATACAATTGAGATGTGAAGCTTAAAGTGACCTTATGATTGAGCTGTGAAATTTAAAATGAACTTATGACATTCTGTTCAAAACTAAGACATTTTGGAACAGCCCAAGATATGTTCACTCAGCATTTTTTTAAAAAAAGAAATAGTTTTATTAAAAATTTTATTATAGTAGTAAACATGAATGCAAAATAAACTCAGAAAGAGAAAAAATATAAAGTGCAAAGAAAGAAAAAGAAAGGAAGTAAGATAAAGTATGTGTGTGTGTGTAGGGGGGGGTCTTTGGTTATTTGGGTTTTCTCCCGCATAAAATTGGAAGTGTCTTGATGACGTTTCAACAAAGTCTCATTCGTCATCTTCAGGCTGGTGTTTTTGGCTTTGTGCTCCTAGAAGCTCCTAGAAGTACGAAGCCGAAAACACCAGCCTGAAGATGACGAATGAGACTTCGTCGAAATGTCACCAAGACACTTCCAATTTTACACGGGAGAAAACCCAAATAACCAAAGACCTACATACAAACACCCACAAAAACCTCAGAAAACAAATATATATATGTATATATACATATGTGTGTGTGTGTGTATGTGTATACACACACACATACACACTAACACACTATAAAAGTGAATTCCAATCTTTATCAAAGTAAAAACAATTTTAATAATTCTTCATCCTACACACATAGAGTTACAAATATATTTTTGTTCCATTAATCCATTTCTTATTTATATGCAAATCCATAAATCGACTTTTCAGTCCTTGTTTAAGCAGGAAGACTGCAAAGGGTTACCAAAGCTTTATCAAAATGTGTTTTATTTCAACGTTGATCAAACAAACCATCTTTATAACCCTTCCTTTTACTTCTAAAAATCTTAATATTTCATTCCTTCAGATGCTGTAAGATTGGCTTTCTCTTCAATTATTCTCTTTCCAGTTACAGAGGCTTCATCAAGGCTTTAATAAGCCTCTTTTTTAAATCCAGTAAAAAGTAAAGAGCGAATCTTCTGACTTTGACAAACGTGGGAGATCACCCTCCTACATGCTTCTCACAAGAAGGAGCCATCCGGAGCACATGTGGGACTTCTCATTATTTGGAAGGAATTTGTCTACTCACTGGTACTTTGATTTTTGCTACAGTCATTGTCTCTGTTGACAACATGTTTTGTTTGCCATAACCTCACCAGAAGTCCAATAAACTTTCTATCTAGCAATGGGAAGGGGATCAGTATCTTGATCATTCAGTCAATAGTTCCAGAAATGAAGATTTCTGATAAGTATTCTACTGTATACTTATCGGGGTGGACTCCTGGGGGTATGCAGGGGTTCGGGAGAACCTCTAGCTAAGATTCTGTGCAGTTTGAAGAATTCCCAAATCCCATTCCTGGCTGGCCATGCCCACCCCGCCCTGTCCCTCCCAGCAGTCCCCACATGGCCCACTTTGGATGCAGGTAAGCGCAGGGCATGCGCGGGGGCTCAGGGAGGGTGAAAACAGGCCCGTTTCCAGCCTCCAGAGGGCCTCCAGAGCCTGGGGAGACCATTTTCACCCTTCCAGAGGCTCAAGGAAAGCCTCTGGAGCCTGGGGAGGGCAAAAACAGTCCCTTTCACTGTGGTGCAGGAGGTCGACTAGGCCATGCCCACCATGGCCACGCCCACTCAGCAACAGGGCAGAGAACCCCTTGCTAAAATTTTTGAAGCCCACCCCTGATACTTATATATATTTATGCAGGATTCAGCTGCAGCTAAATGTTTTAATGTTAAGCAGAGTGAAGCAATCCTCTGAGATGAAAGATACTGAGTCCACTAAGCAATTCTTTCTGTTAGAGGACAAGACTGTGTCACCTTTAGATGATATGGACTTTGATATTCCATCCTTATGGGTTGAACTTCAGGACTGTTCATGTTCATAGAAGAAACTCTAATTACATCCATGAAATAAAATGTCTTATAGGCTCTGCATAGACTCCTGAATTCCAATTATTTAAAAATCCTTCATTGAAAGGAATTACACTGAAATGAAATTCAGTTTCTAAGTATGGATCTCAGAATCCTGGATACTGAGTCTTTGTGAGATATACATACATACATACATACATACATACATACATACATACATACACACACACAAGTGTTTTTCTGTCAAAGCACCTGGTCTACCGCAATATGGGAGGGAGCATACCGCTTCCCTTTCGCCTTTCAGCTCCAATCCAGGAACCCTCAAGCAGTCGCATTCACGACAAACCATTTTATGCCAAATTTATATTTTTGCTGATAAAGAAATACAACTAAAGTTAATTCAACTGCCTAATATGCAGGCAGCCCAAGTTCGAATCTGAGTAAGGCTAGCTGATGAGAGCTAAATAGCTTGAAATAGATCTATACTAGTCTCCCTTTATTTCTTTATATAAATTACACACACACACACACACACACACACACAGTGTTCTCAATTGTATGTCCTTTTCTTGCTTACCAAACGAAAGATATATTACCAGCTGTGCAGCATCTGCATGAGATTCTGGTATTAACAACTAACCACATACCAGTGATACAAAATCTTGATTGCTAATTTTAACAATCAAGGATAATTAGGATAAAAAACACATTATGTCTAACTGTCTATCCTAATCAATTGGGGACAACTCCACACAAAAGAATATACAACTTGGAGTCATAAACTAACAATAAGTTGTTTGAGGAAGGAAAATAACAACTGTTGTCGGGTTGCAGATTACCCTTACTAAGCAAAACCAGGGAAGATACTCTCATGGTCATTATTTCAAATGGACAAATACTATGTGCTGATTAAATTGTCTGTGGTTAATTGCTAGGGAATACAACAAATGCTTTAAAGAAACTCCTATAATGGTTTAGACAGAATTTTAATTCTGGTAAAAAAAAATGGTAATATATAGAAAAGTTGATTGGTGGGTGGATCGGCCTCCCGGAATACCCCCAATCAGATGTTCCCAGAGGTGAATTTTAGCACCAACAAGTTTGTTGGTTGTGAGTTCTGTGCCTTGCTTTTTTTTCAGCCTCTGAAAGCTTCTTTCAGAGGCTTTTATTCTTAAGGACTATCTGTACTCTGTTCAATCTCCTTTCTTTGGTATTGGTATGTAGATTAACCTCTTCTGATCTGTTGGTTATTGTGTCATTCTTCAGATTTGTTAACATAGTTTGGTTAGAACTTTTACTGATTCTTCTTTCGGTGCTTGCCATATTATTTTAGATAAAAGCCTTTCGGAGGCTTTTTTTCTGAAGCTTCTTTCAGAGGCTTCTTTCAGTCACTAAAATCTCCGTTTGCGAGGCTGGGAGGAGTTACATTTGGAGTATAAAATGCACCTAGATTTTCACCCTCTTTTTTTGGGGAAAAAGGTGCGTCTTATACTCCAAAAAATACGGTAACTAATTTTCCAAATCCCAATTTCTCCATTTTTCAAATACAGATTTCCCCCCCTTTTTCCCCCTCCTCCCTAACCTCCCCTCACCCTCCCCTCCCTTTGTAGCTTCTCCAAAATAAAACCAAGATTAATAACAGATTATATAATACTTTACCATCCTTTTACTCCACCCCCCATATGCTGACCATTTCTTTCTAACAATATTATTATATCCCCCCTATACTATACATTTCACAGCAACATTCAACTGTAAAATTATATAATAAATCCTAATTTATTATATAATAAATCCTAATTTATTATATAATAAATCCTAATTTATTATATAATAAATCCTAATTTATTATATAATAAATCCTAATTTCCAATTTCTCCATTTTTGACAAGGATTCTGATCCTTGTCAGCTTGATGTAGAAGCCACTAATTATCTTTCCTCACACAGTGTTAACTTCTTAAGGTCTTTTTGGAATAAGTTTGCTTATTTATGAACTCAACAACAACTAATATTTCCAAGAAATATTTGCTAAACAATGATGACTTACATGGTCAGACCAAATGAGGTAGCAATAGATCATTTCCATAACATTGACTCAGCCTTCCATTCTTCTGAGGTGGGTAAAATGAGGACCCAAATTGTTGAGAGCAATATGCTGACTCTGTAAACCACTTAGAGAGGGCTGTAAAGCACTGTGAAGCGGCATATAAGTCTAAGTGTTATTGCTATCTACTATTCAACACAATATTTCTCTTTTCTATATTTAATGAATCCACCAGTTCCCTGATCCACCTTGGACACTCAAATAAAGAATCAAGCAAGGTAGGATGCTAACAATTTTATTATTGCACATTCCAGGCAAGATAATTGGGTATTTCTGAATGACACCCTTTCATAACAAAAGATCACAGCACATTCAGTTGGAAAAACTCCACCATATCCATCAAGTTCTCATATACAGATCTTTGTTGATGTTTGTGAGCTACTCACCCAATCCAAGGGTTTGCCTCTCATGAAAGCAACAAAAAATATTTGATAGATATTTATACCATTTACTGATTACGTTATCTGAAAGTTTATAAAAATGAAAAGAATCTTTAATAGCTGAAATATATTACCTGATGTAAAATGTCACACAATCCAGGCAGAATCTAACAAGGCAGAATCTAAAGAAACCACAGTTGGCAATTTCCTTGCATAGCAAGTCTTAATGGACAGAACAGTGGATTTTTTTGGGGGGGGAAACCCTGATAAAACAGAAGATGGGATACAAAACTAGTGGAGAATTTTAGACCATCGTTGAATTCAGTATTCGTTTTCAGCACAGACGATGCAAATGTCAGCTCTGTGACTAACGGGCATAAATACAATTCTTACTTTCTGCAAGGAAGCTGATGTGCACATTGTGCATAACATTATTAAACATGTCATAGATGAGCTCGGGGCACTGAAATCAGTCCTACTAGATTAGATTGGAATCAGTCACTCACCAGATTAGGCTGGAACAACCCCATTTGAAAGAAAATTTGCATTGGGGAAGATGTTTTTTTTCTCCCAAACCATTACTTCGGAGGTGGTATTCAGCAAGTTCTGACCAGTTCTGGAGTAGTGGAAATTTTTTGTGTAGTTCGGAGAACCGGTAAATACCACCTCTGACTGGCACCGCCCCCATCTATTCTCTGCCTCCCAGCTGATTGGGAGGAAATGGGGATTTTGCAGTAACTTTCCCCTGGAGTGGGGAGAGAATAGAGATTTTACAGTATCCTTCCCCTGCCACGCCCACCAAGCCACGCCCACCAAGCCAGAACCAGTAGTAAAAAAAAAATGAATCCCACCACTGCATTACTTCCATAAGTTTTGGCTCTTTTTACAATTCCTTGAAGCCCTGAATTATCAGGAATTAATGCAATCTTTAAGACTGGGAATAATATTCTTAGACATCGGGCTGGCTTGATCCCATCCTTGCGGTTTTAATTTGTAATTGGTTTTAACTGGGTTGTTTTAAATTGATGGCCAAAATTATTTAATGTCTTTTAAACTGCTTTTAAATTTTATATGTTGTGTTTTACCATGGCTGTTCACCGCCCTGAGTCCTGTTGGAGAAGGGCGGTGTACAAATTAAATTAAATAAATAAATAAATAAATAAATAAAATAAATCTGTATCTGAAAGGGCAGAATGATTTACAGTTGTTTTCTAACAACAAGTTATAATGCACTTATTCCCCCCACCCCCTTTAACAACTTCCTTTTATAACCACTGTCCCTAAGTGAGTCGATACAATGATTGGTTTGTTATTTTGGGAGCTTTCTTCTTGCTACCTAGTTTTAGTTGATTGGATCTCTGAAGAGTTTACAGATCAACCTGTATGAAAGGCATGCATTCTTCCTGCGTAGGGTCTTATAAAAAACAAAGGATGAAAACATTAAAAATGAATTTGTAACTAGAGGACCAAACCTCATTATCTCTCTGTCACACCTGCAACATGCAAATATAGGAAGGAATATTAATATGCACTCATCTTTAAACCAGCATTTGAAGTAAAGCAAAAGTTTCAAGAGCCAATGAAAAAGCAGAGAATCAATAAACAAGAGAAAACCGGGGACTCATTTATCTTCATTATGAAATCATGGGAAGGCTAGAGGGCAAATCATCTCCCTTCTCCTATGCACGTACTGCTCAAAATCAATGTCAACCAGACACATTTATTTCCATATAGAGCAGACACTTGGATTTTGCCTCACGGGCCAGGAAACGCAGCATAAGTTATAAAGAACTCAGCAGTGGGGTTTGTAAGGCACACCTTGTCATCTTTGCAAAGAAGTTTTTGGTTCATTTATTTCTTGAAATGGATTGAGCCAGTGGTGGGTTGCTACCAGTTCGCCCCGGATCGGGCGAACCAGTAGTGACGGCGGTAGGAGGCTCCACCCACCCACCCGGACGTCTTTGCACATGCACAAACATATGTGCGCCCATGAGCAAAACGGTAGCAACGGGATTTGAATCCCATTACTGGTTTGAGCCTACTTTTCCATTTAGCTGGCCAAACTGGCAAAGAAATATGTCTTGTTTGATTGTCAATCTCAGGGACCATTTACTATCAGGATAGTACAGAATACAGTAGTGGCCAAAATTGTGGAAACCTTTTGGGGAAAGTGTATTTTCTAAAACTAGCTAATAACAACACTATTTTTGGGGAGTCGTACCATAAAATTATATATCAATGGAAAGATAATTTAATCAAGAATGTAATGCAGTAACTTTTATGAAGGATTTGTTATTAGAACAGCAGTTACAGTATAAAGAAGAAAAGTGAAACACGTAGAAAAAAGGAGATATACAAAAATTATCACCACAGAAAAAATGAGATATAAAAAATTATCACCACGTCAGTTAATCCTTAGTTGGGTAACCTTTAGCATGAATTACAACCTTACAACGTCTTCCCATGTGGTGAACCAAGTCTTTTAGTTCTGCAGCTGTTATCATGTGAAACCAAGATTGAATGATTGCTTCTAGTAACTGGGTTTTATTGCTGGCTGGCTTCTGACTAACAAGTTTCTTTAATCGGCTCCATCAATTTTCAATTGGGTTAAGGTCTGGGCTATTCCCAGGCCATTCCAGCAGTGGAATAGGATTATCTTGAAACTCCAAAAAAAAAAGGTGGTGTTATTAGCCATCAAACCTCAAAAATACACTTTTCCCCAAAATTTCCACAATTTTGGCCACTACTATAGATCAAAGAGGATCGCTCTTACAAACAAGCATCTGCCTACAGCATTGATTGAAAAACTATTGTCAGTTCAGTCTGAGAATAAATACACAAGGACATATTTCTTTTTCCTGAGTTATTTCATTTAGCCCTTAATGTTTTCAAGTGTACTTCAAACTAACTGTTTTGTGCATTTTCATCAAGGTACTGGGATCTCATCACAATTTAGCTTCTCAGAATAATTTTTTATATATACTGTATGTGCATATTTTCAAGGTACCATAAAAAACAATTGCACAGAGTGGTAAATACTAGACAATTAAAAGGGACAGTTTTTCATGCATCTACCTGGTCCTCCCATTTTCATTTTCCATATGACAATGTAGGCCAATGAAGGCTATTGTCAATTTTGAAGAAAAAATCATCCTACCCAATTTCTGTTCTTTTGGGGTGGGGGAGAAATTGTTTTATTTTCTTTGAGTCAGGCAACAACATTCTTGCTCTATAAAGTTGAAGCTGTTCCTGAATTGAGATGACACTTAAGATTTAAGTAAAAATACTTCTCTTTGTACAAGTCTGCAAAAGCTGTTCTTAACTCGGTCAGAAGAACCCATGAAATCTCTCACCTCTGATAACTGCAGTTCTCAACTAACTGTAGTTCTTAATTGTTTTTTTTTTTTATGTTACCTTCCACTGTTTTTCCTCTGGTTTGCTATGACATTAAAAACATGGAACTTTTTGCAGAAGCCAACAAATTTTGTTACCAGATTTACACATTTTGTTTATGTAAACATTGAAACAAGAAGCTGGCTTGGAACCACACAAGAAACCATCCCAGAATTAAACATATAATGCAGAGGTGGGTTTCAGCAGGTTCTCACCAGTTCTGGAGAACCAGTAGCAGAATTTTTGAGTAGTTCAGAGAACTGGTAGTAAAAATTCTGACTGGCCCCGCCCCCATCTATTTGCTGCCTCCCAAGTGCCAGCTGAGGAAATGGGAATTTTGCAGTATCCTTCCCCTGGCACGCCCACCAAGCCACGCCCACCAAGCCATGCCACGCCCACCAAGCCACACCCACAGAACCGGTAGTAAAAATTTTTGAAACCCACCACTGATATAATGCACAGGTAGCCATTATGTTTTTAACATGGGTAACGTGGTGCAAGATACAACCCTGTTGGGGGTTAACCACACACTCATCCCCAAATACCCAGACTAGTTAATGCTATTAAGCATTTCAGCATTTATTATTCAAAGAACAATTTGTGTGAGAAATTACTGTCTCACCTTTTTTGCATGTGGCAAAAAACCTATTTTTTTTTTAGTGTGCTTACATTATTTCATTAGTAAGCCCACTAAAAGGACAAGATGACACTTGTTGACATGAAAAGCAGATCTTCTACCTGTGAGAAAAACACTAGGATGATGATGATTGATGATGATGATGACGACAACTATTGTTTTATTGGCCTTCAACATATACCAGACTTGGAGAAAGGGGATGAGAAGATGATATATTCAGGCTGTAATAAGAGATTCTCCTATGTGCCCAAATTCATATTTATTATGCTTCCTCTTCCCTCTTTATTTCATCTAAGCAAAGAAATACCATACTGTAGAAAGGTGAAGGTAATCTGTCACCTCTTTCACTAGAGCAAAAACTGTCCAAAAGTCACAGCTGAGGCCTAATAACATTGGAAAATTTCACTTTTTATAGAAATTAAGAAATAATGCTTTGTATTAAAAAAACCAGCTTCTATATTCCTCAAATTTATTTTCAGATTTGCAGCTCAATTTCCTGCTCTAATATGGTTCTCACAAAACGATTTAAGTTTCATGAGCAACAATTTGTTGAAATGGGAAATAATATTTTGAAGATACTGAGCTTGTCGATCAGAAAGGTCGGCAGTTCGAATCCCTAGTTCACGTCTTGTTCTGTCCCCCTTCCTCACATAGGCAAACGCACGCCTGCCAATATTTAGATTAGAATTCTTAGCAGACCAAGGTTTTGGCAGCAAACTGCCAAATGCCTGCCAAGACCGTTTCACTCCCATAAAGTAGAAGAGGACTTATCTTCAGTCAGTTCCAGGAGCAACAAATTATCCACGAGACAAGAGTTTAGTCAATGTTCAGTCCAAAATATATCCAAGCCGAATTTCAGAGATCACGATGTGACTTTCAGGGTTTAACTTTGTCTGTCACAAAGCCTGAAGAGCAATTCCACCCACTTTTATTCCTGGTGGGGCGTGGCTCCGTGACTCAGCTCAATCTCTGGCCCTCCCACACCTCTTCCGTTGCTGTGCACGCTTTTCTTTTCGATGCTGCCTGGGATCAAGCCAGGATTCATCATCCTCACTCCCTATCAATTGGTGCTCCGATATGCCTTCCTCCTGGCACATCCCAGGCTGTTCCTCCTGGCCTTCGGATGGAACCTGAGGCATTGCCAGAAAAGAGGGTCCTGGAGAGGGAGGCCTTGTCAGTTCCTCCCCATCACCTTCTGAGTCCTCTTCCTGTGTTAGGACAGGCTCGGGAGTTGGGGTCACAACAGGTCTCCTGCGTGAGCAGGAGGTTGGACTAGATGACCTCCAAGGTCCCTTCCAACTCTGTTACTCTGTTACCTATCTACCTTAATGGAAACCCTTCTAGATTTGTAGAGTTTCATGTTATACTGTATCATACATGAAGAACTGAATTTTGAAGCTCAGATTTCTAAATTGCAGTTTGTTTCTATATACAAGCCAAGAATATAGTCAAAACTTAAATAAAAGTATTGAGTAACAAAAGAAAATCATAATGATTTAGTTTTCTTCCAGAGGCTGGAAGAGAAGACAGGGCAAAAGGGAGATTGGATAGGTACAATGTATGTACTGCCTTTGGCCTAGTAAAGCATGTTTTAGTTATCAGACTGAAAGTAATAATATGTGAATTAGCCCCTTTAGACTCTTTGACATTGTGTCAATCTGAAATGCATTTGCCCTAAATATTATTTTCAGCATCTCTTAAGCGAACTGCAGGAAAAGCCTAAAAGGGAAAATACATGCTTCATCCTTCAATCCTTTCTTTTTATATTACAACGGAAAGGCTGATGATGGATTGTCTGCTATGATTTTTGAATTCCCATTGCCTTTTCCTATTTCTCTGGCTAAGGAAGCTTACTTGAAATGTTACCAAAATGTAGTGTTTGATGCTTAATTATCCCTTAAAATATCTCCGGTAAGGGAAAAAAAACACACCAATCAAACAGCCCTCTTCCTTTTGTAACTTCAGTGGCAAATTGTTAGTTACGGAAAGAGAGGTTTATGTATCTCTCTCGCTCTGTGTGTGTGTGTGCATCAGAGGTGGGTTTCAGCAGGTTCTGACCAGTTCTGCAGAACCGGTAGCAGAAATTTTGAGTAGTTCAGAGAACCGGTAAATACAACCTCTGGGTGACCCCACCCCCCCATCTATTCTTTGCCTCCCAAGTCCTAGCTGATCGGGAGGGAATTGAGATTTTGCAGTAACCTTCCCCTGGAGTGGGGAGGGAATGGAGATTTTACAGTATCCTTCCCCTGCCATGCCCACCAAGCCATGCCATGCTACGCCCACCAAGCCACACCCATAGAAGTGGTAGTAAAAAAAATTGAAACTCACCACTGGTGTGCAAATACTGTATGTATATGTGTATGCATATACAGTATATGTGGGTGTATACATACACACACACACATTTGTATGGATCTTTGTGTGCTGTGTATGTGTGCCATGTACGTGTATATGTGTGATTAAAATTGTAAAGGTGTGGGACAGTGGTGGAATTCATTTTTTTTACTACTGGTTCTGTGGGCGTGACTTGGTGGGCATGGCTTGGTGGGCATGGCAGGGGAAGGATACTGCAAAATCCCCATTCCCTCCCCACTCCTGGGGGAAGGATACTGCAAAATCTCCATTCCCACACCGCTCTGGGGCCAGCTAGAGGTGGTATTTGCCGGTTCTCTGAACTACTCAAAAATTCTGCTACCGGTTCTCCAGAACCTGTCAGAACCTGCTGAATAACACCTCTGGTGTGGGATATCCAACATGTAAAATGGATCATTGTACATTTACAATCACCCTCTAGAAATTATATATGCTGTGTACAGACCTTAGCTAAAAATCATATTGATTCCAAATTTGTGCTACAACAGCCTCTATCTTTTATTTTCATTAGCTCTTTTGGTTAATGATATCTTCATCCCATTCCATGCTGAGCTATCCATAGTTCTGAAATTTTTCTTGTCTGCCTCACTTAAAATTTCATCCCAAGTGTTTCATTCTCCTAATTTCTCCCATAGTTATACGCCATGAACAAAAACATCAAATCTATTTCTGACCTTCCAGAGTGGTGTATTTAAAGAAAAAGGGATACAGGTGAAGGAAGAATTAATTTATAGAGCTTCTTGGATACTTTAGAATAATGACATTCAGGTCAATGTAAAACACCAGCAGTCTGGATCCCACCCATCTAGATTATAGGTCTCAACATACTTTCAGAATTGCCAGGAGAGTAGAGGTCATGGTCCAGAAGGTGGGGGCAATGATAAAGAAGACTCTCTTCCTGGATCCCAGCAGCTGAAATTCTTTCACCAACATGATCCATAAAATGCCCTCCCCATCTGATCAGGTGGGATGGGCCAATGTGATGGGAATGAGACAGTTCCTCAGGTAACGTAGGCCCAGGCCATGAAGGGGCTTAAAGGTGAGAACCAACATTTTGAATTGGACTCAGATGCAAAGTGGTACTTAATGAGGTTCCACACAGAAGAGGCGTTACATGCACAACCCTAGTGGCATTCAGGATTGCCCATGCTGTTGCATTCTGCACCAGTTGCAGCTTCTACAAACTTTTCAGGCTTGGTCTCAGGCAGAGTCCACATAGGAAATAACCAAAGTGACCAAAAGAACTGAGAGACTGAAAATGAATTCATAAAAGAGCCTTGATAGTACAGTGGTTTGGTGCACCCTGTCATTAACACAGCTGCCTGCAATTTCTGCTGGTTTGAATCTCTCCAAGGCTCAAGGTTGACTCAGCCTTCCATCCTTTCTAAGGTAGGTGAAATGAGGACCCAGTTTGTGGGGGCAATAAGCTGACTTTGTATAAAATGGGTGTTGACTTATCTGAACGCTTCTTCTCGTTGCACTGGCTCCAGTGGTCAGGAATGGTTAGTGACACGCTCCAGTTATTGATTGAGTCTGCAAAGCTGAGAAGCTCCTCCCCTTTGCCTTGCCTCCCAGCTTTCTGATGAAAGACAGCAACGCAGACAGGCACTTTGAGCTGTAAGGTAACAAAAGAGAGATCCACAGAATCTTCCCCACCAACGAGGGCACCAACAGGGTGGGGCTGACCACTGGAGCCAGTGCAACGAGAAGAAGTGTTCAGGTAAGTCAACGCCCATTCTTGTTGATCCTGGCTCCAGTGGTCAGGATTGGGACATGCCCAAGCCTAACTCTGTAGGGAGGGACCCGTCCGAGGGGGTGGGGAAGTTCCCAGATGATCCTGTTGGAGGACCCTGCGCCCGAAGGCAGCCTCGGCCGAGGCAAACCGATCGAGACGATAGTGTCTAACAAAGGGAGTGGAGGAAGTCCAGGCGGCAGCCCTGCAGATTTCCTCCAGGGAAGCCTGAGTAGCCCAAGCGACCAAAGTGGCCGCATTACGGGTAGAGTGCGCCGTGATACGGCGAGGAACCGGGATGGAGAGGACCTCATAAGCCTTTGCGATGGTGGCACGGATCCAACGCCCCAAAGTGGCTGCCGATACCTTCTTGCCTAAGGAGGATGGCTGAAATGAAACCAGGAGGGCTTCAGTCTGGCGCAGAGAAGAGGTGCGTCGGAGGTAAATGCGGAGAGCCCTTCTGACGTCTAGTGTGTGCCAAGCCCTCTCGAGTGGATGAGTAGGATGAGGGCAGAAGTCGGGAAGGACTAATTCCAGGGCCCTATGGTAAGGGGAATTAATCTTGGGAAGGAAGGTGGGGTCCAATCTGAGAACAACCCTGTCGGGATGAAAGATACATAGGTCCTCTCGGGCTGAGAGGGCAGCCAAGTCCGACACCCTCCTGGCCAATGTGATGGCCAGAAGGAAGGCTACCTTATACGATAGGAACCGTAATCCTACTTCCCTAAGGGGCTCAAACGGGGCCCTGGTCAGGGCATCCAGGACCCGAGGAAGATCCCAGGTGGGATATCTATGGAGAGGAGCAGGCCGAAGGTTGGAGGCTCCCCTGAGAAATTGCCGAATAAGCGGGCGGGAGGCTAGGGAACCCCGTGAACCACAGCAAAGAATGGAGGAAATTGCCGCTACTTGCCTGCGGAGTGTGTTGGGAGCCAAACCTGAGTCAAGGCGATCCTGAAGATAGATGAGGACCTGCTCCGTGGAGGCTGCCGTAGAGGTGATGGAATGTCTGTCGCACCAAGACGAAAATGCTCTCCAGGTGGAGTCGTAGATCCGAGTGGTTGAAGGCCTACGAGCCGCCTGGATAGTCGCGAAGACTCTGGGCGGAAGACGATGGGAACTCAGGAGACGCCGCTAAATCGCCAGGCGGTTAGTTGTAGCCATGCGGCGTCCGGATGAAGAAGAGACCTTTGACGGAGGACGACTCTGTCCAGAGGAAGACGCCATGGAGGCCGAACCGAGAGGGCCATCAGATCCGCGAACCAAGGCCGGCGAGGCCAATGGGGGGCGATGAGCAGCAGTTCCGCCTTCTCCTGTAGCATCTTCCTGATGACCTTGGCAATGACTGGGAGTGGAGGGAAGGCATACAGAAGGCCTGGGGGCCATGCGCTGTGGAGAGCGTCCACGGCCTCCGCTCCTGGTTCCGGAAACCGTGAAAAGAACCTCTGGGTCTGTCGATTGGACTGTGTGGCAAAAAGGTCCAGGACTGGAACCCCCATCAAGGATGTGACTTCCGCAAAGAGCGGAGGGTCCAGAGACCACTCCCCGGGGTCCACCAGGTCCTGCTCAGCCAATCCGCCTGAGAATTCTGGAGACCGGAGATGTGGGCTGCCTTCAAAGATTTGAGGTGTGTCTCCGCCCAGGAGCCCAGTCTCTCGGCCTCCTCCATGAGGTGTCGAGATCGGGTCCCTCCTAGGCGGTTTACGTGGGCCTTGGCGGCCACGTTGTCCATCCTGACGAGGACATGCTTGCCCTGTACCTTGTGGGCAAAGACCCGAAGGGCCAGGTGGATGGCCCGCAGCTCCAACCAGTTTATGTTGTGCTCTAAATCTGCTCGAGTCCATCGACCCTGAGCGAGGAAAGAGGAAAGGTGGGCCCCCCAGCCGTGAAGGCTGGCGTCCGTAGTCAGGATCAGACACTGATGATCCCTGAACTCCCTCCCCTGGAGGAGGGCCCCCGAGTTCCACCAATCGAAGGACCTGAGCACTTTGGGGGGAAGGTGGACAAATCAATGGGAGGACCCCAACCCCTGTTTCTGGTAAGGGAGGAGGAACCACTGCAGGAACCTGCAGTGGAGACGGGCCCAGGGAACTATGCCAATGCAAGATACCATCTTCCCTAGGAGTTGGGAGAGGGAGGCCAGGGAAGAGCCCTTCGCTGTCCTCACTGCCCTGACCAGAGACCGCAGACTGGCCAGGCGATCCCGGGAAAGATAGACCTTGCATTGACCCGTGTCGATGACGGCACCTAGATGCTGGAGACGAGTGGTCAGGACCAGATGACTTTTGGCCCGATTTATGGAGAACCCATGGGCCTCCAGAACCCGGATAGTGGTCGAGAGATCCCGAAGAGCCTGGGGCTCCGAGACTGACTGGACCAGAAGATCGTCCAGATAGAACTGCATCCGGATTAGGATGGCCCTGAGATGGCCCGCTATGGTGGCCAGCAATTTCGTGAATACCCTGGGGGCCGATGAGAGGCCGAATGGGAGAGCCCTGTACTGGTAGTGTTGGTTCGAGAAGCAGAATCGAAGGAACCTGCGGTGGGCCGGGAGGATGGGAACGTGGAGATACGCCTCCGTCAGGTCGATTGACGAGAGGTAATCTCCGACCCTGATGCCCTCCAAGATGGTCTGGAGGGACTGCATCTTGAACCGCCGGTAGACGATCCGGCGGTTCAGGGATTTGAGGTCTAAAATCGCCCTCCACCCCCCCTGAGGACTTTCGAATAATGAACAAGCGTGAATAGAAGCCTTGTCCGTGCTGCCCCTGGGGCACAGGTTCGATGGCCCGAATCTCTAGTAGGTGACGGATGGCAGAGGCCACCAAGAGCCTGGATGGTCGGCTCTGCGAGATGGGACAGCGAAGAAACCTCTCTGGGGGGGAGGAGAGGAATTCGAGAGAGAGGCCAGAACTGATAGTCCTCCTGACGCAGGCATCCGACGAGGTAGCTGCCCACTGGCTGGCAAAGGACGCCAGGCGGCCTCCAATGGGTAGCTGGACCAGGCCGTCAGTGAGACTTACGGAATCCCGGCCCCCTGCCCCCTCGAAAGGGCCATCTGGAAGGACCTCTAGGAGGGGGACCTGGACGGTCCTGAGGTCGAAACTGTCTAGGCGGGGGAAACCGTTGACGATGGCTTCCTGAGAAACCACCCTCAGGAGACCGGAATGGGTGGAAGGAGGATTGGGACCTGAAGTCAGATCGCCGGGACAAGCTAGGAAGGATGCGGCGTTTGTCCTTGGACTCCACCAAGAGGGGCTCCAGAGGAGCGCCGAAAAGCTTGGGCCCTTCAATGGGGAAGAAGCGAGGCGCCATTTAGATTTAGCATCAGCTTGCCACTGTCGGAGCCAGAGCAAGCGTCTAGCAGCTATAGAGGAACCGATGGCCTTGGCAGCAAAGCGAGAAGAATTTAAGGTAGCATCCGCTGAAAAGTCTAGGGCAACTATAACCTTGCTTATATCTTGGTGGGTCCTCAGGTCGGAGACCGGGAGTCTGGCCTGGAGTTGGCGAAGCCATAAGATAGAGGCTCGGTTAAAAAAGGAGGCGGCCAAGGAAGCCTTGACCGACCAGGCAGTAGCCTGGTGTGATCTAACTAGGGAATGCTCCAGCCATCTATCCTCCGGGCGTAGACCTTCATCAGGAGGCCCCGTCAAATTAGAGGGGGCTGACAATTCCGCTACCGGTTGGTCTACTGAAGGGACCTGCAAAAGAGAAGACAGTTCAGGTGCCAAATTATAGAGACGTCTGTCATTAGCTGGGTCCAGAAGCAGGGGCCGCCCATTGTCGTTGAAGAACATCCTTAAATATCTTGGGGCCAGGGATCTCCTCAGATTCAATGGCAGGTTCCTGAAAGAGGGGAACGGAAGAGGAAGGGCCTTCCCCCGCATTAACCGATGAGGTATGAGAGGAACCCAAACCTGTGACGGCCTTGGCCTTGTGGAGCAGGGAACGGAAAAGCTGGGGCTTAAAAAGACCCACAAATGCTGGTTGGGTCTGGGGCCAGACCTTCGTCATCCGACAAATCCTGGTCCAGAGGATCAGGAGCTCCTAAGGATTCCCTGTCCGAATGATCAGGTGACCCTGCCTGGGCTAGAGACTCTGGTCCATGAAGAGCTGCCTCAGCAGCCAAGACAATGGAGCCTTCAATATCAACCTGTGAGCAAGAGTGACTGGAGCCCCAAGAGGAGGTTTCCTGCAACTGCTCCCTAACCCCCATTTTGATGGCTTCCCTGATGAAAGAAGCCAGATCAGAGGTGATCTGATTGCCTGAGGCCAAGGAAGGAGGGGCCATAGGGGCGGGGGCCTGTGCAGGATTTTCTTGGGGTTGAGGCTGGACAGGAGAAGCTTCAGGTTGAGGTCCAAATAATGTTACATTGACCTGCTTAGGCCCTGCAGATGATGGGATGTCCCTATCTGGGGACAAGGCAGGAGATAGAACTTGGCCCGGATTATCCCCTTTCTCAGGCTGAACCTGGGGATCCGGATTTGCTGGGCCTGCAGGAGCAGGTATTGAACCTGCAGAAGGGGCCACCCCAGGAGATGGATGGGGGCTAATGGAGGCTTTCTCCTGCAAGGAGGCTGCCTGGATGGCCTTCTGGATCGCCTTTTCAATAGCCTTATGGCGCTTTAGCTCTTCCCTGGACAAAGCAGAAGATTGGGAAGGCTTAGACCCCTTTGTGGTATGATGGGTTTTTTTGCTTTTCTTAGCAGGAACAGGGTCAGAAGATCCAGGTTCTTCCTGCTGTAAGGGTTGCTTGGCCGATCTGGAAGGCCGATGGGAAGCCATGAGAACTCCTCAATTCCCCTGAGGGAAGGGCAGGATTCAGAGGGGAAGCTGATAGAAAGGGCAAGGCAGACAGTTAGAGGCCTTTAGCCCTCACAAGGCCTCTAGTCGCAACGAGGCCTTCCCAAAATGGCCGCCGGTACACTTAAAATGGCCGCCGGGCCTTCCCAAAATGGCCGCCAGTACACTTAAAATGGCCGCCGGGCCTTCCCAAATTGGCCACCGGTACACTTAAAATGGCCGCCGGACCTTCCCAAAATGGCAGCCAGTACACTTAAAATGGCCGCCGGGACTTAAAATGGCCACCGGGACACTCAAAATGGCCGCCGGGACATTACGAATGGCCTAGGAAACCCTAATGGCCGCCCGGACTCTTAATCCAACTCCCCTCTTACTTACATTTGGAATCCGGGCGATTGGGAGATGATCAGCAGAGCCGATCCACCCGAGGGGCTGGGGCTGCAGAACGAGGGTCTCCGCTGCTGCGTTGAGCCCAGAACCCGCCCGGCAGGGGCTGCGGCTAACAGGGGCCTCAGGCCTCATGGTCAGCCTCCAAAGCGGCTCCGTTGATAAAATCGCCGCAATTTGCTGGCTATCGGATCCCCGATAGCCTCTCCAAAGCCTCTGCCTGGCCAGGCAAGAGGCTAGCCCCTTGTATGCATCAGTAGAGGGAACAGGCCCTCCACGCTAGGGTGAGGACCAGGCTCAACCAGCTGGGAACCTACAGTCCTCACCAGCCAAAAATTGGCCTCCAGCGGTCTCGGGTACGAACCCCTTCGCGCTGGGAGCTCTACCAAAAATTTTTGGGAGCTGTAGATGAAATTTGGTGGCAAAAGGGAAACTTTTGCCAGAGCTAGGCTCAAACGTGCCTTTCACAACCGGATTGAGTCAGAAAGCTGGGAGGCAAGGCAAAGGGGAGGAGCTTCTCAGCTTTGCAGACTCAATCAATAAGTGGAGCGTGTCACTACCCAATCCTGACCACTGGAGCCAGGATCAACGAGAATATACAAAAGTATGAAGGCTATTGCTTAACGCACTGTAAGTCGCCCTGAGTCTCCGGAGAAGGGCGGCATATAAATCAAATTAAAAAAAAAAAGCAAATGAATAAAATACAACCGATCAATTCATAATACACTTGATGATTCACACCTCTAGATATTTGGACTGTGCACTTTGAATTAATTCTTCTACTTCTTCTTGATTTACGGTTTTTATACAAAATCTAGAGATGATGTTTTGTTTGTCTGATAGAACTCACAATGCAAAGATTCCATTTCACTGTCATTGAGTCTGATCCTCCCCATTTTCATATCAGCAGAAAGAAGAAAATATGATTCAACTTTCTCTGCATCAAAGTGAAATGCACTCGCTTAACTTGTTGAAGTAATTGTCTTGTAATGATTGATCAAGTCATGTCAAGATAATACATTCTTACGGCTCTGAGGTGGTGCAAATCTAATTTGGGGAGGTGTTTTGATCTCACGGTTGCTGCTTTATCACTTTTAATTTCAACATTTTGATCTGAAAATGTTGCTCAGCAAAATCCAATACACCTTCAATTGACAACTCAACATGCCGAATGTTCTCTTCCCCACCCCCATATCTTCTTTTGTCAACATCATGTTTTAAATCATGTTATCACTGCTGTTAACAAATACAATTAAGAAGCTGTTCTACTACACAGTCTAGTTCTCGATATAATTGCCCCAACATAGTACCATATAACACATAACTTTTTTTTAAATGTCTATGAACATAAATTAAATGAAAAATCTAACTACATCTTTGATAATTTAGAAGATATGCCAGTGTCAACTATAGCATTTTAGGATGAAGATAGAAACTTCATGATAGAGATAGAAACTCCTCTTGGAAGGAGGGGTGTGTGTGTGTGTGTGTGTGTGAGAGAGAGAGAGAGAGAGAGAGAGAGAGAGAGGGAGAGAGAGAGAGAAAGGGAGGGGAGACAGACAGACAGACAGACAGACATAGTTACACTCTTTTCATAAAGGAATGTATAGAACTATAAAGTTGAAATGCATCACTTAGACTATCAAAGCACAATACTTGGCTCAATGAAGAATGTAAACTGAAGCCTCTTTGATAAGCTTCTTGACTACAAAGAGCAAAAGAGAGCACACACTATCTAGGACATTGATTTCAGTGTTATCTTTATCTCTGCATTTATGTATAATAAAAATAAAAGTCTAGTTCCATGGCAATACGGTTTATTAACCAGTATAATAGAATCAATGACTATTAAGCACAAAAGCTATAATCATCTTCTGGTATTGTGTGACTTAGTGCTTGAGAATGAATGAATGAATGAATGAATGAATGAATGAATGAATTTATTTATTTATTTATTTATTTATAGTTGGGCAGCCAATAAATTTTGCAAATACAGTGTTTCCTGAAAATAAGACCCTGTCTTATATTTTTTTTGAACCCTGAAATAAGCGCTTGGCCTTATTTTTGGGGAGGTCTTCTTATTTTGGGGCACATGGAGCAAGACGGGGCTCCTCTTGCCATCTTACCTGATTTCCAGCTCTGTCTCCCTAACCCTAACCAGAGGAAATGGCGGAGACCGGCTGCGCATGTGTTTAAATATTTTCGAGGAGGGCTTATTTTCAGGGGAGGTCTTATTTTTGGGGAAACACGGTAAATAAATAAATCTCATGTTTTTAGATTGCCTATCTCATTCAAGGAACAGCTCTATTATCTACTATTATCTAGAAGATGCTATCTTTAATGTCTCACTTTAACTTTTTGGTGGCAAAAGGTTTTGGATCTCAAGTCTGAACTTGATGGTTCCTCTGTTATCTTTATAGTCTCATTGCTAAAACTACAAAGAAGGTATGTTGTAATTCAGCACATGAGCTCTTAATATTGTATTATTTCTTTTTAATTTTTATTCACTCTTGTAAATGTCTCTTATTATTTACTGCCTATATTTTGTGTGTGTGTGTGTGTGTGTGATTATACATTTTTGCTGATTATTTGTTAATCTTATTACTTTAGATTTCTATCTGACTGAACTGAAAAAGCTACTTACTAGTCTCTAAGCTGAAATGCCCCCCCCTTTTTTTGCAATATTGTAGTTTATTCTTTTGATTCTCGTGTTTCCCTGTCTCTCAAAACAAATGTCATTTGTACAGTTTAGAAATATAGAAGCCAACTCATGTTGAAAGGAAAAATTCTGAAGGACAGCAGTAATTTCATTAAAATGAAGATGATTATAGTACTCTATGCCCTACTAGCGCTCTGAAAAAATATATCCTGTATTATTTTTTCCTATCAATTCTCATGCAATCAGAAGATGAAAAACAGTTTGCTTTTGAAAGAGCTTTGAAAATAAAACAGAAAGCCTATAGGAAGGTGATTCTAAATAACTTTGATTGACTTAAGATTTCATATTTCTGGTCCTTGTTTTATTTCAATGTAGAAATATATTGTGCTGAAGCAGTTCCTTTCCCTACACTTAGAAATTTCATCTAATTCTTTCCAAACCAAATTCTATACTTCTTAGGGTAAAGTAAAAGAAGTGAATACCAATTCCAAAGTATCTATCATTCAGAGTGGGTTTCAGAAGCTTCTGACCAGTTCTGGAGAACCGGTAGCAGAAATTTCGGCCAAAGAGGTTGTAAAAAAAATACTTTTAAAGGGCTTTGATGATCCCAGCCGAGTTGCCTGATCGTCAGAGCCTTTTTTTTTCTTTTAAAAGCAAAAAAAAAAAAAAATGCTTTTAAAAGAAAACAAAAGCCTCTGACAATCAGGCAACTCAACTGGGATCATCAGAGCCTTTTAAAAGCATTTTTTCTACAACCTCTTCAGCCGAAGAAGTTGTAGAAAAAATGCTTTTAAAAGTTTTTTAAAAAAAGAGTTGGCCATGCCCACCCTGTCACATTACACACCCCCACCAAGCCACCCCCACAGAACTGGTAGTAACAAATTTTACATTTCACCACTGATCTTTTTCCATCCTACCTTAAATCTGCATCTCTCTTCCTAAACGTCTAAGTCTCTACCTATGATTAGACATAACATACTTCTTCAAAAACCATTCTACTATATCCAAAAATATGACGCACTGCAGTATAGAAGAAAGGATGCTATCTACTTCTTACTTACAGGCAAGCAACAAAACAATCCAATTTTAGGATGTGTACACAAGTAATGGCTTTATACTTTAACTCCATGACAATACTATACAGTCCTTTCAATATATTTCATAAGGTTATTGTCTATTTAGAAGGTCATGAGAATCAGTGGTTGAAATGTAAACAATGACTCTGAATAAGCGCATTAAATGTCATTTGAGCATCAGTGCTGTTGCATCCACACCTAAGCTTCTTAGACTAGGAACTCTAGAATTATTTTTCTAACTAATAGCATAGTTAGAACAAGCACCTTGTCCTTTTTCATGTCAGTCAATGTACAAGGAACTGGAAAAAAGGGAGTGACAATTTGTTGTGTCTGGCCATTGTTCCCTTCATAAGCAGAAACCAAAAACTCCACAATGCTTTGGCATGCTCCCAGTCCATAAAGCCATAATTTGGAATCA
The DNA here is from genome assembly GCA_022577455.1 of Arizona elegans. Classification (NCBI taxonomy): domain Eukaryota; kingdom Metazoa; phylum Chordata; class Lepidosauria; order Squamata; family Colubridae; genus Arizona; species Arizona elegans. The sequence continues at coordinate 10,600,931 of JAKOOJ010000014.1, forward strand.
GCTACATAGATATTTATTTATGTTCCAGCTTTATACTTCCTTGTTTTTCTCAGATTTTTCACATTGCAGTAATATTGGGAGGTGAGAGAGAGAGGTGGGGAGGGGGCTGGGACAGAAAAAAGAACAACAACAGCAATAAAAATCTGGCCCAGCAAGAGAGATTAAATAATTAATTAATTAAGCCTCTAATGTTCTGGCTATTATGAAGAGCACCTTGAGTGCTCATAAGCAATTATGGTGATGATAACTTTAGATGAAATGAAGCAAAATGTGCAGAATTTATCTTCATGTTCAGTTTTCTACATAATCAAATGGCCTTCATTTATCTTAGTTCACTTTCTGTTTGGCTGATTAGTTAACTGGCTTCAAAAGCAAAATATGAACTAACTGACAAATTGTACCTTTTAGTTCCCATGCTGTCCAAGAGTTAATCTCAAACTTCATCATTAATCATGTAAACCAGAGATTCCTGTTGGAAACAAATACTCAGAAGGTCATGCTTATTTAGAAGCTTTCCAGAGGACTGGCTTTCTAAATGTTTTCTAAAATGTTTCGAATCTACTAACTGGAGAAGTGTGGAAAGAATTTCAATCCTATCTGCAACATGCAATGGCATATTCTTCAATTTATGGAAAGTTACGAGATCTTTGTAAGCCCATTTACGAACGAGCTTCCTTTCCAGAACAAGTTTAGCAACCCTATTCTAAAACTGGAAATCATCAAACAGTCCAAATAGGAAAAGAGGGTTGGTAGAAAATATATTTTGCCCACTTACGTATCAGTTTGAATAACTCAAGTTCTTGGATTAGGTCAGTTGAGAAAAACATCATAAAAAATTCCCTCCATGAGACTTTGGGAATTCTCATAGCCAAAATATACAACCGTGCCTGAAAAAGTAGGATAAAACACTTGACAATGTTGCATAATAATGGGCTTGATGGGGCAATTTTGCAACAGTTTGTAAAGTTGCGGTAAGACCATACTTGGAATATTGCATCCAGTTTTGTCACCACTATATAAAAATATGTTGAGACTCTAGAGAGAAGAGCAACAAAGATGATTAGGGGACTGCAGGATAAAACATATGAAGAATGGTTAAATGAATTGGGAACATCTAATTTAATGAAAAGAAGGACTAGGGATGATATGATAGCAGTGTTCCAATATCTAGGGGACTGCTGCAAAGAAGAGGGGCTCATCCTATTCTCTAAAGGCCTTGAAGGCAGGACAATCAAGGAGAGAAGCAACCTAGAACTAAGGAGAAATTTCCTGATAGTTAGAACAATTAATCAGTGGAATAACTTGACTCCAGAAGTTGTAAATGCTCCAACACTGGAGGTTTTTAAGAAGATGTTGGACAACCATTTGTCTGAAGTGGTGTAGGGTTTCCTGCTTGAGCAGGGTGTTGGACTACTCCAACTCTATTATTCTGTTAATTTCCTATATCACTTTAGACTCTTGCTGATCCTATTTTATAGGGCGACCATCAGCAAAAGGATAATTCACTGTCAGTTTTATTGCTTTCAATTAAAATGTTCACTTACAGTTATTCATGTCCATATGGAATAATTTAACGCAGCCTAATTTCTCTATTCTATTGAAACTTGTATAAATGCTTTTTCACGAGCTCTATGTTACCTTGCCCATCAGGTTACATTTTATTAGCGCACACACCAGTTTCAGATGTTTTACGATTTTATTTCTTGTTAATGTTTTTTTTTCTGGATCTCTCCACAAATGATTTTTAAGCCTATAGCACTGTGATTTCTTGTCTCACTTGAAGTATTTTTAATGTAAAAAAATAAAATAAAATAATGTAAGGTACTTTTCATTTTGCACTCTTGATGAAGGCCCTCTATTCAAGGAGGCTATAATATGTAACACTGCACATTAAATAAAGATATTCAAAAATCTACCATGGCAGTAAATCTATTCTATCCATAGCAATATCTCCAGAAAATATATCAGCAACTTGAGATGAAACCATGTGATTAAAAAATAAAACCATTTTGTAATGCAACACTCCTTGTTTTAGAATTATTTAATATTAGCGCAGCAGTTTCATTCTGTAGTTTAAATGTTCACTACAACATGAACAAGCAGGAAAGAGAGGTAATAAACAAACATTGGCTTGATATATTTTGGCACTAGTGAAAAGGGAACTCTGAATATTCCCTTCTGCTTGTCTGAACTGATAAAACTTAGCGGTTTTATTTATTTATTTGCTGCAACTTATGTGCTATTGCAGTCCAACAGGATTCTAACTATAGTATAGTTCAGGCAAGAAACATTTAAATCCTATTAGGATTTAAACTGTAGCTGCTGTTAATCACAATTCTGGATCTGGATAATATGGCAGATAATAGTTAAGCAAGAGTTATAACAAAGTTAAGAAGCTTCCCAGTCTGTCACAAGCTGAAATCTTGATCCACCTAATTCAAATATATACTTTAAAAGGTAAAGGTTCCCCTTGCATGTAAGTGTTAGTCGTTCCTGACTCTAGGGGGCGGTGCTCATCTCCGTTTCAAAGCTGAAGAGCCAGCACTGTCCAAAGACATCTCCGTGGTCATGTGGCTGGCATGACTAAACGCTAAAGGTGCACAGAACGCTGCTACCTTCTCATCAAAGTTGGTCCCTATTTTTCTACTTGCCTTTTTTACGTGCTTTCTAACTGCTAGGTTGGCAGAAGCTGGGATAAGTAACGGGAGCTCACCCTGTTACACGGCACTAGGGATTCGAACTGCTAAACTGCCGACCTTTTGATTGACAAGCTCAGCATCTTAGTCACTGAGCCACCACATCCCTAAATTATGGTTAACTGCAGTATACAGATCTTTCTCTAGAACATCATCAATCACAACCTTTTAAAAGAATAAACAGCTAAACAGTAAATACTAGCAAAAAACATTAGTTAACCAATAATGCTATTATAAAGATGTTTATCAATATCCTATATTATGTATTCACATTCACCTATTTCTGTGGGCAGTAAGAAGTAATAAAGAAATGGAGCAGATGGAGTCAAGCAGAAGTGCAGTCTTATATTAACTTTCTTGCATACTTCAGAATATCTGCAATTTAATAACCCAGCAAATATTGAGCAAATTTCTCAATTAAAGTATGTGCTTGTGACAAAATAGTTTAAAACAAATGGAAACACGGAAATGTTTCTTGTTCACTTGAATGAGTGAGATGGGCAAATATTAACATTAGTTTCAAACATGAATAATTTTCTATCATCATCCAGGGTTTCGGCTGATCCAGAGGTTTGACAAGTTTATGTTCACCTCCACTGAACAGAAGGTAAAGGCCAATAGAGAATCGGTGTTAATGGCCATTAAAGTAGGGGATTCTGTACCAATTTATCAGGGACAAATGTCACTGAGTTAACTGAAAGTTGGTTCTGATTAGATAGGATTCAAGTACAGACTTGAATTGTGCTCTACATTTTGTGAAGGTTTTAAAGCCAGATAACTTTATAATTATATTATAGATATATTATAATGGATGATGCTTCAGGATGGGTAAATTTTGATTTCCTTCTTTCAGGTTAAAAGTAGCTGCAGTTTTGTTCGATATAAATTATGGCCAGGATTATAACCAACAGCCAACAAAGAAAAAAAGTTTGATATGGCTCTCCAAATCATATATTGTTTTGGAACCAGTAGTATTCATGTATATTCATAGTATTTTTATTAGACTAACCACAATGTGGTGTTTGAGGTGTGTATGTATGTTCAGTGGTGATTATTATGCTTGTTTCCAAGGTGAATGGACTGGTTGGGATAACTAGAGATCATCTGGACTCATCATGTGGAACGCAAGAACTGGAAGTATACCTCCAGAGGAACTTTAGTACCTCAGACACCACTGGATGCCTTCAGAAAAGAAGACTGGTATGTAGGAATAGATAAGGACAACAACAAGAAGAATGGTGATGTATGGAATTTAGGAGATGTAACATGAAAGGTTTGGGATCATCAGAAGTTATGGTGGCTTTAGAGCAGGACAAATGGTCAACAGGGCATGAAGATAGTGTGGAGGCTTAAAGGAATAAGGTATGCCATAAAAAGTCCTCTCTTGAGACTTTTTCTATCATCCAGATCATGGGTCCTCAAACTACGGCCCACAGGCTGCATGCGGCCCGCCGAAGCCATTAATCTGGCCCTCACAGGACCATGAGGCTGCCCCACCCACATCGCCCCACCCACCCTTCAGCCAAGCTCAGGACTTACCTTCACGAGCCCCGCAGGCTGGAACTGAAAGGTAAGGTCAACAATTTTTGCCTGCAGAATGATGCTAGAGGTGGGGGAGGTAAAAAGTGGGGTGCACAGAAGCCCCAGGAGGCCAAAATATGGTTAAAACGGCCTGTTTTTCACCTCTCCCGCCTCCAGAAGATAGATGATAGATAGATAGATAGATAGATAGATAGATAGATAGATAGATAGATAGATAGAGAGGGAGAAGGAGAGAGAGACACACAGACAGAGACTTGATTGTAAGCTCCTTGGAGCTGAGAAGAATTGCTGCAAAACTGAGTTTTCTGAAGTGGGCCACTAGACTCCTAAACAACTGAAAAAAATGATCTAGTAAAAAGAAAATGCAACCAAAAGAGCAACATGCAAACAAAAGCAAATAAAACACCCTCAGGAGCAAAACAAATTAAAGTTTAATTGGTGTGCATTGTTTAATGAACTGTTAAACTGGCTACGTCCACCTAGTCACATGATCTAGCCACACCCACCCAGTCACATGACCACTTACCCACACCCACCAGTCACATGACCACCTAGCCACACCCACCCAGTCACAGCCCACCCAGCTGGTCCGGCCCCCCATCAGTCTGATGGACCATGAATTGGCCCCCTGTTTAAAAACTTTGAGAACCCCTGAACCAGATGCATTTGGTAGGACCAAGGTAGCTGCTGGACTGAGTGCTGGCCAGACAAGGAAAATGAGATTAGTGCTGTTAGAGACCCCATGAGTTGGTTTATCTGTTGTTGTTGCCTCCAATGTTAGAAGGGTCCTTTGATATGGGTTGAATTTGTTGGTACCTCAGTTCCCTCAATGGCTTGTGCATGGAGGAGGAAAAAATAGGGATGGAGTCACAGAGAGGACCTGGAGAATATTGCAGTGGGACAGACATTGATGGATTGGGAGCTGCTTTTGGTAATTAAAGATTTGCACCAAGCAATTGGTATATAGTGGTCTTCTGAATGAATACCATTGGTGTCTTATTTTAGGATATGGGAAATGGTAATTGGTTCCCTACCATTTACTTGGCATATGTACAGTGGACACATTCTGATCACTTCAATTAAACAATGTCATTGTTGTGGTCCGCCAGCAGCCTGCGGAGCTGGCAGCAGAGTCAGACAGTGAGGAGGCTGGGGAGGACCATGGGCCAGTCCTGGAGTCTGGAGAAGGCTCAGACGAGGGCTCTGCATTGGAGGCAGAGAAAGGGCCATATGGGAGGTACGTGTTGCCTCCGGAGCCTCCAGAGTCGGACCTCAGCGAGGCAGAGGAACCGGGGGAGTCTGTTCCCAGTGCGCACATGCGCAGAGCTGCCAGAAGGCAAGAACAGCTAAAACAAAAGGGACATCTTGGGAGTAGGGCTGGGAGATGATTGGCTCCTCCCATAAGACTTAAAAGAGGAGCAAAGGCATGTGGGACTTTGCAGGAAGCAACGTTTGTTCATTTTGTTTAGCTTAAAGCCTGAAGCTCTGTTTGATTCTGGACTTTGTGTGGCTTTGCCAATTAGGTCTTTGGCAGCATGTCAAGGGAGATAAAGATGGGTGATTATCCCAAAGGATTTCTCCTGAAGGACTCTTTACAACTAATTGGGACTCCTCTGTGAATGAACAGAATTCACAACTGTTGCAATAAAAGAGGTTTTTGGGAGTACTCATGTGTTTTAATGACTCAGGAAGCTAGGTCACAATAGTTATTTCAAGCAATCTAGGAAGAATGTCTTCTTGGTGGCAGTTCCTCCCTTTCCAAATGACATCCACTCAGATAACCTTACTGCTTTCACTTATTGATCTTCTATACAGTGTTTAAAAAATGATTCATCTAACAGGATTGCGATTGGGTGATTGTCAATGTATTTTTTGGGGGGAGGGGTGTGGTTTTTTGTGTTATGTAGTTGGTTTTCTGGCCAGGTGTATTCTTTCTGATATATGCTCTTTCTCTTAATTGTAAGCCAACCAGAGCTGTCGAGAGGTTGGACAGCCTCAAAATTGTATTGAATAAATAAATGGCCTGCATTCCCCTTTGTGCTAAATACTTCCATTATTAAAGTGATCCATGATGTTTACCAAAAGGAAGCAACTTTATGGCTTAGTGCGATGACTGAAAACCAGTCATTCTGCTGCAGTTGACAAATCATGGGTAGGATTTTTGCACAACTTCTTTTAAAAAGCCCTGAGAGAAAGGATTAGCAAATGGGAAGAGACAATGGCCAAAATTATTCTAATTGGTGGTTTGTTTGCATATTTGCATATGCAGGGACGCGGTGGTTCAGTGGCTAAGATATTGAGCTTGTCGATCAAAAGGTCAGCATTTCAGTGGTTCGAAACTCTAGTGCCGCATAATGGGGTGAGCTCCTGTTACTTGTCCCAGCTTCTGATCAACGTAGCAGTTCGAAAGCACATAAAAAATGCAAGTAAAAAAATAGGGCCACCTTTGGTGGGAAGGTAACAGCGTTCCGTGCGCCTTTGGTGTTTAGTCATGCCAGCCACATGACCATGGAGACGTCTTTGGACAGCGCTGGCTCTTCGGCTTTGAGTATTGGAGTTGAGTACCGCCCCCTAGACTAGCACATATGTGCGAGGGGAACCTGTTACAAGGATTGATGGATCAGGCCCAATGAAGAGACTTGAGACTTCAAGTAAAATATCTCTCCTTTTATTTGCAGGTTCATCATATCATCACTTGGTTACATTAGGATCTGAGCAACATGGAGGAGTGTGCCCACCTTTTGTACCTGTGGGCGGGGATTCAGGTAAGGAGGGGCCTATGGGAGGAGCTGGCCAGGTGGGTGTCTGGGTTAACCCTTGCACTGCTGAGCTATAGCTGGTCCCTGGCACGGGTAGGGCATTTATACCTGACAAATCCCCCTCTAAATGCCTGACCTGTGTCTGTAGGCCTGACTGACCGGTTGGTACCCTGTGGTGAATGTTGAGCTTGGAAACTAAGTGTGAGTGTTGTTTGCCCTGCAGAGGTTTTGTGAGTATGTCTGCGGTCTGTTCTTCTGTATCGCAGTGTATGGCCTTTATGAAACCGATTCTGGAGAGCTGTCTCACGTGCTTGTATTTTATATCTATGTGCCTTGATCTTTGCCCTACAGCGTCGGACATGGATATTTCTATAGCGGCTTTGTTATCCTCGTAAATATTTATTGGGTAAGTTGGTTCTTTCCACACGCTGGCCAGTAGGTCGTCGAACCAGATGAGGTTGTTGGCGGCTTTGGAGAGGCATATGTATTCAGCTTCAGTAGTCGAGGTTGCCACCAAGATTTGCTTGCCTGTATACCAATGTACCGGACTGTTATTTAAGTAGAATATGTATCCAGACGTGCTCTTCCGGCCTTTGGCGTCTCCGGCCCAGTCAGCATCGGCGTAGCAGGAAAGGATGGGTTCGTTGGATTTTTCAGGCTCTAGGGTTAGGCATGCATTGGCACTTTGTTTCAGGTATCTTAGCACCCTTTTCACTGCGTCCCAGTGGTATGTGGTGGGTTTGCTCACGTGTCTGGACAATAAATTAACTGATAGGGCAATGTCTGGTCTTGTCCAGTTAGCGATATACAGGAGAGAGCCTATGACTGACCTGTACAGCGTGTTGTCTTCAAATCTGGGTGATTCATCATGCATGTTTCTCAAGAAGTCCGTCTGCATGGGCGAATCACACCCCTTGGCGTCTGCCATGTTGCACTTGTGGAGTAACTCTTCTATTTTCTCTTTCTGTGACAGCTGGAAACCTTTTGGTGTTTGGTTGACTTGCACCCCCAGGTACCGGTTTATCTTTCCGAGGTATTTTAGGGTGAAGTGCTCACTCAGTCTGCTGGCGAAGGTGTCGCGGTTCTCTTCGTGCTTGCTGATATATAGTATGTCATCCACGTAAACCAGGATGTATTCTGGCGAGTCCCCCTCCTTCCTGGTGAAGAAGCAGTTGTCAGCTATGGTCGCCGTGAACCCCATAGACTTCAGTGCCTCTACCAAGCATTCGTACCAGCGTTTGCCTGATTGCTTCAGTCCGTATAGGCTCTTGTGGAGTAACCAGGTGTCCCCCCTGTTGGTTTCTTTGCTGTGAGGCGCTCTGATGTATATCTCTTTATCTAGATTGGCGTGCAAGTAGGCGGTCTGCACATCAAACTGGTGCACCTCCAGTCCTAGCAGAGATGCGATGACCAAGGCGCTTTTTACACTCTCTGTCCTTACGGTGGGCGAGTAGGTGTCAGTGTAGTCCTCCGGGAACCTTTGAGCAAACCCCTGGGCAACTAATCTTGCTTTGTATAGGCTCTGCCCACCCTCTAAGTTTTTGATCTTGAAGATCCATCGGGTGCCTATTGTGTTCTTGCCCTCTGGGACTTTGGTTGGAGTGTAGACCTCTAGCTTCCTCAGGCTGTCCAGCTCTTTGGCCATGGCTAACTCCCACTTTGCCCTCTCTTCCTGGGGTAGTCTCAATACCTCTTCGTAGGAGTTGGGTGTGACATGATTCGTGTGTACGTGCATCACATAATCATTTAGCCTTCTTGGCAATTGGTTTCTGGTAGACCTGACCGGTCTGTCTACTGTCTGCTCAGTGTCATGCAGATGTCTGGCCTCTCTTTGGGTCAGTGAGTCTACACTTATCTTGGGGTGATTCTCCTTCCATCCCTCAACCTTGATGCCTTGGAGGTTGGGCCTGGGCCTACCCCCTTCCCGTCTATCCACTGTCTCGCTTTCGTCTTGAGCTTGCTCAACTGGACTATCTTCTCGCTTGGTGGATACCTCGTTTAAGTGTATTCTGGACCAGTTGGCTTGCTCATGGAAAGTCGCTGTCCTAGATACCACGAATCTATTATTGCTATCCACAAACCTGAAGCCCTTGGTTCCTGGCTCGTATCCCATAAACCTCAGTCTTCTGGATACCTTGTCCCCTTTTTTGCGTAACTCTTTGGGTATGTGGACATCAGCGGTCACGCCGAATACATGTAAGTGTGCTATCTGTGGCTTTTTGTTGTACATGAGCTCGTATGGTGTTTTGTCTATCACACTGGACCATGTTCTGTTGAGAGTGTAGTTGGAATAGACCAGGGCTTCAGACCAGAAGTGCTGGCCAATGCCCGCGTCCTCTAAGGCGCACCTGACCATCGTCTGGAGCGTGGAGTTGCGCCGTTCTGCGACCCCGTTCTGAAAAGCGGAAAACGGGGACGACGTAAAGTGAATCACGCCTTTGGACCTGAGCCAATGGGAGAAGTCCTTAGATAGAAACTCAGATCCTCTGTCAGTCATGATTTGCTTGATCTGTGTGTTGTTTTGGGTTTCTACTCTTTTGTAAAACTCTTTGAATTTCTGGAAGGCCTCACCCTTTTTCCTTAAAGTATAGACGAAGCCATATCGACTAAAGTCATCTACTATGGTGAGAAAGTATCTTTTCTTGTAATTTATGGATGGCCTTAGGGGCCCTACCAGGTCCATGTGAACTAGGTCGAATATTTGTTTGGCGGCGCGTAACGACTTCTTGGGCCTGGGTTTTACCTTTAATTTTGAACATTTGCACACTGAGCACTCGAGGTAGTTTTCACAGTTCTTTATTTTGACACCCTCGGTACAATTGGCCATTTTCTGGACCACGGGGAAGCTGGCGTGCCCTAGCTTCCGGTGTAGCAGATGAGCACAGTCGTCATGCATGGGTTTGCCTATTGAGGGCCCCTTTTGGGTGTGTCTGTTGTGTCGTGTCTCTTGTGTCGTGTCGCCATCACTATCTACCTCTCTCCCATCTACTTGTTCTCCCTCAGTCCTGCCCTGATCGGTGCCCTCTGTGTCCTCTGAGCTGGTGCACACGCTGTGGGCGTCATCCTCATGGAAAGTTATGTACGGTAACCCTTGGTTGACGGTTACTCTCCCTATATCTTCCCCATCCTTGCTGACTTTGACATAACCATTTGTGAAGGTCACCTCAGCCCCTGATTCCTTGCTAAGCTTTACTGCGGCTAGAATGTTGTGGGGTATCCCCGGGACTAGCAGTACCCCCTCTATTTTCCCCAAGCCTGGCAATGTAACTGTCCCTTTGCCTGTCACCCTAACCTGATTTTGGTCTGCGACTTTGATCGAAAAGTCTTCCCTCTTGAATGATGAGAGTAGCTTCTGATTGTAGGTGGTGTGATTGGAGGCTCCCGAGTCCAGGAGCCATGAGCTGGTGCCTTTGTCTTGGTATGTGATGCGTGTGCGCTCGCCTATCCCGTATAATGACCCTGTCCTGCTGTCACGCGAGCTGTCTCTGTTCCCCCTCCTGTCCCTGGGATTGGGTGAGTCCCTGCGCCTATACCTTTCTTCCGATGTGTGCCTTTCCGTTTGTCTGTGCCTGTGCTCTGGTCTGCCTCTCTCCCTATAGTTCTTGGGGCAGTCCCTTTTGATGTGTCCCCTTGACCCGCAGATATAACATTCTGGCATGTTGTGTTGTCTCTCTTGGAAGACTACTCTCTTCTCACTCTTATGTTCTCTGGGAGGGCCGGGGCGGCTCCTTCTCAGATTATCTTCTGCGATCAGCTTATTGGATAGCTTCTCCACGGATAGCATTCCCAGACTAATGGTATCTAAGTGTGTCAAGAAGTTATTCCATGAGTGATCTAAAGAGTTAATTATTACACTCTTCATAATCTGGTCGGAAATAACTTCTCCCCTGAGGTGTAGCTCTGCCCTGGTACCGCTTAAGGACACTAGGTGCTCACTCATAGGTGTTCCTGGCTTAAGTCTGGCAGAAAAGAAGTCTTTGGAGATTTGGGTGGTGGTGGACACACTCTCACTGTAAAATAACCCAAACATTTTTCCTATAATTTCTGATACTGTGAGGTTATGTCCAATACAGTGGTAAATAGTGGGTGATATGCTTGCAATTAAAAGATAGAATGCCCTATGGTGCATGCAATCCAGCTCTAAAGACCATGGTCTCTCTGGGGGATCATTAATAAAATGAGACATATTCTCTTTTAGGAATACCACTTGGAGTTGCTGTGACCACTCTAGGATATTGCCCCCATCCATTCTCAACTTGGGAAAGTCAACAGGTAAGTTCCCAGCACTATTAGTAAAGTTACTTACTGCTGGCTGTTGTCCATGGTTCCTTATGTGCCTATAGCAGCAGAAAGGCATGGGAACGCTTGCCGGTAGTTTAAAAGTCCCGCTTTGTAATTTTTTTCTTTTTTCTTCCTCTAGGCGGAAGAGCGCATGCGCGAAGTCCATTTCAGCTCTGCCGTCGCTGTGGAAGGACCTGTTCATCGCGGCTCCGCTGTAGAGGCCTCTGTCGGTCGGGTAGGCCTCGGCTTCGGCCTTGGGGGTCCAGGTGTGCTCCGGAAGGCGTCGTCCAGCAGCTGCTTCTCCGGAATGAAGATCCTGGCGGCGCTGGGGCTCCGGCGATGGCTGTAAGTAGCTGCCCCAATCCATGCGGTCCGGGGTGTGCGGCCTGGGCGATCGGAGGCGCGGTGTCCCTGGGTGCGAAGGTGGGCTGGCGAGTTGTCGCGGGCGTCGGTGGCTCTCGGGTGGGTGCTTCGTTGCCCCTCTCCTCGTCTTCCCTTTTGTTTTGGCCTCTCCGGCTTCTCTTTAGTGATTTTGAGGCCTGGGCCGAAGGCAGCGGCAAGGGTCTTCATGGCCCTATCCACTTGCCGCTCGCTGGGGGTGTACCAGGGGTCGGAGTCGGATTCGGTCCCCTCTCCCCGGTCACTTTCACCATGGTTTATGGTCCGGCATTTTTCGCGCGCCGGCCATTTTGAATTCTGTTTGTTGGTTGGTTGGGGGTCGGCCATCTTGTCCGACCACATGGACAAAGATGGCCGCCGTTTCAAATTTAGAGTGGGGCTTTGGGGCTCGGTGGCCGTTGGAAGTGCCCTTTTGGGCGATCCACTCACCGAGTCCAGCTCCTCGAGTTCGGAGTCCGAGCCTTCTTCGCTCCTTGCCACCTCTCGGTCGATTATGAAGCTCCGCAGGTCGGCAAGGAGGTTCTTGTCGCCGGCTCGCTCTTTCAACAGCTGCAGGACGTCGAGTCGTAGCTTCTCTTCTTCTTGGTCGTGGTGGGCCCTTTTCCCTTTCTCGATCTCCCCCCTTTCTTCCGTCGCGGTGGCTTTGGGGGTGGTTGAGGTTCCTGCCTTCCCTGGCGAGTCCGATGGGTTGCTTTCCCGTTGCTTCGGGGGTGTCGCCATTCTGCAGGTAGGTACGGGTCCTTGTCTTGTGGCTTGGGATCTCTGGGCCTTACCAACCATCCTCTGCTACCATTTTGTTACAAGGATTGATGGATCAGGCCCAATGAAGAGACTTGAGACTTCAAGTAAAATATCTCTCCTTTTATTTGCAGGTTCATCATATCATCACTTGGTTACATTAGGATCTGAGCAACATGGAGGAGTGTGCCCACCTTTTGTACCTGTGGGTGGGGATTCAGGTAAGGAGGGGCCTATGGGAGGAGCTGGCCAGGTGGGTGTCTGGGTTAACCCTTGCACTGCTGAGCTATAGCTGGTCCCTGGCACGGGTAGGGCATTTATACCTGACAGAACCTTTACCTTTCCTTGCATATTTTAAAACGGGACACCAAAACTGATGATTATAAATTTGTTTCAGTAAAGTAGATACTGATGAAACTCAAAAATGTTCTACAGAACCCACATTATACTCAAAGTTGACATTGTATCTGAATTCCATACCTCCCAGCACTTTTGATAGTTCAAAATTTTAAGGAGAGAAGCTTCTCAAAATCCATTGTTATTACGGGATACTGAGTCGGTATTTAGACTGCAATAAATGATTATTAGTAGTATGAAACAGAGACTGCAGCATTTTTTTAACCCTCTGGGATATTTATGCAGTTGTATATTTCATAACCCAATGTCAAACCTCTGCAATAAACAGAATTTTCTTATCAAGCTGAGCAGACTCTGGCTCATTGTGGAAGATAAAAAGAGAAAGGGAGACAGGGTGTAACTGTTTCAGATTAGAGTTTACTGTAGCACATTTCCTTTTATCATTGCCTTATTATCAAGGGAACAAAATAGCCATCCTGTATATAAATCAGCTTTAAAATGTAGATCTGCTCTCTCTCTTTTTTTTCCCCATGAAAAAAACCCTAAAAGTTAGAGGGCATCAGAATGGGAAAAGGGAGGGTGTAACAAATCATTAATTTCTGCAGTTTGTTGTTTTTACCCTTTTAGTTTAAATTAATTTGCATGAAAATCAAGCGGTAATTAGAAGAGATATTCCATAGAGTTCACACACCGTGTACACTATCTGATACCATTAGTAAAAAAAGATAAGAGTCAATAAACAAAAGAGGATTTTCTCTAAACAAATGCAAGGCATTTAGTGCAGTTTGTCTTATTTGAATGTACAAGAGAAGTTTACTTTTTATTTAATACTTCTAACCTGCAAAAGAAAAAGAAAAAAAAAACAAGGTTGGAGAGAAAGTGCAACAATTTTAGTCTCTAAGGTTCATTTCTTAGCTAAGCTTCGAGCAGATTCCATCAACAGTAACCGGTCCAAAGACATAAATATCAAAATACAGCAACATTCACTATTAAATTCAATATTCAGGGGTCACTGTTCCACAGGAAGGGAGACCATGACTGATAAGATGTTTCTATTAAGTTTGTATAAGATGGTATTTCATCAGTGGAGTTGCCATTTGGGAAGTCTCAACTGGTTCACCAAGACTCAATAGATGGGCAGCGATGATGAAGTATTTGAACTATGGGTATGTCTAGTTTAATGAAAAGAAGGACTAGGGGAGACATGATAGCAGTGTTTCTATATCTCAGGGGCTGCCACAAAGAAGAGGGAGTCAAGATATTTTCCAAAGCACCTGAGAGTAGGACAAGAAGCAATGGGTGGAAACTAATCAAGGAGAGAAGCAGCTCAGAACTGATAGTTAGAACAATTAATCAGTGAGACAAATTGCCTCCAGAAGTTGTGAATGCCCCAACACTGGAAATTTTTAAGAAGATGTTGATAACCATTCGTCTGAAGTGGTGTAGGGTTTCCTGCCTAAGCAGGGGGTTGGACTAGAAGACCTCCAAGATCCCTTCCAACTCTGTTATTCTATTCTATTCTATTCTATTCTATTCTATTCTATTCTATTCTATTCTATTCTATTCTATTCTATTCTACTCTACTCTACTCTACTCTACTCTACTCTACTCTACTCTATTCTATTAACTACAAGATGCCTTAAAAGTGAAAAGCAGCAGCTTGAATTGCACCTGAAAGCTACCTGACAACGAACCCAACTCCCATAATGATGGTGGCACAAGACCAAACCTAGGCATGTCAAAATGCCAAACCCAAAAAATTCAAAGAAACCAAGAATTCAAACCTGACCTGTGTGTAATTTTCCATTATGGCATTATGGCTAGGTACGGACATTGCTTTTCAAACCATCTTATGCTGTCCCTGCTGAATCATCTGGGTGGATATCAAATTTTTTTGGAACTGGACGCACCAGAGTATAAGACGCACCTTAGTTTTTGGGGAGGAAAATAAGAAAAAAGCTGATTGGCGGGTGGATCAGCCTCCCGGAATACCCCCAATCAGCTGTTCCCAGAGATGAATTTTAGCAATAGGATTGTTGGTTGTAAGCTCTGCACCTTGTTTTGTTTTGTTTTGTTTTGTTTTGTTTTTGCTTTTTTGAAACTTCTGCCTCTGAAATTCTGTTTCAGAAAAAACTTTTTTTCCTGCCTCCAAAAGCCTCCGAAACAGAGCTTCAGAAAAAAATCCTTTTCTGAAGCTCTGTTTCGGAGGCTTTTTTTCTGAAGCTTCTTTCAGAGGCTTTTTTTCTGGTGCTCTGTTTGGAGGCTCTTTTTAGCCTCTGAAACCTCCATTTGGGAGGCTGAGTGAGAATACATTCGGAGTTTAAGATGCACCCAGGTTTTCACCCTCTTTTTTTGGGGAAAAAGGTGCGTCTTATACTCTGAAAAATACAGTAATTGTCCTGGAGGGCAAAATTGCAATAGTCTAAGCGTGAGGTGACAAGGTGGTGAGTGCAGAATAATTTCTCAATGTTTGCAATGGGCAGTGTATGCATAAAAGATTTAGGAAGATTTCACTTACTAGATTGGTCTTTGTGCATCAAGCTTAACAAGTTAAGTTTGCCTGGGTTGCTTTTGGGGAAAAAAAAAACTAAATCTAGGAAAGAGCTGAATGTATTTTGCTAAAAATTAAATTCTGGTTCACCAAGCTTTGTTAAAACATTTATCCTTTGTTAAAATATTTATCCTAATTTATGAGCTCAGCCAGTGTCTGTTATATTCAGAAACTGCCTGACAAACAATACAGAGGATTACCGAATTCTCTTTCTCCTCACCCCCAAGTCTCAAAGCTATAGAGATCCATTATATACAGGCCCTAAAAGCACATTTCACATCCCTTTCCCTTCTCTTTCTCTGCAGTGTAAATGCATCAGTCACAAAAGAACAGATGCTGCTCTGAGTCAGAATAACAGAAACTGTACTAAATTTTAAACAACCCTTCTTTTCATCTAATTCTCATTTAGATTAACGACATCCAATTTGGTCCAAGTGAGTGAAATCCATAGAATGTCTCACTTAACTGCCTTTTGGTTTTCTGGCAACAATTTCAGTTAAACCCAGTTTGGTAAACACATCAAGCTAGAGACCAGGAGACTGTGAGTTCTAGCCCCACTATGGGCCAGTAACCTTCTCTTGGCCCTAGGAAGAAGGCAATGGCAAAGCACTTCGGAAAAATCTTGCCAAGAAAACTTCCCAGGACTTGCCCATGGAATCCCTGAGAATTAGATGTGATTGAATGGAATCATGATCATTATTATTATCATCATCATCATCATATATTTTAAGAAGATACTTGGTTGATACCTAGGATGCTGGCAGCAACCCATATCAACCGTTATCATATCAATGGTATTTGTGATGCAATTTTAAATGTTCAGTTGACTGAATTTCATGTATAATAATAATAATAATAATAATAATAATAATAATAGAAAATACCTGTAAATACGATCAATGGCTATAATAGTCTGGATAACAGTGACCAAATTTAAAGGGAAGAGGGCTTTATACATTGCTGTAAGCTTTTAGCTAAAAAGCAAGGAATAATTTTATCAAATAACTCCAAAAAACATTAAAATATCACATTGTCTCCTGTGCCAGTTATTTGTAGTGCTCTCTTTAAACCTAATTTCAAGTTTCTAAAAAATAATTCTCCCACTACAAAAGACCTTCTCTTTTCTACTTCATTTCCAAGGTTTTTTTTTTTTTTTTAATTATTAGGGTCTAAGGATAACATGCTTTAACAATATGGTTGCGACCTGGCAATAAATTGCACTTATTTCACATCTTTCCATCACACCGAAGCCTCTTCAGATACTGCCTGAGTGTTTTGCTTTAAAAAATGTAACCTAAAAAAATTAATCCACTTCTCGGTTCTTCCTTTAGTCCTTTTCCCCCCCAGGCTCAAGAACTGAAGAGAAGGTATTTGTTTTCCTGGGAAATGAGAAGTTGGATTAGCATGTGGTGGAAATATGGGGAAATTCATAGTGAACCCACATTTGTTTGAACTCACACAAGCTGGAGAAGAGTCAAGGGCACTAATTCTTAATTCTGCCGGAGATAAAAATAAAGCATTGCACATTTTCTCCGTACAAGTTCCTACTTAATTGGAAGAAAGATAATTATCTTTTCAAGGAGGAGAGGCATTCTTATGGAAGAGTTCATGAACTGAATTAGGTATGACAAAGAGTTCATGAACTGAATTAGTTAAGATATAGGAAATGGTGTGTCTCTGTGTTCTGATAGTCATATATATCCAGCAGAACACAGCTTCTCTGACTTTGGATATTTCCCAAGACAAGAGACTAGGAGGAAACTTCTCCCAAGTTGGGAAGCTTGGTCAGTCAAAGAGGTTTCAGAATCATAACATTGTAAAAGGTATGCAATACAAACGTATCATAAATATTACCACAATGAGCCACAGCGGCATAGTGGTTAGAGTGCAGTACTGCAAGTTACTGCTGATTGCCGGCTGCCTGCAATTTGGCAGTTCAAATCTCACCAGGCTCAAGGTTGACTCAGCCTTCCATCCTTCCAAGGTGGGTAAAATGAGGACCCAAATTGTTGGGGTCAATATGCTAACTCTGTAAACCGCTTACGGAGGACTGTAAAAGCACTGTAAAGCAGTATATAAGTCTAAGTGCTATTGCTATGAAGGAAGATACAGTATATTTAAAAAATCTAAAGAATAACCACATGAATCTATTTCACAGAAAGAAAACATTATTCTTGTTAGAATGACAGATGTATTCTGCGCAATTCACCGAACTATTAAAATTGTAGCAAGATCACAGTTTAAATCTCGCCAAATAGCTTCAAAATTTTAAGCTGAAAGCACAATTCCAAAGGATATAAGAAGTTCAAGTGTCAGTTAACATTTTAGAAAATTTGGCTGCAGTCAGTTGATTCGTGGATATATCTTGAAGAACCATCTGTTTGGTCTACTTCAAGAAGATTAGGTTTGTGTCTCAAGTCTGATTTTCACAACCAGTTTCTCCCACTACATAGTAACTTTGTCAACATTCCTTCAGGGAATGTTAGACTTATAGCAACTGGCCATTTGAAAGAACCCCTATATCCTATATATCCATGAGGGCGAACCTATGGCACGGGTGCCACAGGTGGCATGTGGAGCCACATCTGCGGGCCCTAGCTCAGCTCCAGTGCGCTTTTCAGATGGCCCCACCCACTCTCCTCCCAGGAGTCTCCACACGGCCCGTTTTGGATGCCAGGTAAGTACAGGACTTGCGCGGAGGGTCTGTGGGGGGGGGGGGGGGCGTTTCTGGCCTCTGGAAGGCTCCCAGGGGGGAGGCTGTTTTTGCCTTCCCCAGACTCCAAGAAAGCTTCTGGAGTCTGGAGAGGGTGAAAAACAGGCCTACCGGAAGCCTGGAAATGGGCCGTTTCTGGCTCTGGAGGCTTCAAGTAGGCCTGCTAGGTGCAAAACAGTGTGCTGGGGGGGGGGGGAGATTATGCATTCATGTGCGGGTGCGTAGTGCATGGGGGCATTGAAATATGGGTGTGGGAATGCTCGTGCACAACCCCACTGCGTTCCCCCCGCTTTTGGCACGCGATGGAAAAAAGATTAGCCATCACTGCTATATATGCCTATGTATTTTGCAGTTTAAATATCTAACATCCTTGATTATAACAGCCCAATTCAAACTGGTGCCCTCCAGACTTGTAAGACTAACATTCACAACATTTCACACATTTGCTGCCTCTTGTTTTGACGATCACATGCTAATTTTTATTATACTTTGCATTTATAGAGACAATCGAAGGGTAAGGAATTAAGATATCTATTTCATCCTATTTTACCCCCTCCTATTACCAATGGTGGGTTGCTCCCGGTTCGCACCGGTTCTATAGAACCGGTAGTAAAATAAGCGGGAGGCTCCGCCCACCGACCCTGACGTCATCAAAATGCTTCTGCGCATGTGCACAGCCTTGTTGCGAACCGGTAGTAAAGGTAAGTAGAACCCATCCCTGCCTATTACCCACTCAGGTGAAGAAAGTTTTGCCAGAGAAATCGGAATAATTTTTATGTATCCCAAGCAGGTACCACCCCGTACTGTTACACCTGTTATTTTCAACGAGTTCAGAATAGGGCTGCGCAAAGCTTTGATTCAGGGATTAAAATTGAAAGCTATTTGATCTATAACTCCAAACTGAACTGACTTTACGCACGGGCAAAAAAAATCAAACTTTTCATATCCCTTTTAAAAAATGCAGAAGATCAGCTTGACACACTGAATTAGTTTCAGTCAATAGTTCAAACTGAATCAATAGTTCAAACTGAAGGGTTGATCTGAATAGGATCAACACTAATCTTCACAGAGCTATAGCAAAAACCATTTCCAGATCCCAGGAGATCCTCCATTGTCTGTCATGAAGGAGGGGTGGGGAAGGCACAGTCATTTTTTTTCTTTGTATTGATGCTTCTTCCAGGAACAGTATAAGGGGAGGGCCAGGCAACTTGCCAAACCAAAAAAAAAATAAAATAAAAAATAGACTTTCTTTCTGTCTTAGTCATACTGGACTAAGTGGAATGATTTTGCTTCTACCAGACTACACAACGTTTGATCACAAAACAGTTTAATTTTTGTGTGTGCATGTTTGTCTGAATGCCTAAGTATCTGTATACATTTCTTCTACAGGTAGTCTTTGACTTATGACCACAACTGAACCCCAAATTAAGCGAGACATTGGTTAAGTGAGCTTTGTCCTATGTATCGGATGAACTAAACCGATTCCACAAAAGCTTAAGGCAAAATCTGAGATTTAGAATTTAGAATAACAGAGTTGTTGAGGTCATTTGGAGGTCATCTACTCCAACCCCCTGCTTAGGCAGGAAACCCTACTCCACTTCAGACAAATAGTTATCCAATATCTTCTTGAAAGCTTCCAGTGTTGGAGCTTTCACAACTTCTGGAGGTTAATAAGTTGTTCCACTCATTAATTGCTCTAACTGTCAGGAAATTTCTCCTTAGTTCCAGGTTGCTTCTCTCCTTGATTAGTTTCCACCTATTGCTTCTTGTCCTGCCCTCAGGTGCTTTGGAGAATAGTTTGACTCCCTCTTCTTTGGGGCAGCCCCTGAGATATTGTAAGACTGCTATCATGTCTCCCCTAGTCCTTCTTTTCATTAAACTAGACATACACACTTTCTTCAACCATTCTTCCTATGTTTAAGCCTCCAGTCCCCTAATCAACTTTATTGCTCTTCTCTGCACTCTTTCTAGAGTCTCAAGCACTTTCTTTTCATCGTGGCGATCAAAACTGAATGCAATATTCCAAGTGTGGCCTTACCAAGGCATTATAAAGTGGTATTAACCAATGGTAGGTTTCAATTTTTTTTACTACTGATTCTGTGGGTGTGGCATGGCTTGGTGGGCATGGCTTGGTGGGCATGGCAGGGGAAGGATACTGTAAAATCTCCTTTCCCACCCTACTCCAGGGAAAGGTTACTGCAAAATCCCCATTTCCTCCCGATCAGCTGGGAATTGGGAGGCAGAGAATAAATGGGGGGTGGGGCCAGTCAGAATTTTTACTACCGGTTCTCCGAACTACTCAAAATATCCACTACCAGTTCTCCAGAACTGGTCAGAACCTGCTGAAACCCACCTCTGGTATAAACCCTTCATGTGATCTTGATTCTATCCCTCTGTTTATGCAGCCTAGAACTGTGTTGGCTATTACTGCTGCTACTACTAGTACTACTACTACTACTACTACTACTACTAATAATAATAATAATAATAATAATAATAATAATAATAATAATAATAATAATTTGAAGCTGTTTGGTAAAACAAAAGCTGAACTGAATTTATTAATTGAAAACACAAAAGAATTCAGCCAAGACATTGGTATGTAGTTTGGAATTGACAAATGTGCAACAATAGCAACCAAAGCAGGCAAGATCATAGAAGAGGATGGAATAGAACTAGAGAATGGAGAAACGATAAAGGCAGTAAAATCAGAAGAAGGCTACAAGTACTTGGGGATTTTAGAAGCCTCTGACTTAATGCATAATAAAGTCAAGGAATTAACTTCAGCCAAGTACATTCGGCGGATTCGTAAGATATTAATGTCCAAATTGAGTGGAGGAAACATCATAAAAGCCATAAATACCTGGGCTATACCTGTGATTAGATACTCTGCAGGAATAATTGACTGGACCCAGGTGGAGTTAGACAATTTGGACAGAAAAACAAGGAAACTTATGACAATGAATCATGCCTTGCACCCTAAAAGTGATGTTGACCGATTATATTTACCAAGAGCAGAAGGTGGTCGAGGACTCCTACAAGTAAAGCAGATTGTGGAAGAAGAAAAATGCAGCTTGAATGATTACATCCAGAAAAGTGAAGAACCAATGATTAAGGAAGTAAATAAAGGAGGCCTTTTGAAGGCAACTAAAACAAAAGCAGAATATAAGAAAGAAGTAATTGAGCAGCGAGCTGAAAATTGGAAACACAAAGCTCTGCATGGCCAATACTTGAAAAGTATTGAAGGCAAAGCTGACCAGAAATTAACTTGGAACTGGTTAAGATCAGGAGTACTGAAAAAAGAAACAGAAAGCTTTATTTTGGCAGCTCAAGAACAAGCCCTAGCCACAAACTGTATGAAGGCAAAAATTCAACATGTTACCACCAACAGCAAATGCCGCCTCTGCAATGAGAAAGAGGAGACAGTTGACCACCTGATCAGTGGGTGCAGCAAAATTTCACAAACTGACTACCTACAATGCCATGACCGTGTTGCTAAAATCATTCACTGGAAATTGTTCCAGAAGTTTGGATTTGAGTACAGAAAAAATCACTGGGAACATCAGGTTGAGAAAGTTTTAGAGAATGAGAAACTCAAGATCTTGTGGGACTTTAGGATTCAGACTGACAGGCACTTGGTCCACAACACACCTGACATAACAATAGTTGAAAAGAAAAAAGTATGGTTCATTGACATTGCAATACCTGGTGATGCACGAATTGAAGATAAGCAGCAAGAAAAAATCACAAAGTACCTGGACTTACAAATTGAAGTTGAGCGATTGTGGAAAAAGAAATTGTGTGTTGTCCCGATTGTAATTGGAGCCCTCGGAGCAATACCCAAAGGGCTACCCCGCTATTTAGAAATTCTAAATTTGCCGGACTTGAACATTTTGACCCTACAAAAAACCACCTTACTCGGAACAGCTTACATCCTCCGACGATACCTTAACAGTTCCTAGGTCCTTGGTTAGGACTCGAGCTGCTGAGCTATTAACCAGCCTCAAAGGCTGTGAATCTCACTAAAGATTAAATAATAATAATAATAATAATAATAATAATAATAATAATAATAATAATAATAATAATAATAAATTTGTTAATTCTTAAGAAGCCACAAAACTGTCCTTTTTGTGACAACAGGTTACCAATGTGGCAACTGAGGATGTTTATAACATTTCCCCCCCAATTTTGTATTGTTGCCTGCTTTTTTTTTTTTTTTTTTTTTTTTGCATTCTTGCATGTTTGTGCTTGATACTGTCTTGCTCTCATGCTGCATGGCTAGCAGCTGCTTCTGATCACACATGGGCTAGGTAGTGAAGTTTTACAGTCAATGACATTCCAATGTGAGAGTAACATGGGTCAGTTTGTCTCCTTGAACTGAATTTTTCTTATTTCTCTCTTTGGGATTTTCTGTTGGCTAACACTCCTATATGACTGCCATATGAAGCACGGTTAGCAACTGGCTGATGTTCATATAATTGAATCATGTGAAGCATAATTACAAAGCCAATAAAAACAGCAGATGTGAATTAGAAGAAAATATGCAAACATGTACAGTCTGCAATTCCATCTTCAGTCGTTCTCTTCCCACCATTAAAATGAAATAAACCAAAACATCAAATAATTTTTTTAAAAAATGTTATAGACAAAATAGAACAGTGGGCTGGTTTCATATTCAAAAGGTTTGGGTGGTCTTATTTTAAAACAGAACAAAACTGCTTTCTTAAAACCGTTTCAGTTTGTGTGACAAAATGAGAATTTGAGTTAATCCACACATGTCAAACATGTAAATCAACAGCCTAATATGGTTTCTCTGAGAAATCTTCAGAGGTGAATAGAGAGCCAGATGGGTTATAATGGATTCAATGGCTTTTAAAATGAATAAAATAAAATAAAAGGTTTTGTTATAAACTTTAGATATGTATAAACATTATTTGATAAAAAGGCAAAACTATTGAATAGTGATTTGGTTCTGGAAATTTAATCAACTTTCTGAACACCTATAAAGCACATAGAGCTACTTTCTTAACTGCATTTGGTTAAATTGATTTAGTCTAATTGTAATTACATTCCAATTTAAACTGAATTAAATCCATTTCAGCTGCTCCTCTGGCTTCAACTAATGGGCCAAGGGCTGACAGTGGCACTGAACACATTTTTAAAAGGCTAAATTTAGCTTTCCATCACAAATATATTGTGCTCCATGCTGAATGGCTAAATAATACAGCAGGACAACTTCCTGGATAGAGGAAGCTTGAAGTGACTGGACATGGATAAAGAGACACTTTCGAACTCATACATCATATGATGTATATGTTGGAAAGTACACTGATTTGGGGTTTCTCAGCCTTGGCCATTTTTAAGTTGTGTGGACTTCAACTCCCAGAATTTCTAGCCATGCTAACTGGGGAATTCTGGGAATTGAAGTCCATGTGTCTTAAAGTTCCCAAGGTTGTCATCCAGGTCAGGGTTGTCTCAAAGGTGCTTTTTCACGCATTTCACTATTTATTTATTTATTTATTTATTTATTTATTTATTTATTTATTTATTTATATATATATATATATGCCGCCCTTCTCCGGAGACTCAGGGCAGCTTACAATGCGTTAAGCAATAGCCTTCATACTTTTGTATATTTATACAAAGTCAGCTTATTGCCCCCACAAACTGGGTCCTCAATTTACCTACCTTAGAAAGGATGGAAGGCTGAGTAATCAACCTTGAGCCTGGGGAGATTCGAACTCACAGTAATTGCAGACAGCTGGTGTTAATCACAATGCTATCAGTCTGCTGAGCCAGCAGGCCCTTCTCATCCAAGAAGCTTCTTCAGTTCATGAATTGAACATGAACCGAAGGAGCTTCTTGAATGAAGAATCTCATCCCAAAAAACCCAAAACTTTAATAACCTAAGACTGTCTACTGTTGACCTCACCCCATTCTTAAGAGGTCTGTAAGGGGCGTGTATAAGAGTACCAGCGTGCCCAGCATCCCTCTCCAAATGTTCCCTTTAATTGTATTCATTTTATGTATACAATTCATCCTTATACTTATATATCTTATCTAATATGTACTCGACAAAATAAAATAAATAAAAACGAAGTCCAGCTTTGCCTTTTGAAAAAGCACCTTTTGGTCTCAGGTTTATGCCACAGCTATAAGTTAGGCAGCAATATTTAGCCAATCCTGGCAGATCTCAAAGTAGGCAAGTGGAGTCAAAGCTAGCTGATACTCAAAAGGGAGAGGAGTATGTTCCAGAACTATAAGCTACATTGGAAAGATATCCAGGATGATACCTTATTGATCTATTGGAAACCAAGATTCCGCGGTGGCACAGTGGTTAGAGTGCAGTACTGCAGGCTACTTCTGCTGATCACTGGCTGCCAGCTGTTTGGCAGATTGAATGTAACCAGGATCAAAGTTGACTCAGACTTCCATCCTTCTGAGGTCTGTCAAATGAGGACTCAGATTGTTGGGGGCAATAGGCTGATTCTGTAAACTGTTTAGAGAGGGCTGTAAAGCACTATGAAGTGGTTTATAAGTGCTATTGCTATTGCTAACATGAATGCAGTTATTTTAATGA
Source organism: Arizona elegans (assembly GCA_022577455.1). Classification (NCBI taxonomy): domain Eukaryota; kingdom Metazoa; phylum Chordata; class Lepidosauria; order Squamata; family Colubridae; genus Arizona; species Arizona elegans. The sequence goes on from JAKOOJ010000014.1 coordinate 10,625,550, forward strand.
TACCCAGGTGCTGAACTAAGAGTGGCGAGTCCCAGGTTACAGACTACCTAATGCCATAGGTGCTCTTTGGGTGATGTTGGTACAGTCCCTACATCTTAGTCCAGGGAGGTGCTTGTGATGGAACTAAAGGACCATGAATGCTACCAAGACAAATTCCTTGTGTGTCCAATCACACTTAGTCAATAAAAAATTCTATTCTATGCTATGCTACGCTACGCTACTCTACTCTACTCTACTCTACTTTACCTGGCAGAAAAAAATATGATATAAACCAAACCAACCAACCAACCAACCAACCAATCAATTCTCCAAATACATTGATTAAAAAAAGTTTGTTTTTGCTTCTATTCCCAATTAATAGGGATTTTTCTCCTCTGGGTAAATATCAATAGGGCAGTATTGTACTTCACACAGATAGCTATTAGGTAATTCCCATCTGTCTTCCATCACGTTTCCTACCGTTTTCTAATGTATTTAGGCTAAACCATGAAATTCCATATTGTCGTAACACAAAGACACAATCATACAGTCACTATCAATCAAGCTTCCCATGAGGAACTCTTTAGCTTTTAATATTTTAAGATGAGGAGTACCAAAAAAAAAAAAAATCCTGCAAAAAAAGCCCCAAATAACATTTTCTTTTAGAAAGGTTTTGGGGGGAAAATGAGCACAGAAAGGACTCCTTTATACTGAAAATTTATTTTACGATGACACCTAACATTACTTGAATAATAAGAACATAGAAAAGGGATTGTGATCAATCGGCTAATAACCACTGATGACACTTTCCTCTATGAATTTTCCTAGTTTCCTATTTAAATAATCTAGACTGATAACTTTCACATCATACAGTAGCAAATTCAATTTTGGTGCTTCTTATGATTAGTTTACATACCGTAGATATGGTGGGTGGGGAGATGTTGTATATTAAAGCCTTTATGGCAAGATTAACCATCACAGAACATACCTAGCATTGGAGTACTTTAATTACTTAGGGGTATTTTCCAAAGTGGACAGTTACAGGAGAGAAATATTTTATTAATATAATTTAAGCTTACTTAGTGATAAGGAAATGCAAATTATGATTGCCAGAAAAATTGAATGCATCTGATAATAGAGTGACCAATAACTGAGTTACTTTGAGGTAAGATGTATGACCTTTAAACCAGTGGTGGAATTCAAAAATTTTTACTACCGGTTCTGTGTGGGTGTGGCATGGCTTGGTGGGCATGGCAGGGGAAGGATACTGTAAAATCTCCATTCCCACCCCACTCCAAGGGAAGGTTACTGCAAAATCCCCATTTCCTCCCGATCAGCTGGGACTCGGGAGGCAGAGAAAAGATGGGGGCGGGGCCAGTCAGAGGTGGTATTTACTGGTTTTCTGAACTACTCAAAATGTCCTCTACCAGTTCTCCAGAACTTGTCAGAACCTGCTGAATACCATTTCTACTGTAAACTTTATAAGGAAATACGTAAATAAATAAACAACTGTTCCACTAAAGGGAATCTTTACTTTTTAAAGATAAATTAGTCAAGTAGAGATTATGTGATTTAATATGTTTCTTTCCTCATCAGATTAAGAAATTTATGGAAAAAGAAATTTTGCAGAAATTGATGGAACCTCTGAATCCAAGGTTTTAATGAACTGGAAAAAGCTGTAGTATCTTGAATCATGGATATTTTTTCTACCAGGTCGCTTACTACCTAACCATAAACCTGGGAGGGAGGGAGGGAGGGAGGGAGGGAGGGAGGGAAGGAAGGAAGGAAGGAAGGAAGGAAGGAAGGAAGGAAGGAAGGGAGGGAGGGAGGGAGGGAGGGAGGGAGGGAGGGTGGGGAGCTTATTTGCTTATTTATTTTCCCAATGTGATAGAGAGAGAGATAGGCAGATAAACATTGCAGAGGGACAACGTATACTTCTCTGACTTCTCAGAAATGTATAATTATTGAGACTGAAGCAAGCAGTGAAAGGTATTGTTTGACTCTGTAAGACTAAGAATGTTCTGAAAAGAAAGCAGGAAATCAGGACATTCTCATTCAGTTCCATGTTTTGCTGCTAATGCTGATCCATAGGATTAAGCTCCCAATTCATTATGTACACATCAGCAACAAATTACTGACTTGCAGGTGTACAAAAGACCTAGGCAGTGATTAAATGTTTGCATGTATAGTTTAAGGCATCTCTCAGGGATCCTTCATTTAGAAAGTTTCTTTCGTCTTCTGTTCTGAAATGGGATTTAGAGGTTCTTAATAGAATTTAGATGGACTAAGTATCTACATCAATGCAAACCTCTACTTGCCGATTTATTAGGTGAATTTCAAGTTGAATTTTTACGTGACACTAGATCGACCCCAAGGAGCTTGTTCAGTTCTGATTGGGTAATGTATATTTCCAATGGAGATTAACCACGAATGAGCTTAACATTGATTTATTGTAATAACATCAAATTGAAGTCAGAAGTCTTTTAAATTTTTAAACAAGTCTATCAAGATGAAAGTTTCTCTAATGTTCTGGAAGCAAGGAACAAAAGAAAATTAGGGATGCATTTTTTTTTCCAGTTGCACAGTGCAAATTAGCAAAAACGGTCCTATTGGGCCCACCATGCCATCTCTTGCCAAAAGCGAGGGGAGCCCGGGGGGGGGTCACGCACACATGCATAGTGCACATTGAATTATGGGTGTAGGCACGCCCACACCTGCCCCCCATGCTTCTCCCGCTTTTGGCATGCGATGGCCAAAAGGTTAGCCATCACTGGCATAGTGCCTGTTCACAATTACCGGTTCACCCAAATAGGTACGAACCGGTTGAATACCACCCCTGAAGAAAGGTCATAAAGTGGGGCAAAATTCACTAAACAACTGTCTCACTTAGCAACAGAAATACCCCCACACACGCAGAGAGAGAATGAGAATGAATCCCAGGCAAAAAACCCTGTAACGTCACCACACATATATTTATCCATAAGTGTATTAAACATTAAGATTACACTTTCTTTTACTACCTGTTTAATGTTGAACCATTTGCTGTGCATTACATTTATCCTCACATAGGTTTCATTCCTATCATACAGTAAATTTATTTCATTTTTTAGCTCCATAGTTGTGTTAAATTTCTATAATTTAAAATCTATTCACTTTATCATATGCTTTCTCTAAATATGCATACACACAATACACTTTTATTCTCATATATTTCTTGGTGTTAAATTGAAAAGTGAGAATCTGATATGCGTATTCCAAGCTTGGCATAAAGCCAAAGAGCATTTCCATATTTTGTGCATTTTTTTTGCACGTTCAGTCGGAATTGTGACATTTAAAAATATATATTTCTAAAACATCCAACATACCACCCAACTTTTCTTAAGGGATAAATTTTACAAGTAATTGAAAGTGGTGACATTTTTTGGTCACCACTCGCTTTATTACTTAAATACTAATTAAAACAGAATTGGTTTGGTCTTTCAAATTCATGCTAGAAGAACTTGGTATGTCCTTTAAATGACCCACTAAAACCAATCCAGTGACTGTTTGGACAGGAAATAAGATATTGTATGCGAGGGTGATGGTTTTGGAACTATAGCAATAAAATCCTCAATATCCCTAAAAAATATTTTCAAAGGATTTCAAATTCTTTTTAGTAGCATCCAGAAAGAGTAGTCCAGTGAGAAGTCAAAGTAATTTAGATTCAATCTCCTTCCAAAAATGAAATGAACAGAAGGTTTATTAAAAGGAAATGAAGAGGAAATTGAACTTTCATACTTCATGGTGCAATTGCAATGTCAGAAAACAATATTTGTCAACAGAAAATTTAGGGAATAGTATTATTTGTCTCTTACCATAGAAGGCAAGTCTTCCATGTTGTAGACTTGTGGTGTGTGTTTGTGTTATTGTCACAGAGTGTAAGAATCTGAATGTTCACTTCTGGCACCTCTTGTTTTGAGCAGAAGAGCTGAAATCTGTAATCTTTCTCCTCCTTCACAATTTTTTTTTATCACAGTAAATAATCCTTTCATTATCCCTTCATTTTGGGGTCATGCAAAGCATCGAGATTCACAAGATACAACCATAAATCTCAGTGAACTTATTTGGCAGGGGCTTTGTAGTTGATGGGGTACTGAAACTGTAGACTCCCCCCTCTCTGTTTGTATATTATGTGAGATGAGAACATTTTACCTGATAGCTTTGATAGACTTCGATGGACTTTGAATGTCACTACTTTAAACAGCGGTGTGACGCGGTGGCTCATTGAGTTTGTCGATCGAAAGGTCGGCAGTTCAGCAGTTCGAATCCCTAGTGCTGCATAACGAGGTGAGCTCCTGTTACTTGTCCCAGCTTCTGCCAACCTAGCAGTTTGAAAGCACGTAAATAAGCAAGTAGAAAAATAGGGACCACCTTTGGTGGGAAGGTAACAGCGTTCCATGAGCCTTTGGCATTTAATCATGCCAGCCACATGACCACGGAGATGTCTTTGGACAGCACTGGCTCTTCAGCTTTGAAACAGAGATGAGCACCGCCCCCTAGAGTCGGAAACGACTAGCACATGTGAGGGGAACCTTTACCTTTACCTTTACTTTAAACAGCAGAGTTCATAATGACAGATTTCTTACTGATATCCTCTGATCGTTGGAATTAGCTGGTAATGATTTTTTTTTTTTGGTTAACCTTTAATTCTTTAAGCAGAAAAAAAAAAGAACTTTTCAATCCTGAAAAAGAGTGGAGCAGCTGTTATTTCTGAACTCAATCTTTCAGCATTTGCTCATTTTGTTCTTTATCTAGTGCTGCTTTTATTCAGTCATTCGTTTGCAAATAACACTGAATGAAAGAAAGAAAATTAAGAGGGATGGGAGAAAGAAAAAATAATAATACCCAGGCTATTTGAATACCAGAAGTGGATTAAAGTTTTTCATTTTATAAATTGTTATTATTTAATTTTTAAACAGTGAATTCAGTCCAAATTACCACAAATTTTATTGCCTCGGTTTAACTCTCATTCAGTGCAGACCTAAACAATGATTGAAATGTGGCATATTGCATTAAACCATGTTCTTTAATCAGGGACATTGGTATCTTTTTTGGGTTATGAATACTTTTTTGCAGCAGATCAAGCTTAGTACATCAAAATTCTTTAAGTATTGAGGTAATCATTTTTTTAAAATTTGATTTATATGCCGCCCTTCTCCGGACACTCAGGGCAGCTTACAATGCGTTAAGCAATAGCCTTCATACTTTTGTATATTTATACAAAGTCATTTTATTGCCTCCACAAACTGGGTCCTCAATTTACCTACCTTAGAAAGGATGGAAGGCTGAGTCAACCTTGAGCCTGGTGAGATTCGAATTTACAGTAATTGCAGACAGCTGGTGTTAATCACAATGCTATTAGTCTGCTGAGCCACCAGGCCTCCCTCTCAAAATGGCTAAAATGGATATTGCTTTCTACTCATTCTCTCTCTCTCTCTCTCTTTCTCTCCCTCCCTCACTCTCCCTCTTCCTTTCTCCCTTTCTTTCAAGTTGAGGACAGTAACGTTAATCCAGAAATATTATAACCTTTAAGCCAGGGGTGAAATGCTACTGGTTCGCTCTAGTTTGAGTGAACTGGTAGTAATAAAAAGCTACTACAGAAGAACCGGTAGGAAAAAAAAGCTACTAGTTCCTCCTAACAGGTATTTCCAACGATCAGCTGTGCCGCGGGGTTTAGCTTTGCTAGAAAGTAGGAAATCCTCCCCCCCCCCAAATGTTCTTACTTTCCCAAGCCTCCTTTTGACACGTAATGCGCAGGCATGTACACGTGCATATCACACGTTTGGAGCGTAGTACGCATGCGCAGCCAGCGAATTGGTAGCAAACCGGTTAGTATCTCACCACTACTTTAAGCATAGTGCAATAGACCCAGAACTTAATTAAAATCATATTAACATTGCATTAAGTCATCAGCTGGGTAACTTTGCATCAGTGACTCTCTCTCTCTCTCTCTCTCTCAGCCCAGCTCACATCACAGGGTTGTTGTGAGGAAAATAGGAAGAGAAATGAGTTTAGGTATCCTTGCCCACTTGAGTTATTTATAAAAATAATAAAGGTGGAATAAAAATCTAATAATAATTTTCATTGTACCCTGTTTTCCCAAAAATAAGACATTTATTTATTTTATTTATTATTACATTGTTATACCGCCCCCTCTCCCGAAGGACTCGGGGCAGTAAACAGCCAGATTAAAAAACATACAATATAAATATTAAAATACATTTAAAACAAAATTAAATCCGAAATGGCTCCCCAATTTAAAACATCTTACCCATAACCCTATAATTAAAACAAATTTAAAATTTCCACATTAAAAGGGGGAAGATTTAGGCCAGGCCAGCTTGATAAAATAGAAAAGTCTTAAGCGCGCGGCGGAAGGTGCGCAGATCCAGGATCCTCCGTATTTCCGGGGGGAGCTCGTTCCAGATCGTAGGTGTCCCCACAGAGAAGGCTCTCCCCCTAGGGGCCGACAGCCGACATTGTTTGGCCGACATCCCCTAATAATATTTAAACAGAGAGCTGGAAATCAGGTAAGACAGCAAAAGGTGGCCCATCTTGCTCCACATGCCCCAAAATAATAAGACCTCCCCAAAAATAAGGCCAAGCACTTATTTCGGGGTTCAAAAAAATATAAGACAGGGTCTTATTTTCAGGGAAACACAGTAGGTTGTTTGATTTTACTTTACTTTACTTTTATTTGATTTGTATACCGCCCTACTCCCGAAGGACTCAGGGCGGTGAACAGCCAACAATAAAATACATACATACAAAATTTAAAAAGCAGAAATAAAATTGAATTAAATAGTTTGGCCCAGACAGATTAAAACCCCAATCAATTTTAGTTTTCTTGATGGAAGGATCCAGATATTATAATTAGAAAACCTTGTTTGATGTTTTCAGAATCCTCCATGATGACTGATAGCTTAAAATACTGCCTTAACACAGCCGTTGACTTGAAATCTGAAACTCATGTGCTCTGGCTAAAATAAATGAGGGACTAAACTGAATGCTAGCAGTTACTATTTAGAGAAACGCAATACCAGCCAAACCATGCATTGAAGCACAAAATCTACTCAACATTCTGAGACTAAAGAAAGCCAAACTGGCTATACAGCAAGATCAAGTATTACCTCTGGCACCTTTCATTTTGTTAAAGCAATCCAACTGGAGAAAAAAAAAAGCACATGTGCTTTAAATCTGAACAAGCAGAATTGATTCATGATACCTCACAGCATTTAGCATAAAGTCACAGCTGCTTTTGATCAAACATTGCATCTCCCCACTCTCAAATCTCCAATGCTTAGCAGAAGGCTGAAATTTGGTCTAACTTCCACATGTTTATATTAACGCAAATGAGAAAGAAACAGAGAAAGAAAGAAAGAAAGAAAGAAAGAAAGAAAGAAAGAAAGAAAGAAAGAAAGAAAGAAAGAAAGAAGGAAGGAAGGAAGGAAAGAGAAAGAAAGAAAGAAAGAAAGAAAGGAAGGAAGGAAGGAAGGAAGGAAGGAAGGAAGGAAGGAAGGAAGGAAGGACAGTCTCTAAAGGGAAGGGCCAGTTTGCATCTCAGAGCTCACATCAGTTCAATTTAAAAAAAAAATTAGAAGGGTACAATGGCATTTCTTGTTTTCTGGATCTTTTTTCCAGAAGAAAACAAAAATCAGTTCAGTATGCAGATAACTATAAAGCACTTTATCCACAGGTGGTGTAACCAAAGTGTAGTATTGCCTGTAGCCTGGAATTTGATCCTGACAGGGCTCAAGGTAGAGTCAGCCTTTCATCCTTCTTGAGGTTGCTAAAATAAAGGACCCAGATTCTTGGGGACAGTGTATCAGTAATGCTAGCAATGTAAAATGCTCAGAGAGTCTTATAAAGCACTATGGGATGATACATAAGCATAAATGTGAATGCTATTATTAGTATCTGCACGTTTGTGCACAGACACACACACAGGGTAGCATTATTAGGTCATCCTAATGGGATGAATCTTGACTTGGTGTTTAGCAAATTGTGTACATCCTCTAAGACAGTCAAACTCAAGACCCGTGGGCCAGATCCAGTGTGTGGGATGCTTAAATCTGGCCCGTGGAGCTGGCCTGGAAATAGCAAAGGACAGGCCTGTGGTGCCTCTGGCATCCAAAACAGGGCATGGGTGGGGGTGGGTGGGTGCGTGTGGGCTCCCCGTGCTCCATCTTGGCCAGCAAAGTGCTGCAGGAGGCTATTCAAGCCTGGTGGTTCAGCAGACTAATAGCATTGTGATTAACACCAGCTGCCTGCAATTACTGTAAGTTCGAATCTCACCAGGCTAAAGGTTGACTCAGGTTGACTCAGCCTTCCATCCTTTCTAAGGTAGGTAAATTGAGGACCCAGTTTGTGGGGGCAATAAGTTGACTTTGTATAAATATACAAAAGTATGAAGGCTATTGCTTGACGCATTGTAAGCCGCCCTGAGTGTCCGGAGAAGGGCGGCATATAAATCAAATTTTAAAAAAAAAGGAGGGCATGGGGGGGCACATGCAGCCCCCAGATACCCCATTTTGGCCAGCAGGGTGCTGCAGGAGGCATCCATCTTATCTCCCCTCCTTGGCCATCCCGCGGAGGAGAGCTATAATGCTGATCCGGCCCTCGAAGAAATCCAGTTTGACACCCCTGCTCTAAGAGAAAGAGATTGTTTGAGACTTTGAACTGTTGAGTTCCCAAGAAGCAAGGTGGCCACTGTATAAGTTCGCTGAGTAAAGGAAATTGGGTCTCTATTCCATGACGAACAGATTGCTGCTGTGACAAAATGGACACCAAAGGAAAGAAAAGGCTGAGAAATAATCCAGAGAGCAGCCAAGAGTGCAGAAAAATAGCAAAGATAGAAATTTTTCCTTCTTCCCCAGGAACCCAACAGAGATGTAAACTACGCAGTTTTAACCAAGAGCACATCTGTTCCCTTGGGAAAAGAGAATTCTCCCTTCCTTTGAAAGAGGCTACATGGACTCCTGTGTTTTCCTCTTTCCCGTTCTTTAATCTTTAAAATAAACTTTGTGCTTTTAAACTTTAGAAAGGCTCCATTGGTGTAGTTACTTTCAGGGCTGTGTGACTTTCCTCTCTCTGGAGGCTTGGTGACCCTGTAGAAACTCTCTGCTTCATTCCCACCCAGAACTGCAACTGCATCTCTAAGCAGAAAAATATCCCACACCGTTGCAAGCAGGTGCATGCAACCGCAGCACGTTTGAACCAACAACTTAGAAAAGATACGGTAACCTCTCCATCTGTGCTCTCCTCTGAGAATAGAAAAAGGTTGCGTCGTTCCCCATTTCTCTTTGCTCCCCTTTCAATCCGCTCTTCAGCTGTCATGAAAAAAGGGAGCTAAATGAGAGAGAACGGTAGGAGGGAAGCATTGCCCATATTACTGCATTAAATACAGGCTTTTCATTTTCCCAGGGGACCAGCTGGCTCAGAGGATCTAAACACAGCTACTTCTCTTCACTTCTGCTTTGCTGGTCTTCCAGCCCAACAGGGCACTGGAAATATTGAAGCTTTCTTAAATTCAAGTACACTAATGAAACCTTATTGTAGATTTGCCCATCACAGGTATTGCTGATTCTGCTGATGGACAGCTGTTAGCAGTTTGGCAAGTTTGATTCTCACTGGCTCAAGTTTGACTTACCCTTCCAAGGTCAGTAAAATGAGGACCCAGATTGTAGGGGCAATATGCTGACTCTGTAAACTGCTTAGAGAGAGCTATAAAGCACTGTGAAGCAGTATATAAGCAGGGATGGGATTCAATCGGTTCGGACCGGTTCAGGAGAGCTGGATGTTAATTTAAATCTGGTTCGCTGAACCAGTTGTTGCAAAGACTGGCTGACCCCTCCCACCCCACCCTGCCCCTCCCAGGAGTCTCCAGGCAGCCCGTTTTGGATGCCAGGTAAGTGCAGGGCCCGCATGGAGCCTCTGGGAGGGCAAAAAACTGGCCTACTGGAAGTTCCGGAAGTGCGGAAACGGGCTCATTTCCAGCCTCCGGAGAACATTTTCGCCCCCTCCCAGAGGCTCGAGAAAAGCCTCTGGAGTCTGCGGAGGACAAAAAACAGGCCTACCAGAAGTACTGGAAGTCTGAAATCGGGCCCGTTTCTGGCCTTCGGAGGGCCTCTGGAGCCCTGGGGAGACTGTTTTTGCCCTCCCAGAGGTTCAAACAAAGAGGTCCAGAGTCTGGGGTGTGTGAAAACACCCCCCATGGTGCAGGAGGCCAAGTAGGCCACACCACCATGGCCACGCCAACCCAGCAACCGGGCAGAGAACCGGTTGCTAAAATTTCTGAATCCTACCCCTATATAAGGGGTAAGTCTAAGTGCTATTGCTATTATTATTTCCATTCTTTACTAAATATCCTGAGATATGTTTTATCTCAAGATGTTACTATTGGATCAGCCTGATTTTATCTCCTTACCCACACCCAAGTACTGTTCAATAGTCTGCAAAGTATGTCATAGGATTAACTCTAACTCATTTTAGATATTTTAAAATGATGTTTATGTATTCAAGACAGGCAGTGATCAATATTTATATGTATATGTGTATATCAGGGGTGGTTCTACTTACCTTTACTACCAGTTTGCAATGAGGCCGTGTGCGCGCGCTCTTCTGCGCATGTGGAGAAGTGTTTTGATACGTCGGGGTGGGTGGAGAGAGGCTCCCTCCAGTTTTACTACCGGTTCTATAGAACCGATCCAAACTGGGGACAACTCACCACTGGTGTATATGTATATGTTAGAGTGTAGGTATATACATATGCATGTATATAGCATATATGTGGGTGTGTTGTGTATGTTTACACTTTTGAGACCAGGCAACAATTTCATTTTTAATGCGTTCCAGGGTACCCATGGAAAAAAAAATGACAATAAAAGTTATATTTTCATTTCATCTTAATAAAGTTTGACTCTTGTGTTTTATTTGCTGGTCTATGACTGAATAAAGATTTGATTTGTCCATCATTGAAATATATTAGTAACATGTTGCTACTTGACATGGAAGATATATCTAACGAGCTGAAAATCCTGTTTCTCAAGGAAATCAACAAGACAGGGTACTCACTGTGTTCCCAACTTAATAGTCAACTTTTTTCAATTATCATAGTGCTCTGCTTTGTAAAGGGCAAGGGGAAAGTAATAGCACTCTGTGACGCCAATTACACCCTTGGTCCCATTTCAGTCCAGGTCAGCCTTGTGAGAAGTTACAAATTGAAGGATTCATAGTGCAACAGACACCTGCTTTTCATTCCGAAGGTCTTGATTTCAATAACCAACATCCCCAGAAAGGAGTGCAAAAATTCCTGTTCAAAATTCTGGAGACACCACGTATAAACTCCATAGTTAGTTGAAGATATGGGGAGCTTTCTATAATCCATACACATATCTTTTAAACGGATACCTACATCTCTGCCATACTGCTTCATTGTTTTGAGAAATAGAATGGTTTTTCCACTTTAAATATTGTCATAATAAACATTGGCATAAACACCTCCCTTTTACTGGGATTATGATTTTCACTATGATTCAAAATCACAAATTATTCCAGAGAAAAGTTTAGGGTTTAGAAGTGTTGCACAGATATTGTTTTTGATCGGAAAGAAGTTTTTTTTCTTGTTTTTTTAAGGGAAAGTCCTTCCGTTTTCTATTTTTTCTCTCTTTTTTACTAAATCTTGTCTGTGTGGGAAATGGCATCGGGACTCACACAGCTAGACAAACAGGGGGGGGGGGAATTTCCCCCATTAATAAATTACACCAACAAATTGTAACTCTCCAGTGTCAGAAACCTGATTTTAACATAATAGAATTTCTTCTTGAAGAGATTGTAAGAAGGGATGAGATTGTGAACCAGCAACTCCAAAAATTTAAGCAGGAAATTAAAGAAATTGGTGAATTGGTGAAATCAAAGTTTGACTTTTTGAATCGAAAGATTTTAAATACAGCTAATGGTTTATCAGACTTTCTGATTCGGGTGGATGCAAAGACTAAATTATTAGAGTCTAAAATGAAGGAAACTCAGGAGAATTTGGATGACAAGATTCAAAAAATTAAAAAGGATTTGGTAAACATTCAGGATAATAGCTCAGAAGACAAACCTAAAATGGAGGTTGACCAAAAGACTGGTAATGGAGAAAATGTGCAACAGAGGATTGAAAGAGAAGTTTTAATGATTCAATATAATTTTACAGAATACGCAATTAGACTGAGAGGTCTGCAGGAAAATAATAGAGATGACTTAAGGAAAATATCTTCTGAAATTCTGGCTGGGATTTTAAAGGGTCAACCTGATGAAGTGTTTTGCAGGATTGATAGAATTTACAGAATAAACTCCTGGTTGGCAAAGCAAAGGCAATTGCCTAGAGATGTGAATATGCTAAGGGTCAGTATTCTGAGGAGGGAGTAAGGGAAAGGAAAGATATTATGTATGTAATTAGTTATGAAATAGCCTATTGTTGTGAAGAAGTCACAGGGGGGGATGGGTGGTGAGGGGGGGTTAGGGAAGAGGGGGGGGGGAAAGGGGGAAAAACTTGTATTTGAAAACTTTTTCAATAAAAAAAAAAAGAAGTGTTGCACAGAGACGATGAATTGATTTAAATTGGTGTGCATGTAAAGAGATCTTTCCTGGCATTGTGTTGGTTGAATGCTACTTGGATGAATACTTTCAGTTTTGTGATTAATGCTCACATGTGGCACCTAATTGTGTTCTTTATTGGAATAAAAAAAAATGCTACCATCTTTGTAGATATATGTCTCTTTTTGAATTTTCTAGACTGCATTGCTCTAAAATTAGTGATTCAAATAACACAGCTTTGCCAACAGCTTTCCCCTCTCCAATGTTAAATGAAACCCTGGCCAGTGCAAAATGCGTAATTTTTGCTATAATGAAGTTCTCAGCAGAAACTGAAACGTGATTCCCTTTTGAAGTGGCTCAGCATAACTTCAGTTCATCAGAACGGCCAACGAAGAAGCTCTAACTTCAAAATGAATAAAAAGAGCCAACTAAAAGAGCAAAGTTTCCTTTTCAAGTCATTCTCAAAACTGAACAGAAACATCACAGCTATATAGCTTTCTACAGAGGATATATTATTTGCTCAGAAGCAGATGTAATATAGTTAATTCTGTCTTCAGTAAAAAAGCACATTGATCCATGGTTTTTGGCCTGGAAAAGCAAATAAATTCATGGCAGAATGCAATCTTTATTGCATTATACAGGTGTCATATCTAATTGATATAAACAGTCCATTCACCAGGAGAGAACACCTAACAAGCATTCCTTTATGTTAGAAGTAATAAAACACAGATCCTGACCATTATCCAATTCTTTTTACCTCTTTAAAAGAGGCTATTTTGAGAAGTCTTTCCACAGATGTTTTGGTTTATGAAGTTATGCACAAATTTTCACTTGCTTTCTTATCACCCCCATCCCCTCCTCCGCCAAAAGAAACACAGATGTCTGAATAGTCTTATTCGGTTGAGCAGAATTTAAGCTCCATTCTTAAACGCTATCTTCATAATTTCCAATCATTGTTTGTACTGCAGCTTTTTATCATAATCATAAATGCAGCACTATTACCTTTTTATTCTTCCTCTGACCCCTGCACAGTACACATATGCACATGTAAAGGTAAAGGTTCCCCTCACACATATGTGCTAGTCGTTCCCGACTCTAGGGGGCGGTGCTCATCTCCGTTTCAAAGCCAAAGAGCCAGTGCTGTCTGAAGACGTCTCTGCAGTCATGTGGCCAGCATGACTAAATGCCAAAGGTGCACGGAACACTGTTATCTTTCAACCAAAGGTGGTCCCTATTTTTCTACTTGCATTTTTTACATGCTTTCGAACTGCTAGGTTGGCAGAAGCTAGAACAAGTAATGGGAGCTCACCCCGTTATGCAGCACTAGGGATGCAAAATGCTGAACTGCCGACCTTTCGATCGACAAGCTCGACATCTTAGCCACTGAGCCACCGCGTCCCACTGCTGTTTAAAGTACTGACATTCAAAGACTGTCAAAGTCTATCAAAGCTATCGAGTAAGATATTCTCATCTCACATAATATATAAACTGAGAGAGGGAGTCAGTTTCAATACCTCATCAACTACAAAGCCCCTGCCAAATAAGTTGACTGAGATTTATGCAGTGGTGGGATTCAAGTAATTTAACAACCGGTTCTCTGCCCTAATGATTTCTTCCAACAACCAGTTCACCAAACTGCTCAGAAAGTTAACAACCAGTTCTCCCAAAGTGGTGCGAACTGGCTGAATCCCACCACTGGATTTATGGTTGTATCTTGCAAAACTTGTTGCTTTGCATGACCTCAAAATGAAGGGATAATAAAAGGATTACTTATTATTTTTCTACTTGCATTTTTTACATGCTTTCGATCTGCTAGGTTGGCAGAAGCTGGGACAAGTAACGGGAGCTCACCCCATTATGCGGCACTAGGGATGCACATGTACATACACACAATAAATATAGACTTCTGCATGTTTTCTTTCCCAAAATTTTGGAGACATTTTTGCCACCACCAACATATTTTGATATCTGCCAACGGGCAAACTCACAGTTCTACCAGAATTCAAATATGATGTTATGGATGTGAAATAGGAATATAAAGTAAGCAAAATGACTAATGACTAGAATATCTTTCTCATGTAAAAATGTCATAACGTAGATCTCTTAAAACAAGAATAGGATAAAAGTAAAATATTTTCATAAAATAAAAACTTCCTCTTGACCATGTTTGGTTGACCAAAGAATAACCCTTAAGATGTGAATCTAGGATTCAACAGACTCATTTCACATCTGCTCTCAGCCATAAAAAATTGGGCTTGATGATGATAGCATTAATGTTAAAATGTATTCATAGATGCACATATATTGTATGCATTTATTAAAAGACTAGCTTTATATATTGCACCAAGGCATGCTTTCATCTCACTTGCTTACCAAAAAACGCTGCGCCAGAAATCATGGTTTAAAAATTTAAGGGGCTGAGCTCATGTATTAAACTCAAGTACTGCCAAATGCTGTAATATGTAAAGTCATCCTATATATATAAAAAATGTCCTTCAAATGACATGATGGATCATACCCACCATATACATGATTGCATGCTTCTTCCAATGCCAAAGTAATAAGTATTCCCTAGCTGTATCTTATGCTTAACTAGCCAACTATATTATGTTACTGCAATTCACCCTATTATACTGCCAACATTTCCTCATTCTATTGACGACTTCTCCTTCAGTTGACCTGGCCAGGACAAGTTCAAATCCAATTATGAATGCTAATGATTGGAGAGATTGGTATCTTTTATGCAATACACATCTCCAAGGTAAGATCATTTAGTACATAGGATCATTTGTCTCCATTCCTCAACCCTTCTCCAAGCCTTCCTTTCCTTCCACGTATTGCTAAATGATGCTACTTCCTTGGCTACTTTGCTGCTTTAACAATGGGCAGATTCCGAAGTGTGACATGAAATAGGTTATTTCATCTAAGGTGGTTCAAGCTGAAGCAGGGAGTGACAAGAGAATAGAGCAGGCAGTCACTGCTAATGGCAAACGCAACATTTTGATAGACTAAAGGTCGAGCAATGAATTTCAATTATGGCATGTCAGGATGCCAAAATGTAGGTACCTGATAACAATTCCACAGCTTCCAGCTCCTTAGATTTTCTTTCTTTACAATTTCAATAATGCTCTTCGCTCTTAGCACATTTTTCTTTCTTTTCCACCCTTTTAATAAAAACAAGAAGCCAATAGATATTATCTCTCCTATAAGAAAAGCCATTTTTTGGCTTTCTTTCAGCCAGAAGGGTATAATAATTAAATGAAACATGCTTTCAGAAGGCTGCAGACACCCAATGGATTCCCTCTTGTTCCCATTATTTATCACTCAGTTAGGGAGCAGGCAACCACATTTCTGGGCTGCAAGGATATACAACATTTTCAAAGGCCTGTACAGGTCAGATTGGAGACCCTCTCCAGTACCAAATTTGATTTAAATCATACCTGTACTTAATACAGGTTGCAGTGAATACATACCAGTCACGCATTTAATCGTTTCCCCCTGTTATTAAATATTAAAATTTGCTAATAACTTGAAGAAACAGGAAATGTTTAGCCTAGGGAAAAGAACATAACTAGGATATGTCGATGTCAGTCAATAGCTGGAATGCAGGCATTCACAAGCTCTTGCCTGCTTTTGTCAAAATGATAAAAGCAGCAATGTGTTGTTGTGCCACAAGCTGTACTCCTTGTATGAGATATCACAATGCACATATAAAAGGTGTGTGGGCTTGCCTCAAAATAGCACACCATTGCTGGTATCAGACTGACCAATTTAACTCCCTTCTCTTTCCCTGCTGCTTTGGCTGATCTGGAAGGCTCTCACACAGAATAAGATCGAAGTTGGTTTTCCATTCCTGATATTAAATCAGGGATTCAAGTTACAGAAACGCAAATTCTATTTGAATGTTAAGAAAATGCTAAGAAAACCGAATTCTATATAGTAGTGGCCAAAATTATGGAAACCTTTTGGGAAAAGTGTATTTTTGAGGTTCGATGGCTAATAACACCACTTTTTTTTTTTTTTTTTTTGGAGTTTCAAGATAATCATATTCCACTGCTGGAGTGGCCCAGGCCTTAACCCAATTGAAAATCTATCGAGCCAACTAAAGAAACTTGTTAGTCAGAAGCGGCCCAGCAATAAAACCCAGTTAATAGAAGCAATCATTCCATCTTGGTTTCACATTATTACAGCTGAAGAACTAAAAGACTTGGTTCACTCCAAGGGAAGATGTTGTAAGGCCGTAATTCATGTTAAAGGTTACCCAACTATTAACTGGCATGGTGATATTTTTTGTATATCTCGTTTTTTCTACATGTTTCACTTTTCTTCTTTATATGGTAACTGCTATTCTAATAGCAAATCCTTCATAAAAATTATTGCATTACATTCTTCATTAAATTATCTTTCCATTGATATATAATTTTATGGTACGACTCCCCCCAAAAAAGTAGTGTTATTAGCTAGTTTTAGAAAATACACTTTTCCCAAAAGGTTTCCACAATTTTGGCCACTGCTGTATGGACATGATACACACTTTTCACTAGATGCCTTCAAACCATATACCAGAAATGATTTCACTCAGATTCCTGCATTGATCAAGGGTTGTGAATCAATAACCTAAATAAGCCCATTTCAATTCTTGGAACAATGAAACATTTGACAGTCTCTTTGGACATAATCCATGTCCTTCGTTCTTAGCCGACTTCTCTGAGGCTTCCGATTATACACCTCAATTCTAATGACTCCTGCCCATGAAGTCTCTGCTTTGTGTTTAGAGACGAATCTTTTTAAGACTGACTGTTCCTCACTTCCTCGTCTCAGATTTCATGCAAGGTCAGCATAACTCTCTGCTTGCTTATGGAAGGGAAAAAAAAGTTCAAAATCTTGCAAACTCTTGATATTTGCGAATGTTGAACAAGAATGTAAATGAGTGCTTTTCAAATACTTCTGTGGTTTACATAACACAATGGATGGCATGCCTTACAAGATAAAGTTTTGTGCAAATGAGTTCACCATCTGGAGGCTCATGAATACTGAAAAGAGTTGGCTTTGATAGCAAACTCGATGCTTTTGAATTCCGAAGACAGGGTTTTGAGATCTACAAGTCTTGGGTGATATTCCTAGCAGTTATTTCTTTCCATCAATGTGCCGGGTTTCTTTGATTTTTTTGTAGGATTTAAAATATTAAGCAACAAATCCACATTTTTTTTTTTTGCCCTCTGATTACACTCACTGCTATCCAGTTTGCTCATGCCACTTTTTTTCCCTTATTTTGCTCATTCAATATCTTACAGCATTTAGCTATTATGACACCATTCATTTTCAGCAGATTTTAGCTTTTCTGTAATATTATGATTGGTTCAAGGCTGCCGAAACCTTTGCTGCATGTGTTAGTTGTGGAACTTAATTCTAGCTAGGTTTTAAATCCATATTAAGGTATACCTGAAGTCCTCAGAAATCAGTCCCTTTTGGAAAACTTTTATCAGCTTACAGGTCCCTGCATCTCAGTAGTGTGATGATATTTTTTTCAATGAAAGCAATACAGAGGAATTATTGAGTCTGTCATCTGTACCTCTATAACTGTCTGGTTTGCTTCTGCAACCCAACAAGACAGACACAGACTTCAGAGGATAATTAGAACTGCAGAAAAAAAAATGCTACCAACCTACCTTCCATTGAGGACCTGTATACTGCACGAGTCAAAAAGAGGGCTGTGAAAATATCTACAGACCCCTCACATCCTGGACATAAAGTGTTTCAACTTCTACCCTCAAAACGATGCTATAGAGCACTGCACATCAGAACAAATAGTCACAAGAACAGTTTTTCCCCAAACACCATCACTCTGCTAAACAAATAATTCCCTCAATACTGTCAAACTATTTACTAAGTCTGCACTACCATTAATCTTCTCATCATTCCCATCACCCATCTTCTTCCACTTATGACTGTATGACTGTAACTTTGTTGCTTGTATCCTTATGATTTATATTGACTGTTTCCTAATATGATTTGATTGCTTATTTGTTCCATATGACTATCATTAAGTGTTGAACCTTATGATTCTTGATTAACATATCTTTTCTTTTATGTACACTGAGAGCATGTGCACCAAGACAAATTCCTTGTGTGTCCAATTACACTTGGCCAATAAAAAATTCTATTCTATTCTATTCTATTCTATTCTATTCTATTCTATTCTATTCTATTCTATTCTATTCTATACATCCCAATACATTGGAATTGATATGATATTTGATCTTACTGACTCTTATCTCGGCCTTAATTTTCAGTACACTTTACTACTTACAGGCAAAGATATTTTGAGTAACAAAAAATGAATCAAAGAAAATGCAACAAAATCCAAAGACTTGTAGTATTCAAAATCATTTCCTCCCTCTCTTTTTAATTCAAAGCCACAGTGCTGTTGATCATGGCGATCAACATAAATTAGATGGAGGCTAAATCTATGCATCAAAAAGAGAAAGTGGGTAAAATGAATCAGTTAAGGAAATTATAGAGAAAGTGTTAATTTCAGAATAGTTAATGCTGAAAGTTCTGTTACATTCCTAATGTATATGTCTTAATTTATATATCTTAATAGAAGGTCTAACGGCCAATTTGTTATAGTGAGTTAAGGCATCGAGATAGAAACTGATATACTGTGAGTTATAATCAGTGGTGGAATTCAATTTTTTTTACTATCGGTTCTGTGGGCGTGGCTTGGTGAGCGTTGTGTGGCTTGGTGGGTGTGGCTTGGTGGGCATGACAGGGGAAGGATATTGCAAAATCCCCATTCCCTCCCCACTTCTGGGGGAAGGATATTGCAAAAACTTCATTTCCACCCCACTCCAGGGGAAGGATACTGCAAAATCTCCATTCCCACCCGCCAGCCAGAGGTGGTATTTGCCAGTTCTCCGAACTACTCAAAATTTCCTCTACCAGCTTTCCAGAACCTGTCAGAACCTGCTGAATAGAACCCTATTATAATCTCACCCTAGATAGGAAGCCAGCTGGATGACCTTCAGCCAGTCACTTTCTCTCACCCCTAGGAAGAAGACAAACCATTCCTGAAAATCATGTCAAGAGAACTGCAGGGACCAGGTCAATGCAATTATCAGGGCTCAGCACTGACATGAAATAATAACAACATTTTTGAAAAAAGTAAAATGGATTCAGGTTCTTCACTCTTGTTTCATTCTAAGTTACCTCCATATTTCTTATCAGCTTTAGAATATTCTTTGTTGGCCAAGTATGACTGGACACACAAGGAATTTGTCTCTGGTGCATAAGCTCTCAATATACATACAAATAGGTAAAGATAAAGGTTCTCCTCACATATATGTGCTTGTCTTTCCCGACTCTAGGGGGCGGTGCTCATCTCCGCTTCAAAGCCGAAGAGCCAGCGCTGTCCGAAGACGTCTCCATGGTCATGTGGTCAGCATGACTAAACACCAAAAGTGCACAGAATACTGTTACCTTCCCACCAAAGGTGGTCCCTATTTTTTCTACTTGCCTTGGATGGAAGGCTGAGTCAACCTCGAGCCTGGTGAGATTTGATTGCAGGCAGCTGGTGCTACTTAACAGCACTTTAGTCTGCTGTGCCACCAAGGCTCTGAACCAGTTTATGTCCAAGATGTGAGTGGTCTCTAAATATTTTTAATCTATTAATATGAATAATTAGCATTAATATGAAGGTGGGAGGAAACATATGTGGTATTTTGAATCCCGTGAAAGAACTGAAATCGCCACTGTGATTTTGACTGCATTCTTTCTAAAGATACCCATGAAATGCTGCAGAGTGCCTCCAAATGGCTACTGTTGAATACACACACACACACACACACACACACACACATGTATGTGATTCTCCTTCACCCAACCAAAATTCCCTCCTGTGTGAATAATACACTGCATTATTTTCCTAATCCTGTTCACTTAATTTTCTTCTTTCCAGCCTAGCTTGAAATTTTTATTATTACATGCTCAAATATTACCACAAACTACCATTTGCATAATAATGAATTCAAAAAGCTTGCACTTTCCAGTAAAAAAAGAGAGAGAACTATTTATTGCAATAATGCTTTAAATTAGATCCCTTGATCTCTCCCAGATTATTGTATAACTTTCCGATGGAATGTGTTAAATGCTTTATTTAATGCATTGTGAGCTTTATGTGGTAAAGCAATTTGTACTATTAAACAATGAAAACAAAATGAAATTTACAAAAAAAAAGCTGCCAGGGTATTCAATGGCGTAAACTCTTGCTGCTTTATAATCTAAAAATATGAGAGCACTAAGTAATCATTTCATGCTGTTTTTGTGGCCACGTAAACGGCAAGACCGAACAATTTAAATGCTTCAGATGAGGACCAAAAATAAAAATTAAAGCTTAGGTTTCTTTCATCTGTCTTTGATGGTCCCACAGCAACTGAACTCCACACAATAAATAACTATAATTTGCATCTTTTATAATCAGACTGCTATTCAAGTGTGCAATCAGCTGCAAGCCAATGGGAGCTGCAATGAGTTCTCCAGAGGTATTCCCTTTGTCACAAAATGTGGTATATTTTCAGCTCTCTCAGTACTTCACATTCTCTCCAAGTTTCTCATTTGCAAATAGATCAAAAAGTTTTTTTTTCCCTCCCTCTTTTCTAAAGCTTCTCAAAGGTTTCTTTTAGAAACATGCAGAGGGCCACTTAGCCATTTTCATAATGACCTATTTCTCTTAATGTACCTCATCTGACACACAACTCTGACAGAGTTTGCTAAGCTGGTGTAGATAATATGGTGTCCCTCATTCCACGAAAAAAAGTCTACTAGATTAGAAAATGGGTTGTATATTGTAGCTGCAGGACAAAGTTCAGCAGGTTCACATCCATCTGTTTGGGGTAAGATTATCTTACTCAGTTATCCAGCATTATGGGGTCCTTGGTGCTTTCTGAGCTTGGTTGCATTTTTGCCGATGTTTCATTACCCAACCAGATAACATAATCAGTGCTAGAAGAGAACGGGGTTTGGTTTCTGTGAGTTATAATCAGTGCTGGAATTCAATTTTTTTTTTTTTACTACAGGTTGAGTGTGGCTTGGTGGGTGTGGGTGTGGTGTGGCTTTGTGAGCATGGCAGGGGAAGGATACTGCAAAATCTCCATCCCCACCCCCTCCAGGGGAAGGATACTACAAAATGACCATTCCCACCCCACTCCAGGGGGAAGGATATTGCAAAATCCCCATTCCCTTCCCATTCCAGTGGAAGGATACTGCAAAAACCCCATTCCCTCCCCACTCCAAGGGAAGGATACTGCAAAGTCTCCATTCCCACCCCACTCTGGGGCCAGCCTTAGGTGGCATTTGCTGGTTCTCTGAACTACTCAAAATTTCCACTACTAGTTTTCCAGAACATGTCAGAACCTGCTGACTAGCACATCTGGTCTCTGTTTTTATAGAGGTGACCTGCCCTCTCAGTGTTGGTGGGACTTTTCTTGATGGTTCCTTAATAATCACTACTCTGATCCAGTGGTGAAATCCAAAAATTTTTTCTACTGGCTCTGTGGACGTAGCTTGGTGGGCGTGGTGTGGCTTGGTGGAAAATCCCCATTCCCTCCCCACTCCTGGGGGAAGGATATTGAAAAATCTCCATTCCCACCCCACTCTGGGGCCAGCCAGAGGTGGTATTTGCCAGTTCTCCGAACTACTCAAAATTTCCGCTACCGGTCCTCCAGAAACTGTCAGAATCTGCTGGATTTCACCCCTGCTCTGATCCAAGCTGAAGACTGATGTTTAGACGTCTAGAGAATAAACTCAAATTAAATCCTAGCAAAGCAGAATTGCTGGCTTTCAATCAGCATCTATTAACACTGTTCCCATAATAATTCTGGATGTTAATGGGGTGTGACTTTGGACTTTCAGTTTCTGCTCAAGCAGCACATGGAAGCCACATGCACCATCTAAATCTCCACCTGACCACAGTAACGCATGTTCCAAATATCATCTAATTGGACTACTTCCTTGCACTCAATGTGCTGGTAAAAATAAACTGGCATTGGCACAGGGGGAAAAAAAGCTGCTAGCAGGGCAACCTTCCTTGTGTAAAATTGTAGCTATCCTAAAATCTTGCATTGGTTGCCAGTAGGCTTCTAGGCAGCACCTTAGAAATCATGATGTGAGTTGGGGAGGAAATGAAATCTGAAAGCAACAGAGCAACAGAGAGCAATAACTACTCATAGGTGGTGGACATTCACACAATAGCTCTTAAGTGCACATCATAAATAGTTGTAAAGGTGAATTAGTTAATATATACTGTAATCTTCAGTTCAAGAAAGTCTCCCCCGCCCCAGCTATGTTCTTGGGAAATATTAGAGAGTACTTATTTGAATGTTTAGAAATGTTTGGATCATAAAAAGGCATGCAGTATTATTTTAATTTATTATAATAAAGTCATACCTAATCTGATTTTAGACTCTGCAGAACATACAAAAGCTGCCAAATGCAAATGAACATGAACATATAGGAAATTAAATCATTTGTAGACTGATTCATTTAAGACCAAAAAGTAGAAAATCCTCAAGGATATAAATCAAAGCAATTATGAGGAATTCGTAGTTAATGGGGAAATTTAGGAAGATTGCCCATCTAAGTCATATAACAGTCATTAGCAAAACCAGAATTTCAGATGTATTTTCCTATTTGGGTTGAAGAATGGCCATATAGAATAAATTCATCCCTTTGCTGATAAATGCTGCGTTTTCGCTGACAATTGACCTCTAACACTGAGAGATGAAAAACTAATTTAATTTTATTAGTCCCACTTTTAATCAGGGCCTGTCAATCATGCAGGTCTACATTGGCTGAAAATAAATGGAGATTCACACATAAAGACAATTGCTTTTTAAAAAATGAAAAAAAACACACAATATTTTGCATTAGAGTCAAAAATTAACTGGGAAAATATTGGGGTTTTAGAATTTAATTCAAAATGATAATTGAATCTTGGAACGAACTATTGTTGAATGGAAGACTGTTGGCAATACAGCTAGGGTATTCTGGTTGTTTTCAGCACCCAACATCAGTAAAATATTAGGTTTTGTTGCTGACAATGATGCTAATTATATTCTGCATTTCCCAGGAAGAATAGATGTTGGGGAGATAAAACCTGACTCGGTTTATCTTTGATTTCTGAGAACTGTATGCTTCAAATGCTAATTAGTACTAAACTAAATGGCAACATATCACTGTATCAGCTCTCTTTGACTTTTGTTTTCTTCAAAAACAATAAGAAAGGATCCAATTTAAAATGAGGGTCATGGTTTGTTTTTTTTTTTTTTTTTACTTACACTGTCCCAGGGAGATCTCTGAAAAGAGAGGGTATAAAATGCAGCATTATCACTTTGTTTTGAGCTGAACAGGAACCATACAGTCGATATTTTTTCTTTAAAGTGATCTAAGAAACCCTGTCATGAATTTGCATCATCCCAAAACTGTCATGTGTTGTCTCTAAGGCAGTGGTTCTCAACTTTCCTAATGCCACGACCCTTTAATACAGTTCCCCAACCATAAAATTATTCCTAAAACCATTGAAAATATGTGTTTTCCGATGGTCTTAGGTGACCCCTGTGAAAGGGTCATTTGACACCCAAAGGGGTCGCGACCCACAGGTTGAGAACCATTGCTCTAAGGGAAGGCTTAAACCAAATTCCCCATGGAATCTGCTGGGAAGGTTTCTGTAGGTTTGATTTGAGAGAAGGGTGAATTTTTGTTTTGAATTTTTAAACATTGCAACTTTGCATTGTTTAAATGCAAATGCAAACATTTGCATTTCAACAATGCAAACATTGTTGAGTGCTGGAGGATTCCTTGATCCTGGACATCATGCCAATGAAATTACAGCTATACAAGTGTATACATGAAGGCACAAGGAGTTGACTGTCAGGTTGAGTTGCATTAAAAACAAGGTGGCTCCTGCAAAATTAGTCGTTGGCCAGAAGGCTTAAACTAGTGATCAAAGGGTTCTTGGGTGTGTGCAAGTGTGTGTGAAGAATGTGCATTGTCCTCTTCCTATTCTTCCAAGCTATAAAGAGAATGATTTATTTTGAGATTAAGAAACGACAAGTGTGCTATCAAAATTTTAACATTCATCTCATGAACTTCAGGGAACATAATAGTAATGACAGGGTTTCAACCAAAGGAACCAAGAACCTCTCTTGTTGCTGTCATCAGGGAGAAACTCATCTTGGTAATATTTCCAAAGATTGTGCTATTTTGAGCAATTTTAATCAGTGAAACCTATCAAGGAAAATAAGGCTGTGACAAGGTTCATAAGATTTGGATTGGTTCATCAAATTTTGTCAAGGTCTATTTGAAGCAAGTCCTTCAGAGGGAAATCCTCAATGCAGATTCTTAAATAGGCAAGATTCTGGATTAAACACAAAACAGGTTGCATTTTCCCTGCTTTTAAATCTTACCCAAAAGATTCTCAGATATGGAGTCCTAACCTGTAGTGTATGAAAGTTTAAAAATCCTATGCTATTAGTTATCCAATTGGAATATTTTCAAACAGTCATTATAACTTAATATGAATATTTATTAAGGACTGACTACAGAGCAAAGGAATTTAATTTAATTCAGTTCATTCAGATTGCTATTGACTTATAAAGGTTCAGAGTCCCAATTCTGGGATACCTTGGAGAGAAGTTAAGTAAAAGTACTTCCAAAAAACAATAATTATTATAATGTGCACATGCCACTTCGCTGATGACCTTTTTATTCCAATTTTATTTGAAATGAAGTAATAATGAAACCTGGCTTATTATAGAGCAGGAGTTAGTAATCACTGCTTAATGTGTCAGCCATACATGTATTTATTAATCAAATTTATATAGCTGGTCATCTCACCAAAGGCAACTCTGGGTAGTGCACAATGATAGATAGTCAATAGCAACAGCAATAGCACTTAGACCTAAAAATTGCCCAATAGTGCTTTGCAGCACTCTCTGAGAAGTTTACAATGTCAGTGTGTTGCCCCCAACAATCTGGGTCCTTATTATACTGACCTCAGAAGGATGGAAGGCTGAGTCAACCTTGAGCCTGTCAGAATTGAACTCCAGGTTATGAGCAGAGTTAGCAATACTGCATTGTGCTACAAGGGCTCAATACAGTGGTGGAATTCAGTTTTTTTTACTACCGGTTTTGTGGGCGTGGCTTGGTGGGCGTGGCAGGGGAAGGATACTGCAAAATCCCCATTCCCACCCCACTCCAGGGGAAGGATAGTGCAAAGTCTCCATTCCCACCCCATTCCAGGGGAAGGATACTGCAAAATCCACATTCCCACCCCACTCCAGGGGAAGGATATGGCAAAATCCGCATTCCCATCCCACTTCAGGGGAAAGATACTGCAAAATTCCCGTTCCCACCCCACTCCAGGGAAAGGATACTGCAAAGTCTCTAGTCCCACCCCACTCCAGGGGAAGAATACTGCAAAATCCCCATTCCCACCCCACTCCAGGGGAAGGATACTGCAAAGTCTCAACTCCCACCCCACTCTGGGGCCAGCCAGAGGTGGTATTTGCCGTTTCTCCAAACTACTCAAAATTTCCCCTACCAGTTCTCCAGAACCTGTCAGAACCTGCTGAATAGCACCCCTGGCTCAATATAATAGCAGATAAAAAGCTAGAAAAACAAAACAACCTACAGTAATAAGTAACATAAAAACAAAAATATTAACCCTGGATATAGGGAGAATAAACAAACCACCCTCAATAAGGCAATTCTGATTCTCTGTTGGTCTCCAGACTTTGAGGCCCTTGCAAAAAACAAAACAAAACTCAAAACAGATGGGATCAATTTAATTTCAGGAGGAAGGATGTTCCATAAAATGGGTCCCATGGCAGAGAAGGTACATCATTTGGGACTCACCAGATATACTATAGGTCCTTAGCATGTTGGCTGAGAGTTAAAGTTACGTTTTTTCCATAACTTTTGAAGTTAAGAAACCATGTGTTTTACTCTTTATCAGGAGTGAAATCCAGCAGGTTCTGGCAGGTTCTGGAGAACAGGTAGAAAAAAGTTTGAGCAATTCGGAGAACCAGTAATGGAAATTTTGAGCAATTTGGAGAACTGGTAGCAGAAATTTTGAGCAATTCAGAGAACTGGTAGCAGAAATTTTGAGCAATTCGGAGAACTGGTAGCGGAAATTTTGAGCAGTTCAGAAAATCAGCAAATACCACCTCTGGCTGGCCCCAAAGTGGGGTGGGAATGGAGATTTTGCAGTATCCTTCCCCTGGAATGGGGTGGGAATGGAGATTTTGCAGTATCCCTCCCCTGCCATGCCCACCAAGCCACGCCCACCAAGCCACACGCACAGAACCAGTAGTAAAAAAAAATGGATTTCACCACTGCCCTTTAAGGTCTTTTTACTGACTCCAGGGCTGAAAAGTTATGGATTTGCTTACAAATAAGGGATGGGACAAGAGACAAAGAAATATCTGTTTGAAACTATTCAGAGGATGAAGGGTTACTAGATTTGTCTATATTTATTGTAATTGAAGTTGGAAGTTACACCTTTATATATTTCTTTTTTTTTCTTTATTATATTTTTCTTTCCTCTTTCTTCTTTCTTTTCCTTTTTATTGTACTGTACTTTTCCCCCCTTTTTTGTATCATGGTGCCCAAAACTGGATTTAATATTCCAAGTGTGACTTTATACTGAAGTGGTGAGACTAGACTTGGAATACTGGATCCAATTTTGGTTACCACAATACCAAAAAAAAAAAAAAAAAAAAAAAGATATTGAGACTCCAAGAGAGAATGCTGAGAAAAGCAAGACAGATGATTAGTGGGCTAGAGGCTAAACTGACAAACAGTTGTGGGAACTGGGAATGTCTAGTCTAACAAAGAGAAGGATTAGGGATGACATGATAGCAGTCTCCCAGTCTTCGAGGAGCTGTCACAGAGAAGAAGGGGTCGACCTATTACCCGAGGGCAAGACAAGAAGTAATGGATAGAAGCTTAACGAAGAGAAATCCAACCTAGAATTAAGGAGACATTTTCTGTCAGTGAGAAAAATTACTCAGTGGAACAGCTTACCTCCAGAAGTTGTGGGTGCTGGAGGTTTTTAAGAAGAGATTGTTCAGCTATTTGTCCGGTATGGTATAGGACAGGGGTGTCAAACTCAAGGGCCCAGATCCAGCCCACAGGATGCTTAGATCTGGCCCACAGGGCTCCCTGGAAACAGCAAAGGACCAGCCCAAGGTGCCTCTGCCAGTGAAAATAGAGTTTGGAAGGGTTATTTATTTATTTATTTATTTATTTATTTGTCATATTTCTATGCCACCCACTCTCTGAGGACCCTGGGTGGCTTACACCAAAGACAGTATACTAGATAGCATATTGCCCCCTCGAGGTGGGTAAAATGGGTCCTCATTTTACCAACCTCGGAAGGATGGAAGGCAGAGTCAATCTTGAGCTGGAAATCAGGTAAGATGGCAAGAGGAACCCCATCTTGCTCCACACGCTCCAAAATAATAAGATCTCCCCAAAAATAAGGCCAAGCACTTATTTCCAGGTTTAAAAAAATATAAAACAGGGTCTTATTTTCAGGAAAACATGGTAGATATATTAAAATGTTCTCTTTGTGCATGAATAGAGGTAACTCTCAAGCCAAAGGCATCATTGCAGAGAAAAACTATGAGTCTATAAATTTTCTTATTGATCAGATTTGTATACCACACCAAATCTGGGTCCCTATTGACTTAAACTGGAAAATGATGCCTTAATAATAAAGGATTTTTTGTTGTTGTTTAAAAAAAAAAGAATAATCTAGTTTGCTTATTTTACATTTCCAGGAATATTTCCATCTTGAGATTTCTTAAAACTCACAACATTCACTTAAAATCCAAACAATGCCAGAAATTTCCAAAACATTTCACTCAATTATTTTAAACTCTACCTCTCACAACTGTTAAAAAGTGAGCTAAAAATACATGCAATTTACATTAAGAAAGACATATATATATATATATATATATATATATATATATATATATATATATATATATATATATATATATATATATATATATATATATATATATTTTCATACAGAGCCAAGCTGCCAAGCTCAAATATAACAGTTGCAAAGCAAACCACACATTTTTCTGGTTAATGCAAATTCAATATCTTTCATTCTTTCGTTCAACTGATCCTAAGAATAGGCCTTTTCATTAAGGATTATCAGTCGTCTTTGCATAGACATTATTGGAGATTAATGGGTTTAATATAAAAAAGCCACATATAAGGATCAAACCAAAAATTGGGTTATTAACTCAGAGCAACTGTTTTCTATTATATAAAATTGCAAAGTTTCTATGTTTGCTTAATCCAAAACAGACAATTTATGTTTAACAGATAGCTGTTTCTTACAGCAGAAGAGAACTCTTTAAAATTTAAAGGAGCAAACTCTTTAAAAATGTGAACTTTGCTCCTTGGCAAGTTGAGCCAATGATTTACACAGCTGTTCTTGCCCCTCTGCTAGCTAAGATCATGCCCTCTTTTATAAACTGGAACAGCACTGGCCTTTAATTCTTCTCTTATTTTGTTACTCTCAGATCTCAAAAGAAGAGTATAAGCTTATGAGAAATTCAATACTCTTACACAATGGGCAGCTCAGTTAGAAGGTGTTTCAAGTTTCTATTTTTGATTTGAAGCAAGATCATTTTTAAAAAAGCAGATGCTGAGAGAACTAAGCAAGAGAATAAGCCTCATCATCCTCTGAAGCAGTGGTCACCAACTGGAGGTCCATGAGCCTCTGGTGGTCCGTGAGAAAATTTTGGTGGTCCTCAGAAAAATTATTTGCATTTTTTTATGTTGCACTAAATCAGGGGTCCAGTACCTGGCCTTGCACTCCTGCATGTCTTCCCTCTGCTTGGAAAGCCTATGCTTGTAGTCTTGAGTGAGATGCTTCTGCTGAGCCTCCTTCTCGGTCAGATCCAATTTGAGCTGAGCCAGCTGTTTTGCCAAATCTTTCTCATGGTGGCTGCTTAGCTCCAGGAACTGCTTCCTGTTGGGGCCCTAAGGAGCCCGGGTGGGGAGGTGAGGAGTGGCTGGGAGGGGAAGGGCGAGTAGAGGCTGGCGATTCACCCCTCGACGTGAGTAACATTGAGTTGGGCATGCCTACCTAGTCACATGAACACCTAGCCATGCTCACCCAGCTGCTCATTAGGCAGATCATATTAGTGGTCCACAGGATTTAAAATTATGAATTTAGTGGTCCCTGAGGTCCAAAAGAGTGGCCCTGCTCTGAAGGGACGTATGCACCAAGCCTGCCAACTCAGATATAGGAACAGCTTTATGGCATGAACAAACATTCTTGAGGGTACACAACAAAATTGAATTAAAAGATGAAGGAAGGAAACCATCGAGTAAGGAAGAACATTCAAGGAGGATATGGTTGAAGGATCTGACCTCCCTTATATTACCTGGAGGACCCTGAATAGGTTGAGAGTTGGAGTACCTAAATGTAAAATCAATATGCTCAAGTGGAGAATCTTAGCTGATAACAACATGCTATGTTTAATGTGGAAGAGACACAGATCACAGCCCAACTGCTGGTATGTCAGCTTCCACCAGAAACATGTACCCATAATGACTTATTTTTGGCTAATGACAAAGCCAAGAAAGTGGCTTTGTTCTGGCAGTTTGATCTAGACACAGAAGAAGAAAAATATTTTTTTAAAGGACATTTAACGGTATGTTTGGGTATTTGCTTCTTTAATGAATCAAACTTATAAAGATGCAAAATTTTGATACTGTCAAGAGTATGAATATTCATGGACTGGAATAGATCAGCCAATGGGGATTGAATGGAGACATGGTAACAAGGTCAACCAATGAATAGGCATGGTAACAGATTCAGCCAATGAGGCTTATTTTGAAACAGGAACTTAAGTCTGAAGTCTGGGTGTGGCTTAGGCAACTGAGTCTGTGCAGAAGCTTAACTACCCTGTATAGAGGAGGCTGTCTTTGTATTAACCTCTGTGCTCAGATCTAAAACGAAACTAGCCTGCTCTGCTGAAATGAAACTAACTGTTCTCTCCTGCCTTGTGTTTTGCTGGTAACTGCTACGTTGGAAGAATCAGCTATTGGTATTGTAAAATTTACTTCATCTGTTATTATGTATATAAAGAGAAGTTAATGAATCCAGCTGAATCAGTTATCTGTGGGTGGCTCCTGGATTTCATTTTTGCAAGAAACTCTGACAGATACTATCCACTTGCTTGAAATTACAGAGCACACCTCTGAATTCATGAGATCATTTTTCATGATGCAATAAAAAGCCCTGCCTCCCAAACACAACCATCTAACTCATTTTACTCCTTCTGCATCCTGCATTGTTCTAAAGAAGGCATCAAACAGTCATTATTAAAGGTGGAGTGGTTAAGATCAAATTCATGTCCCTATAAAGTTTCCCATCCTTAGTAGCCTAGCAAAGGACGCTAACATTACAATACTTTAGGAACAGCAGATAGAAGGAAGAACCACAAAGACAATACATTTTTTGGAGCCTACTTTTTAGGAAATTATATATCTCACACTAAAAGTTGTTCCATTATAATTCTATTTCATAAAAGTAAGGTATGAAAATGGCATTAGTCCAACAGCCATATAAACCAAGCAGATATAATTTCACTTTTTTTAAAAAAAAATACTACTATTTCACTATTGTTTCTGAACATCTGTAGTGGGAGGTATGACTGTTCCCCGAGGATAAACCTATACTTAACAGAAATGCTTGGTAATTATGGTGTGCTTCCTGATTTTAGGTCAAAACAATTGTTGGAAGTAGAACAGTTAAACTCTTTATATAAAATAGCTCTTCACCTTTACCCCTCATGACAAACTGCCTCTCAATCTTTCCTTATTTTATTGTAGGGTTTGTTTACATGTCCTAAGAATGGTGGTGTGAACTGCCATCATCTTAGAGTGAAAAGACTTGACAAATTATACGATTCATTGTCAATCGTTCCATTACCCAGCCCAAATAGTTTGCCTTTGCAAAATGTCTTGTGGGTTGGTGGAAAAAAGTAGGAATCTTATTTCACATGTAAACTAAAGGTACTTAGTTATGGATGGATGGAAAGACAGAGAAAATGTTTTTGTTTTATTTTTATTTTTATTTTTAAGTAAGTGCCCATGAAGGATAAATGCTAATTACTTCTGTTCTGGAGATCAACATGCTTAAAAGGGAAAATTCTTTGCTATTGTCACCTGCGATTAACTTAAAATGAGAAATTGCTGAATAGCAATAGCACTTAGACTTATATTTTGCTTCACAGTGCCTTTACAGCTCTCTTAAGTGGTTTACAGAGTCAGCCTATTGCCCCCAACAATCTGGGTCCTCATTTTACCAACCTTGGAAGGATGGAAAGCTGAGTCAACCTTGAGCCCATGAGGCCTGAACTCTTGTCAGCTCTGGAGGCCATCTTTTACTTTGGATCTTCAGGGCTGCCATATTTGGTGGATGAGAATGCTATGGGAAACACGAGGGGGGTTGGATGGAGAAAGGGTGAAATGTATAGCCATAACAACATTCTTTTCCTTGGGAGTCAAGGACGTTCAGCCTGTACCTGGAGAGGTGTGACTGGGAAACAACTCCAGTTGGGACAGTGACCTGATTGGACCATGTGATGGACATGTGGATACAGGGGAAGGGACTTTGACTTTCTTTTGGGTGGGAAAAACCCGGGGACCTTTCAGATTCGGGTTTTCCCAGATGTGCCAATATGACATCGCTAATAAAATGGAACTTTGAGGAACATGCTTGCCTTGGAGTTTAATTTCTGTTGGGGTTGTTACTTGGAGCCCTGACATACTGCTAAACTGCTGGCAGCCGGTGATGAGCAGAAGTAGCCTGCAGTACCACATTCTAACCACTTTGCCACTGTGGCTCTTTCAGTTTTCCTGGAAAAATCCTTTCCTTACCCATACGGATCTATTTCTTCGCCCATAAATAGGTAGAATTTCAAGAGATCGTTTGCACTGAGTTCTGCTCCATGTATTTATCTTAAATTATTAAGGAGTTTCATGAACAGCTTGGATGCAGAAAGCCAACTACTAATCCAGCCCTTGATCACTACTTAACTATCAGTCAATCTTGTGTCCAGCTTCTGCCTATAAATTCCTGGAGCTGTTATATCCTACAAGAGAACAAAATATTTGCAACTGAATATAATTGTGATATGTAAGAAGATGGGATAACTGTCTCCTCCTATGTTATTACCAAGGCACACGGTGGCTCAGTGGCTAAGACACTGAGCTTGTTGATTGAAAGGTCAGCCGTTCGGCGGTTTTGAATCCCTAGTGCCATGTAATGGGGTGAGCTCTCATTATTTGTCCCAGCTTCTGCCAAACTAGCAGTTCAAAACCACGTAAGAAATGCAAGTAGAAAAATAGGGACCACCTTTGGTGGGAAGGTAACAGCGTTCCGTGTGCCTTTGGCATTTAGTCATGCCGGCCACATGACCACAGAGACGTCTTCGGATAGCGCTGGCTCTTTGGCTTTGAAATGGAGATGAGCACCGTCCCCTAGAGTTGGGAACGACTAGCACAAATATATGAGGGGAACCTTTACCTTTATATTATTACCGTAATAAAGGTTGACATTAGCTTCAAAGGCAAACCTTCCCTTACAAATAGTTTTCACCAAGATTTGACACAAAAAATATGTCTTTTCATATATCATGGTCATGATCGATACCATATTATCTATTTTTTTCCAGGAATCAAAACATGTGAGAAGTGAGCAAAGATGTATCATACCTATTTGTTCTTCCTAACTAATACCTTTGGCATCTCCCAAAATGTATTTATTCACCGCTTGCCTTCTCTTTTATTCCTCTTCAAACCCTCCTTTTTCTTCATGCTTCTTTCTTTCATTTCTTCTAGGCTTCTCGTTGTTACTCAAAGATAAGCTTCTAGTATACAAAATTGATATTTTCCCCAGGCCTGGCCTGGCCTAGACTAACCCATCTCATCTCATTCTTCCCTTTTGTTTCTCTTTGTTCTTTTTTTCTGCAAATGTTGTAGCTTCTTCAATATAAGCTTATTGAAATATGGACCCATTCCCCACCCCCTCCTAAGATGGCACAATAGAAACAAGAACAGCAATTTGCACCTGGCACAAAAGCAAGTACTGTAGACAGAATCAATTATTTCAACTGAAGGACAATTTACACATTTAGATTTGGTCTTTGAGTGATGGGTACATTTTCCAGTGAAAGATGAAATAGAACCATCCTCAAGTTTAATGATAAAAAGTTTGCTTTTGTAGAATGAAGCCATGAGTTAAGTAGAAAAATAGGGATTTTTAAACAAAACAGATATTTCTTCTATTCGAAAATAAATTACCTAAGATAAATTTTGTCTCATTCAAGACAACGATGAATCTGCATACAGACAGGAGGTTGAACAAGTAGCCTTGTGGTGCAACCAGAACAATCTTGAACTAAATACACTCAAAACCATAGAAATGATGGTGGGTTTTAGAAGAAAACCTCCTATACTACACCTCTTACAATACTAGACAACACAGTATCAACAGTAGAGTCCTCCAAATTTCTAGGTTCTATCATATCTCAAGACTTAAAATGGACACCTAACATCAAAAACGTCATCAAAAAAGCTCAACAAAGAATGTTCTTTCTGCGCCAGCTCAGAAAGCTCAAACTGCCCAAAGAGCTGCTGATTCAGTTCTACAGAGGAATTATTGAGTCTGTCATCTGCACCTCTATAACTGTCTGGTTTGGCTCTGCAACCCAACAAGACAGACACAGACTTCAGGGGATCATTAGAACTGCAGAAAAAAACAACCAACCTACCTTCCATTGAGGACCTGTATACTGCATGAGTCAAAAAGAGGGCTGGGAAAATGTTGTTGTTGTTGTTGTTGTTGTTGTTGTTGTTATTTCATCGTAGGACATTTTAGTCGTACAATTTAGACCAGATATATTAAGGGGTGTGTGTGTTGGAGGGGGGGGGAGTTGAAGGAGAAAGACATTAGTTTCTAAATTTGAAGGGAATATATTATCCAATGGAAGTTACCTTGAAAAAGTGTCCCGTTTCAACAAATAAAATGCCAAGACTAGGTTGGCTGATATACCCAATGTACAGATCTGGGCTTGTGTTCTTTGAAGATATAGATTTTGCATACTATGGAGTCTACCTAAAGAACATGGGCTCTTCTCTTCATTCTTGGGTACTTTCTTTTCTAAAATGGGGTATTTCAATGTAAGCCTCTGTTACTATATATAGCAATAGCACTTAGACTTATATACCGCTTTACAGTGCTTTACAGCTCTAAGCAGTTTACAGAGCCAGCATATTGCCCCCAACAATTTGTGTCCTCATTTTACCCACCTCCGAAGGATGGAAGGCTGAGTCAACCTTGAGCCGGTGAGATTTGAACTGCCAAATTGCAGCCAGCCAGCAGTCAGCAGAAGTAGCCTGAAGTACTGCACTCTAACCACTGTGCTACTGTGGGTCATAATGATACGATATACAACCCTGCAACTTCAATAATTCCTCTCTTGAATCTGTATCCTTGAGCTTTCTTTTGGCTTCTTCCATGTACCCCAATGCCACCATTCAATTAGAAGCAGGACAAAGTTCAGTAGAAGCATGATTCTGGATAGGTCAGATACTTACCATCTTAAGCTGCCAATCTTCTCCGAGGATTTGGCCTCGTTGACACTAGTAAGATAGCTTTTACTCAACTTAGAACATGACCTTGGAGATAAAATTACAAAAAATTGGCCTTTCTGTAATGGGCTTTTTATTCTTTGGGTTTTACCAAAGCTGAAGAAATTATGAAGAAGCAAATAATGGATATTGATTTGCAGAGAAGATAATGCCAGGAGCTTTCCTTGCTTTGAAAAGGGAAAGTTAAGTAAACCTTTTGTTCTGGCTAAATGTCTAGATAATCTTGCTGCCACAAAGTACTGGTGCTGATGTATCCACTTTATACTCCCTATAATTCAGAAGCAGATCAAACTTTGGGTCATGTGTTGCTGTACTTCCAATTTTAAGCTGAAATTTGTCACCTGTATTTAACTCCACTTCTAAGTAAGTTCTTGACAGATCAGGGGAAAAAAAAATCTATATTTCATTTCTTCTTTCTGACCAAAACGATTGTGTCATTTTTAAAGGTGCCAGGTTCTATTTTCAGAGTGTGTATCTTTAGAAAACTGATAATAAATCAAGACAATTATAATTGAGCCTAACTTAAAACAAAGGAAGCATTCTGGCCATATCATTTAAACTTCACATCAATTTATATTGCTCCAGTTTATTTTATTTTCTTCCTAATTTAATTAGAATTTTTGTTTTATGTATTTCTATTTCATGGCTGTGAATTCTTTTCAATAACCTGCATAACTTTCAGGTCATGATTAGATAGAATTAGTCAAAAAATAAATAAAGATCAGGACAAACAAGCTACATCTTCTGTGGAGCACCAGGCTGTATGTATGGAGGGATTTTAATGTATTAAAATTAAGCTCCCTTGGTTGATTTTTTTTTTTTTTTTGTTTGGACTTATGTCAGAAGCACCGAAGCACTTCTGGGTTGAAAGGATTAGCCGGTGACATCACCATCGTTCTGGGGATAGGATAGGATAGGATAGGATAGGATAGGATAGGATAGAATAGAATAGAATAGAATAGAATAGAATAGAATAGAATAGAATAGAATAGAATAGAATAGAATAACAGAGTTGGAAGGAACCTTGGAGGTCTTCTAGTTCAACCCTCTGTTTAGGCAGGAAACCCTACACCACTTCAGACAAATGGTTGTCCGACATCTTCTTAAAAATTTCCAGTGTTGGAGCATTCACAACTTCTGCAGGCAAGTTGTTCCAGTGATTAATTGTTCTAAGGAAATTTCTCCTTAGTTCTAAGTTGCTTCTCTCCTTGATGAGTTTCCACCCATTGCTTCTTGTCCTGCCTTCAGGTCCTTTGGAGAATAGCTTGACTCCCTCTTCTTTGTGGCAGCCCCTGAGATCTTGGAACACTGCTATCATGTCTCCCCTGGTCCTTCTTTTCATTAAAGTAGACATACCCAGTTCCTGCAACCATTCTGCCCAATTGAGGGCTCTTTTCATGCCTCCAGCAGGAGCTGGAATGAAGGACGAGCGCTCAACCCCACCTGATGGCAGGTGTTAGCTCTCTAACCTCCAGCCCAGTGTTCCAATCACTCGAGCCATTGTTCTCCTTTCCTCTATTGATAAAGTCCAATGATAGAGGATGGAGATTGTTACCATTTCAATGAAATTTATTCTAGTTTACTCATCTTTACAGGATCTGAGATTTCTTTGTGTGAATAATGTCACATTCAACTGTTTAGTGTTTAGTATATATGACACTAAATTTAGTTTCATCTTTGGAGATTCAGGAGTCTCTATTGCAGAGAAGATTTAGAGAATGACTGTGCAAATTATGACCTATTTTATTTTGTTTTTTTAAGTGGGCCTTTACATTCCTCAAGATTGTAACCCCAACATTCAGTTTCAAATTGCCATGATTTTCTAGTATTTGGAAAGCAGGAAGGGTATATCTGTGTTAAGTCCCTATTTAGACATGCCTACATATACACATATACATTCTGGATTTCTTATGAAGCAACTGTCTCTGAGGCTATTGCCTGAGAAAAAAGTCTATCACTTCCACAAAATAAAACTTTTCAATAGACTTTCAATAATTTCCAGAAAACCTGTCCTCCCCAATCATCAGATTATTGATTTTTAAAAATTTATTTATGGCAGCTTTGTCCTTTCCAAGAATTGTCTTTTCATTGCTTCTTTTTTGATCGCCGATACTGAAATATATCTGACATTCACAATAAATTAATTTTAGCTCAGTAATACTTTTTTTTTCTTTTTTTGAAGAAGATTCTTCATTTTGCAACACACAAAGGTCTGTACAAATAATGCTACTGGCTGGTATTATTAGGATAAATTATGTAGGCCTTAAAAACCTCAGGGATTATTTCTCTGCTGCTGTTTCCTGGTAGAACTTAATATTATATGAAATGCAAATACTCATTTTCTCAATGCACTTATCCCATTGAAAAATAAATTAATTTGTGATCAAGTTCTTATTGAACTTGAGCTAGAATTTAATCTGCTTGCCAAACAACTAGTTTCCAAATATATAATAGTAAAAAAAATGAATACCTGGGATATTCAACTGAATTCAAGTTCATATAAACCAGCATGTTTAATTACTTTTCTCTGGGTGTTTTTGAATGTATCTATTTAATCTAGTGACTCCCTTTACATTTTGAGTATGACAAAGAGGAGTATGAAATGTGGAAATAAAGGATTTTGACTTTTGATTCATTCATTGGCATCCTTCAGTCTCAAGAGACTATGGTATCGTGCTCTGGAAAGAGGTCCTAAAACAGCATCTGGTGTGTCTAAAAAGGCCAATTCAAGAGTGGCAATCCCTTCCACACTAAGGGCAGATACATTCTGTCCCCTGCGCAGCCCCCAGATTTCGCTGGTTCCAGGACTGCCCCTTTGCCTCAGCCTGCCGAACAAGTGTCTCTTTGAATTGGAGAAGGCCATGCTGCGTCTTTAGCCTCCAAGCTGAATGATCGGAGGTCAAATTTTCCCAGTTTTTAATGTCCATTCTCAGGGCCTTTAGATCATCCATCTCTGCACAATCCAGGATTTTCTTAATTATTTCTTCCTCTGTTGGGATCTTTTCACTTTTCCAGGACTGTGCATAGACTATCTTTGCCGCTATAATTATATGCAGAATCGAATATCTAATTTCTTTACTGTAAATTCTGTTCAATATCCCGAGTAAAAACGTTACATATGATTTATGTAGGTGCTTTCTGGCACACAGAGCATGTAAATCCAGATTAAAGAGAGGAAATGCTATTCATACATGCCATGTCATGTTTTATTTTGCTTTCTTTTAGTCTAAATATAGAAGTGGCATTGATTAATCCGGGGAAAATGATCTAATTCTCTCCACTGAAATCCATTAAAAAATAGAGAAAGCCTTCTCAGTAAAGTTTTACAAAATATTTAAACAGGTTAAAAAAAAATCGGAAAAGGAAAAGGTCAGGCTACTAGATTAATGCTTTTTGATGCTTTATCACCTTTTTTGAGAAGATAACCAAGTGGCTGCAATCTGGCACTCATATCTAAACAAATCTGGTGGCAGACTAAAAAAAATACAGCTGTGCTTTGCCTGACTGTTCTTGAAAAGGCATAAAGCAAAAATGTCATTTCTTTTATCGGGAGGTTGTTCACACAAATCTTGACATTTGGGCTAGCAAGTCTAACCTTCAAATCTGGGCTTTCTTTGGATGCTGAGCACAAACACAAACTTCAGACAGTGAAATATGTCCAGTCTACATGCTATTTCTGTCATCTTACTAAGCTGAGCTCATTTCTCACAGGCAAGTTTAGGAAACTGAAGACTACTGAAGATCTAAAGGTATAAAGGAACAAGATCTATGCTTTGTGTATAACTTATCATTACCCCATTCTTTTTTTTTAAAAAAAAAATCACTTCATTCCTTTCAAAGATACTCTGGTAGCATAACAAAGAATCAGACAAGGTTACTAAAAGAAATGTAAAATAATGGTAGGTTTCCTAAAAAGCAAACTGGTCTGCTCCTCCTCAACTGTTTTAAGTTCTCTAGCTTACATTATTAATAATAATGATAACAGAAGTCAGCAGATAAGCACCTGCCACGTAACATCCTAGGTTTTAGAACTGTCAGTAAATAAGATCCCGCCCTCAAAAAAATAATTGGATATTGGACATTGAAATACCCGGAGGCAGCAGCACAGAAGGGAGAGAACTGGAGAAAATCACACAATACAAAGACCACGTAAGAAATGCAAGTAGAAAAATAGGGACCACCTTTGGTGGGAAGGTAACAGCGTTCCGTGCGCCTTTGGCATTTAGTCATGCCGGCCACATGACCACAGAGACGTCTTCAGATAGCGCTGGCTCTTTGGCTTTGGCTTTGAGGGCGATATTGGACATTGAAATACCCGGAGGCAGCAGCACAGAAGGGAGAGAACTGGAGAAAATCACACAATACAAAGACTTGCAAATAGGAAGAAAACAGCTGTGGCAAAAGAAAGCAAATATAATACCAATAGTAATAGGCACCTTGGGTGCAATTCCAAAATATCTGGAGCCTCACTTGAACATTATCGGCATTGACAAAATCTACATCTGGCAATTGCAAAAAGCATTTTACATTCTGCAATAATACCTTTAATATTATTAAACAACCACCTCTGCCTATCCGGGGTCCTTGGGAAAAACTCAATAGGTGGACAAAAATGTCAAATCCAATCTAAACATCTAGTTGACTGTGCAACAAATCATAGTAAGAAGGAGCTATATGTCTCCAACCATTTAAAAATGCATCCTGCACGCTCATTGAGGCAGCTAATAGATATAAACTGAAACAAATAAACTTCAAATTCTCTCTCTATAAACTATCCAGTACTAATTTCTGGATACAAACGTTGTTTCATAAACCACTTACTATATTGTAACAGTAAAAAAGGGGGATCATCTAGGTGTGTGATGGCAAACCTATGGCACACGTGCCAGAGGTGGCACACAGCGCCCACTCTGATGGCATGCGAGCCGTCACCCCAGCTCAGCTCCGCTGCGCATGCTTGCGTGCCTCCTGCCAGCTACCTGGTCTTCGGGTCTCTGCCATGCATGTGCGGGGGTAGGGCGCATGCAGGAGTGTACGCATGCACAGGGGGACGTGTGCATACACGCGGGGGTGGGGCGCATGTGGGGGGGCTGCACACGCATTGTGTTTTGGAGGTTTGACCATGGATGGGCGTGCTTTGGGCACTCGGTCTGGAAAAAGTTAGCCGTTACTGATCCAGGTCTTTACATGTGTATGCATGCAATGCTGCAAAGGAACACATTCTTTATGCACGTTCAAATAAAAATAAATCAATAAAATAAGGAAAACATGAAGGAATGAGGCAATCCCTTCAGCTCAATCCTTGCTCAGAAGTTTTCCCATTACCCCCAAAATAAAGTCAAGAACATCCTTCTAAAGAAACAGGGCATAAACAGATGGCAATCAATATTCTGATAAATTGGTGCTTTCTAACTGGTTATATAGGCTCTGCAGACACTTTGTGGATGGGCCACACCAACAATCCGTGATGTTTTGCCAACTCTATACGTTCTCA
The DNA here is from genome assembly GCA_022577455.1 of Arizona elegans. Taxonomy (NCBI): domain Eukaryota; kingdom Metazoa; phylum Chordata; class Lepidosauria; order Squamata; family Colubridae; genus Arizona; species Arizona elegans. The sequence continues at coordinate 10,666,390 of JAKOOJ010000014.1, forward strand.
CCATTCCCTAGCCTGTGGTGGAGCTTTAATTTTGTTTCAACAAATAATAATAAAAAAGCTTTGTTTTTAGTTGGAGCCATTTGAATGTATACCACCTCAAGTCCAGTAAAGTGAGCGTACTGTGCTGAATGGAGACAAAGGATTTTAAAAACTGCGCTCCCAGTTACGTTAAGAACCTGGCTGAAAATAAGAAACTGCATGAAAATTTGAGGAGGGCAGATGTCCTCTGAAAAGAATAGAACTTTTCCATTTTTCATAAATCCTTCAGTTGAAAGAGAGAGAGAGAAGGAGGGAGGGAGGGAGAGATGATAGATGATAGATAGATAGATAGATAGATAGATGATAGATAGATAGATAGATAGATAGATGATAGATAGATAGATAGATAGATAGATAGATAGATAGATAGATAGATAGATAGATGATAGGTAGACAGACAGAGTGAGTGAGTGAGTGAGTGACTCATAATCTAAAGTGCCACCAATATCAATATTCAACAGATAACTAGGCATTCAATGTTAAAATACAGAAAGATTGAAAGGTGAAAAAAAGTCTCAGGGAAAATATGGCCCCTGACTGTACAGCTGAGAGGCAAACATCTAAATCTTTTTCTAAGTGCTCCCCAGGGACTTGCAACATTTATAAAAAGTTTATTATCCTTTAGCTAAAACCTGCAGAAGGAACAAAGAACTGTGTGTTGCTGATGCCAACATTTTGATCATATAAAATATAAAACAGATGATGCAACTATGCTGTTAAAAAATATCATGAATCTAATTAAGGTCTTACCACAACTTTAAATCAAGAAGTCAACTCTTCGCATACAAAGCTAATCCTGTTGCCTGGATAAAATTCAAAAGTGACATAAACTTGCAAACCCACCTTCTCTTTTTATCCACCAGACACTGAATCATTCTCTTTTTCCTGCCCCAACCTCTCTCAGTGGAAAACACACAAACACACACATACGATTTCCATGTTTACATTAAAGGAAATATTTGAGATATTTAATAAGATCATTTTACCTATTCAATATACTAGCAAAATATTAGGCTAAATCAAAGATAAAATCAGAAAAAAGAGATAAAACAAAGTTATGACTATGCTTATCCAACACAGTTCTAGGCTGCATAAACAGAGGGATAGAATCAAGACCACATGAAGTGTTAATGCCACTTTATAATGCCTTGGTAAGGCCACACTTGGAATACTGCATTCAGTTTTGGTTGCCACGATTTAAAAAAGACATGGAGAGTCTAGAAATAAAGGGGACTGGAGGCTAAAACATATGAAGAACGTTTGCAGGAACTGGGTATGTTTAGTTTAATGAAAAGAAGGACTGGGGAGACATGGTAGCAGTGTTCCAACATCTCTGGGGCTGCCTCAAAGAAGAGGGAGTCAAACTATTCTCCAAAGCATCTGAGGGTAGAATAAGAAGCAATGAGTGGAAACTAATCAAGGAGAGAAGCAACTTAGAACTAACAAGAAATTTCCTGACAGTTAGAACAATTATCAGTGAAACAACTTGCCTCCAGAAGTTGTGAATGCTCTAACACTGGAAGTTTTTAAGAAGATGTTGGATAACCATTTTTCTGAAGTGGTGTAGGGTTTCCTGCCTAAGCAGGGGGTTGGACTAGAAGACCTCCAAGGTCCCTTCCAACTCTGTTATTCTATGCTATTCTAATCTTTACAATACTTTGGGATTTCTGATCAGCATTTGCACATTTGCAGCACTTTTCCAATACTATCATGGAAGCTAGCTGGGTACCTTGGACCAGTCCCTCTCTCTCAGCCCTATGCACCTCTAAGGATCATTGCAATGGGGAAAATAGAAGGAGGAAGGTGTGTTGCATATATTCTCCACATTGAGTTATTTGTAAAAATTATAAGGATGGGATACAAACAAACATCGAACTCTTTAAAGATCAAACATAATGCATAATGCACTTTTTTAATAAGTATTCCATTGCCACAACAGCAAGGATAGAAATCTGAGAACTGAACAAATTTTTTAGCATATCAAGAAGAGTTCTACTTTAGACACAAATTAGGAATGAACATCCATTAACCCAGTTGTTCATTTATTTTATTGTGGATAATTTTTCCACTCCATATTATAATTTGAAGACTAGGGGATATTGTCATACAAAACACTAAGCCTTTACTTAAGCATGATTTACTGAACAAACACAATTGCTGGATTCACAGAATTTAATAAACTAGAGAAACTAAATTTGAGACTGTAGGACAGTTAGAAATCCTTGGAAGTCCTTGAATGTGACTGCCAAAAATTTCCAAATATTGTTATGACTATTATAATTTTAATGGCACGGAAGGCTAGAATTACTGAATACCTAACTAATCCGATTAAGTATATTAAACATTTCTTTTCATTTTCATTTTAAAATTTATTTTAAATATGCACAGGAACATAGGCGAACATGTTTCCACGGAGTAAAACAGCTTGATAGCTATATCTACTGTTTAAAATATGGAGCAGCATACTATTTATAATAATTATGGCAGAGAAATGATGAAAGACAGAGATGGGGAAGTGATAATTTTGATCATGAGTCTAAAATGCATAAGAAACGTCAAGCTGGTGAAGAACATAAGGACACTGATATATAAAATAGCTTCTGGATGTTATATCTAAAAGAAATCCTATCACAGCAGGTTCTTAAAGCAGAAATTGAGGATCAATTATTATTAAATTATTGCAGAACCACATGCAGTTTAGAAGGTATAAATGATAAGGGAACCATAACAGCCTTTGGTTATAAAATTATAAAATTAATGTTAGTTGTCACCTTTAAAGTGCTCCATGGCTTAAGATCTGGGTACCTATGAGACCGTCTTTTGCCACCAATAGCCTCCCACCGACCAGTTCGTTCTCACAGGGAGGGACTACTCAGGGTACCGTCAGTCAAATTATGCCGACTGGCGACTCCCAGGGGGAGGGCCTTCTCTGTGAGGGCTCCAACCCTTTGGAATGAACTGCCCCCAGAGATACGGAATATCCCTGATCTCCGTGCTTTTCGCCGTGCGCTCAAGACCCTGATGTTCCAGGCGGGGCTAAACATATGAACATGTGAATGATTTTTTTAAAATGTTTTATTTAATTGACCAAACTAAGTAATAATTTTAATTAGCAATTTTATGATGTTTGTGTATCTATATTTTTATTGACTGTACACCGCCTTGAGTCCTATGGGAGAAAGGCGGTATAGAAATATAATAAATGAATAAATGAATGAATAAATAAATAAATAAATAAATAAATAAATAAATAAATAAATAAAATCCAGTTTAATAAGGCATCATATTTAGGATAGCTATATTCAAAATGAACCATAATTTAAATAAAAAAAAATATACCAACCATGCCCATTGGTTTCTAGGATGTAGTGTGGTCTACCATTCAAAATCAAAGCCATTCTATAATCATAAACTATAGCTTGCTAGCCATTCTGGGTGGGTTCCAACAGCAACTTAACTCACAAGCCAACCAACCACACTTTGCCTTAATGATACATGTAGCTGCATTTCTGGGAAAGATGTTCTGTACTTTTGGATTCTGAAGTAACCATCTATTGGTCTAAGTAGAGATCTTATTCTTTAGGTTAACATTATCCATTGCTATTATTATAAATTATGACATATACTCTCTTATTTGGAGGGGTATCAGTATTTTGGTTTGCAAGATAATATCTAGATTAGATACCCAACTTTAGATAAAATAGCATAAGTGGATTTGGGATAAAACTGGATTTTTGTTGTGCTGATGACATACTTGCTCAGTCTAGACCAGTATTGTGTCCTTTCCATAAGCAGGGAATTTTTTTTAAAGGATCTGGTAGCACCATATCTGAGTATATGGACTGCAGCTACCCTGACTTCCAGCAACACACAAACAAAAACCTGCAACAAATACTCAAAACACCTAAAAAATACTGGAGAAAACCTGAAATACTCTCACAAGAGAGTATTACTTTTGCAAAACAGTGAACAAATTTCAGTTCCAGATTAAAGTAGACACCATGCATGATTGCATCCATGACTTGTTCTAACCTCTTAATGATTTGCTTTACATAATGCTGATGTCCTTCATACAACGTTGTGCTGATCCCGAGAAACTAGAAGTTTAAAATTCAGGGACTTAAAATCTTTACTTTATGTTCTACCTCCACCTAGAGAATTGATTGTACCCAGTTTAGTTCCCAGAGTCTCCTTGGAAACCCCAGAACTTTGATAGATTCAATTATGAAACCTTTTGTGTTTAATAACTGACAATTGACTTATATTACATTTTGCAAAAATCAATCTGTCATTTAGAAGTTTTAATCCAGAAGTCAAGGCTCAGCTTCTTTAATCTACTTTTATTTTTTACGAAGTAAATGTCACTGAATAGAGATTCTGACAGATAGAAGCCTCTTTTTTTTTTCAAGGGTTGAGTTTACCCATTGCAGTAAGCCATAATGAAATTTGCTTTGTTTTTGGCTTAACCCAAAGTGTGAACTCAATCATTATAGTTTTCCTAATCAGAATTTAACTGGTAAAAATCCAAAGCTTTGTTAAATAACTTTCCTCTCAATAAAAAGAAGCACACACACACACACAAAATCTAATTGATTTCAAATCTAGAGCTGGCCACATAAAAATAAAACAATAGGAAAGAAGGATTTAAAGGTGATCTCATCAATCATTGTTAACATCCTAGTTTGAAACCTTATAAAGGCTTAATGCCTGCCATTTTGTTTTACATCCGGTTTGATATGGTTCTTATTATTGGTCTTTATTAGACTGCTCAGAGGCTATCTAGCTCTTAACTGGCTCAAACATCCAAGAAATCTCACATTAATCTTTATTGTAAAACCAAAATTAAAAGCATCCCCCAATGTTAAGAGTGATAAACAGATGTTACATCCCTTGGGGTTCAAATTTGATGTCATTTTTTTTCTCGGTGAGTTCAAAGTATTTAACCTCACTTTATGTTTTTGGTACTCAGCCCTTGGTGCAGTGGTAGGTTTCAAAAATTTTTACTACCAGTTCTGTGGGTGTGGCTTGGTGGGCATGGCATGGCTTGGTGGGTGTGGCAGGGGAAGGATACTATAAAATCTCCATTTCCACCCCAATCCAGGAGAAATCCCCAGCTGCCGATCAGCTGGGACTTGGGAGGCAGAGAATAGATGGGGGCGGGGCCAGTCATAATTTTTACTACCGGTTCTCCAAACTACTCAAAATTTCTGCTATCAGTTCTCCAGAACTGGTCAGAACCTGATGAAATCCACCTCTGCCTTGGTGCCAACTGTCAATTTACATTCTTCACATTCCTTGCCTTGAAAAAAAATTACCACTCCTAATATAATCTGTCACATACCACAGAGCAAATCTATAGAACTGAAATTATATCTTTCTGCTCAGGAACAAAGACCTGTGCTGCCTTACATACAATCAGTTTCAGCAAATCGTAGCAGGGGGAAAAAATGATTGGAATAGACTCAGGAGTAATGTTTTTCACAGCTTTTCAGGATTTGATACATCAAAACAGTGATTGACAGGAGGCTTACTATTGCTTCGTAATGAATTCGATAGGTGTGAATTCCACACTTCCACTGAAAGGAAACCATGCTTCATCCAAAGATTGTCATCTAAAGTTCCTGGTAGAAATGACAGGTTTTAAAAAATTCATTATATATGCAAGTAATGGTATGGCTAGCTGATGAGAGCTAAATAGCTTGAAATAGATCTATACTAGTCTCCCTTTATTTCTTTATCAGCAAATATAAATTTGGTATAAAAATGAGGGCTCCTGTATTGGAGCTGAAAGGCAAAAGGGAAGCAGTATGCTCCCTCCTATATTGGGGTAGACCAAATGCTTCGACAGAAAAACACTTAATCTCTCCCCTGGCTCAAACTGATAAAGGGAGGAGAACTTGTGGCTCAGAGGTTAATACAACTGCCTAATATGCAGGCAGCCCAAGTTCAAATCCGAGTCAGGGTATGGCTAGCTGATGAGAGCTAAATAGCTTGAAATAGATCTATAGTAGTCTCCCTCTATTTCTTTATCAGCAAATATAAATTTTATCAGCGTATGTATGTATGTATGTATGTATGTATGTATGTATGTATACAGTAAAACACTGAATAAAATAATCATTCCAATCCTAGATTTGTTTGCTACCCATCTTAGATTATTAGAGATAAAATTGTGCTCAGATGTTCTTTCAGGAAAGAAAGTGAGTTGACCTATACATACTGCTATTGTTTTATTATAATATTATTATTAGAGAGGTGGTATTCAGGCAGTTTAGACCGGTTCGGGCGAGCCGGTAGTGGAAATAGTGGGTGGGCCTGCCCACCTATCCCAGCTCTATGCTGTTGTATTTAGGCACGTTTTTGAGATCGGGCACATGCCCAGAAGGCACGTGCATGAGCAAAGCGCATGCGTGGAAGGCCGGGTGCATGAGCGGAGGTGCACACCAGTAGTGGGTTTCAAATCCCATCGCTACCGGTTTGATCACGGGCAAGCATGCATGTGCTTGCGCGTGACACTTCTGAGCATACTCAGAAGCTTCTGCTCATGCACAGAGATGTCCGGGCCAGTGGGCGGAGCCTCCCACTGCCGCCAGTACCGGTTTCTGTAGCAACCCACCATTGATGCACACACTCTCACATTTTTGGTGCTGGGTGAACCGGTAGGTAAATTATATGAATCCCATCTCTGTATTATTACATATGCAGGTCCTTTTATTGGTGTCTAATATTTAACCAGAAGCAGAAACGGGTTAAATCAAAATGTAATATAAAAAGAGAATTTGGAAAGCCATTCTTTCTAAAATATATGAGTGTAAAATGGCCAGCTTGCAGTGGCAATCAGCATTTGCATCAAAAGATCTCTACTTGCTGATGGAATCACTAGGAATCGGTGTGACAGCCTTTAGAATTTGGAGGCTTGCAGCGCCTGCTATTTATTTGGTTTTGCCTGATTTCTCTGTAAAACTTTATATTTATGAGGGGGGAAAACATGAAACGTGGCTTAAAATATATTCTTTTGAAAACAAACCTTTGTTTAAAGGGTATATCTAGGGAAACGGCTTCATATTTTTTTTCCTCCGGCGTGCCACTAAGAAAATGTTCCCTGAAAGAATATGAATGGCTCAGTAGGAAGACAAAATATCAAGATGAGATGTGTTCCCAAATCCCAAAAGGCCAGAGCTGGGCTGGGGATTTTTCATTCAGTCTTTCCAGACCATGAATCAGACGGTGTCTTTGATTCTGGAAATAATCAGACACTGTCTCATCAAGATTCTTCACCTCAAGCTTGAAAAGAAGAGAAAATGATACTGCAGCAACAGAGAAGGAAAAGAACTCAGCAACTCTTTTAACTGTTGTTTGTAGTTACTCTCCCCCCCCCCCAGTAATGTGTATTGTTCTAGCCACAGGTTTTATGATAGGAAACACAGTAAACTTGTTACATTTGCACTGAATAATAATTGAAGAAGGAAATGAAGGCACGGAAAACCAGCCGCCGTCGAGCTAGTCCATCAAATCCTGCACAATTTATTCAGATCCGATTATTCTCGTTTCAATAATAGAACAGCCCTTGGTCAAAATTTTCAACACAGTTGTAGATTAACTTCCCAGTTGGAATAAACAATGGCTTGTTAAAGAAACCACATGATGAAAATCTCACCACACTTGGACAGATTTAGCCACAGTTTCAACCCGGGAGAACGGTGAGCATCCTAGATCAAGCTAAATCAAAAAACACTTGAGAATTCCTGGTATTCTGAAAAATTACCCACCAATATAGGGATAAATCATACTTTTATATCATTCAGAAGAGACAATAAAAAGCTAAGAAGAAGAAAAAAATAGAACACATTCTCTTTAGCAGCCAGTGCCCAGATAAGCAGGGATTAACACCAGACAAACAACCTAACAGTACCATAATGAACACATTTCCAAGAAGAAAACAACACTCTCACCAACACTGGCAGGGCAAGCCACTGTATATAAACAGGGAGCAAGTGCTACATATACTAGCTCTGATGATATTACCTAGCTGGGTTATGAAACATCTGCAAGCAAACAACCAATATCAGAGAGCACTAAAGACTCCACAGTTCAGCCCTGAACTACATAATGTATATATTTTAGCATTGGAGAAACACACTGCATATTTTGATATTAATCATGATTTGCAAGCCAACACATCTGGATTCTTAATACATAGGACTACCTCATCTAGACTGCGAAAATGTGAATGATGGCAAAGAGATACAGAACATTCTAAATGTTTGTTCCCTTCTCTTTGTCACCTGTGGTTTTGCAATCCAACTATCATAGCCCTACCCACAGCAGTAACCTTGACAAAAATAGCATTTCAATCTTCCCACCTTAGCAAAGCTTTGTTGTAACATCAGCATCTGTTGTACTGCTGTGATATAACTGAGATACCAGCATCCCCAGAAATGATTAGCTGATATATGTCTTGCCATTTCATAAATAAAATTATGGTTGGGGAAGTAGTGGTCCTCCAATGTTTGCTAATCCCAATAGTCATAATCTTCGGACGTGTACATACAATGTAGAGAGCTGTAAAATTTCTCACCACAAGTATCCATTTATTAAAAGCCAGTCCAGGCTAAGCCACTTGGTGCCCATCTGTTTTCTTGTTCATAGATTCCTTCACTAAATAGCTTAATTCCTTGCTGTGGGGCACTTGCATGCAGGGGAAGGAGAAGCAACTGATGACTCAAACATGATACCTTCATAGAATAGAATAGAATAGAATAGAATAGAATAGAATAGAATAGAATAGAATAGAATAGAATAGAATAGAATTCTTTATTGGCCAAGGAATTTGTTTTGATGCATATGCTCTCACTATACATAAAAGAAAAGATACAGAATCTTAAGGTACAACACTTAATGATAGTCATAGGGTACAAATAAGCAATCAAATCATATTAGAAAACAGTCAATATAAATCAATATCAATATCAATATCAATATCAATATAAAGGATACCAGCAACAAGGTTACAGTCATACAGACATAAGTGGGAGGAGATGGGTGTTAGGAACGATAAGAAGATTAATAGTAGTGCAGACTTAGTAAATATTTTGACGGTGTTGAGGGAATTATTTGTTTAGCAGAGTGATGGCGTTCTGGAAAAAATTCATGTTGCTAATGTCTCAAGTTATGTGCTATAATCAGACAGCTAAGCACACATATATGTGGATGGTATTTATGTGACAGTGTCATCATAATTTGGAATGGACGTTGTTGCTATTGCTATCTTACTGCCAGCAGCAATTGTTTCCATTTTTGGAGCCAGCCTACATTGAAAAATGGATGAAGGAAACAGTATTGAAAAAGTAAGAGGCAATTTTTGTTGGAAAATTTTCACCACTCTATTATGTCTGCCTTTTCTATAGTTTAATCTTCTCATTGCTAGGCTCAAGCAGAAATTGAGACGGGGAGCCAAACATGGATTTATTGCCTCTGGAAATCCCTACTTTGTATCTGACCAGCTGAGTTGTATGGGTATCTGACAAAGGCATTTGTTGAATGACTATTCAATTTAATTCCTACAGAAGGTGAGACTGATAAATGTAGATAAATCAATCATTAAATACCACTAACACTGAAATGTAGAAGCACGTATTGGTAGAAAAATTAACATTTCTTTGAATGGAAATGCTGGATTTGATAATGTGTGTAGAAAAATTTGAAAATATAAAGAAGTCCTATTCCTGGGTTACATATATTAATTCTATCCTGACAAATGTCCTTGTTGTATACTGTGATAGTTACTGTATGCTATCTATTGTATGATATTAAAGGAAGACAAACATTATTGCTTTGTATTTGCAAGAACCATGGTGGCACAGTGATTAGAAAGCAATATTTCAGGCTAACACACCGCTCACTGCCAGCAGTTCGATCCTGACTAGCTCAAGGTTGACTCAGCAGTTCCATCCTTTTGAGATTGGTAAAATGAGGACCCAGATTGTTGGAGGAAAATATGCTGACTCTGTAAACTACTTTGAGGATGCTATAAAGTACTATGAAGCATATACAAGTCTATTGAATGTCAACTTTTGCATTATAAGTTGCTGATATTTATTTATTATTGATTGATTGGACTTTTATGTTGACTATTGTTGCCTAGATATGCTAATATGGCCAATGGCAGATAAACAGAAGATATATCAAGTTAACATATGCTATCCATTAAATCGGTATAAAAATATATCAAGAAGTATCAAAATCAATATCAATATGATAATTCACTTATGTTACCAGTGTGATGCCAATACTCCTGTTGCTTCAAAGTGTGATTTCTCTCCCACTCTTCAGTTGCTAGACAGGAGGTCAGCGTCTCCTAGCCATCTGCCTAAGAGGCTGTCACTAAGAATAAGTGGGCCTAGAATGGATGCCTTAAACAACAATAACAACAACTGAAGCTTCAATGCCAGTCTTTGATGAAACTAAAGATAGGCACTGAAAATTAAACAAAAATAACAGCATACTGAAAATACAGACCGAACAACAGTTCCCAGCATTTGTAAGAGTTAATAGTTTTGTAAATGTTTTCTAAAACTTGCGAGTATCGTTCATACTCAGCTCTAAGCAATCAACTGTACAATAGAGGTCTCTCTTTTAGACTAGACTAACATGCTGGTCCAAATGTAGGCTGGTAAATTTGTAACCTGTGCCTAAAGGAGGATTAAAATTTGAGTTTTCCTGCTCCTAATACAGAACATCACACTGGCTCTCAACTGTCTGTCAGTTTATCCATCTTCCGATCCATGTACATCAAACATGGAGGTAGATCTTCTATTTCTTCTCCCTTGCTGGAATTTCATTACAGTTGAACCAATGGACTTGTGAAAAGCTCTCTCCTCCAGCAGTAGGCAAGTTGTAACTTAACTTTTTAGAAGTCATTGGCCATGGCTACCAGGATCCTTCTCTCTTGCTTTTCATTGGTGAAATCCAAATATTTTTTACTACCGGTTTTGTGGGCGTGGCTTGGTGGGCGTGGTGTGGCGTGGCTTGGTGGACGTGGCTTGGTGGGCATAGCAGGGGAAGGATACTGCAAAATCTCCATTCCCACCCCACTGCAGGGGAAGGATTCTGCAAAATCTCCATTCTCACCCCACTCCAGGGGAAGGATACTGCAAAATCCCCATTCCCTCCCCACTCCTGGGGGAAGGATATTGCAAAATCTCCATTCCCACTCCACTCTGGGGCCCGCCAGAGGTGGTATTTGCCAGTTCTCCGAACTACTCAAAATTTCTGCTACCGGTTCTCCGAACTGCTCAAAATTTCCAGAACCTGTCAGAACCTGCTGGATTTCACCCCTGTTGCTTTTCATTGTTCTTTCAAAACAATTGCTTGATCTCAACAACAGAGAATTTTAAACAAATAGATACTCTAAAAATAATATACGTTATAACCATGACATTTGCATAGTAGGTTCCATCTCAGATATTCCACATCTTCATTCTTCTTCCTTAATATTGTTAGCATGAGATACTTCCATTGGAAAGTAGATGGACAGATGATTTTTTAAAAGTATAATCAGCTGGCTAAGTGATTTGCAATCAAGGATAAATTTAATAGCCCATAAGGGTACAATTAAAATTGAGTATTCCCCAAAGAAGGAATTTCTACTGCAAATTGATTTTTTAATTTAGAGAACTGAGGGAAATGTAGCTGCAGATTATTTCTGTCATCATATACAAGAATTGCGGTTCACAAAAATCAGACTTGGGACACTTTCATCTTCTGTATTAGCCATGCTGATCTTTCTAAAGAATGCAGCAGAGATGGGATTGCTCAACTCCAATTCATTTTAACAGAATAACAGAGATGGAAACGAACTTGGAGGTCTTCTAATTCATTCCCCCTGCTTAAGCAGGAGACCCTATATAATTTCAGACATATGGCTGTCTAGTGTCTTCTTAAAAGCTTCCAGTGTTATAGCACACACAATTTCTGAAGGAAAAGCATTCCACTGGTTAATTGTTCTCACTGTTAGGAAATTTCTTCTTAGTTCTAGGTTGCTTTCCTTTTTGATTAGTTTCCATCCACTGTTTCTTGTCTTGTCTTCTGGTGCTTTTGCCCCACTTTCCAATTTCACAGTGTTCATTCTTGAGTATACTACTTGAAATACTAGGATACTTCAGAGTTAATAAAAATGTGAGTAGTTAAAACTAAGTCCATGATGAAAGGTCTAAGCATAATAGATAATAATCAATCCATTATGATAGCAGCATTACTTTAGCAATGGTCCATAGTCAATTCATATGAGGAAATAGGGAAACAGGTAGTGCAATTTTATAGCCATGGGTCAAGTATAGGGGTGAAATCCAGCAGGTTCTGACAGGTTCAGTAGAACCAGTAGCGGAAATTTTGAGTAGTTCAGAGAACCAGCAAATACCTTCTCTGGCCCCAGAGAGGGGTGGGAATGGAGATTTTGCAATATTCTCCCCCTGGAGTGGGGTGGGAATGGAAATTTTGTAGTATCCTTCCCCTGCCATGCCCACCAAGCCATACCACACCACGTCCACCAAGCCACGCCCACAGAACTGGTAGTAAAAAAAAATTGGATTTCACCACTGATCAGGTACCATATAAGAAAGAGACCGCATGATTTAATTACCAAAGGATAGCAGAAAGAAGTTCAAGATTTAAAGCTTTGGACATACATATTAGAAAGAGCACTAGGCTTTTGCATAACATAACTACTCTTCCTCTTATTAAGGTTGATTCCATCTACAATAATTTTAATTTCTCATTAAAGTGCTGAATTCCATAGTCTCAGGAGACAGCCTTACCAACTTAGAACTTAAATAGAGGAAATCTCAAGGGATTTACACCCAATCTGGAGGCTGTTGAATCTTTTATCTTAAAGTAGACATATGTAGGGTTAAAAAAAAAGGAAATTCCAGGTATCAGATTATAAATCTGTAAAGTTGTTGGATGGAGTTGCAGCTCCCACAACCCTTTGCCTCTAATCCCGCTGGAGGAATTGTTAGGACTTGGAGATTGAAATATTTGGTAGAGACCAGGGGTGAAATGCTCCCAGTTCAGACTGGTTCGGCCAAAGAGGTAGCGATGGCGGCCAGTGGTTCAGAGAACCAGTAGCGATGGCAGTGCGAGGCTCCGCCCACCCGCATGGTCATCATTACTTCCTGGTTTTAACCAGGAAGTAACCTGTTTTTTTACCCTCTGCGCATGCAGTTCCAAAGCAGTTGGGAAGGTAAGCAGATTTCACCCCTGGTAGAGACCAAATTGCCTAATAGGATAGCAGGTGTGTTTTGCTTTCTAATCTAAGGAACTGATGTTTTTTTTTTTTGGAATATATATACAAATGTATACAAAAAAATCACTCCTAGAATAGTAACCATTGTATCTTGTATAAAGCAGTGGCATATTGGCAGATAACCATGGACTGTCTTTGCTCAGTATATTTGAATTCAAATTTGGAGATAAATTTGTGCTTAAATAAATAGTTGGCATGATACAATGGTTAATATTAGGGCTGGGAAATTTAAGTTGAAGTCTATGCTCAGCCATGGAAGATTCCTCAGAAATTTCAAATATCATCAAAACAGCTCAGGATGTCTGCATGACTATTGCTTCCTTTAGGAAGGACCTGAAGTTAGAAAAATCTATTTTGGCATTAAGAAGTAGACTATTAGAAAGTTGCCTTTTTTGAATGAAAAACTTGCCAGAGTAGAAAAAGGTAACTTCGTATTAACCAACATTTAAAACATGTAAGCCCCTTGCTTTTTGCATAACTAGCAAAATTTAAAACCTTTTTTAAAAATATTTTTATTGTTTTATTTCATACATTTCCTTTCTATGTTGAGCGGTGTGCTCTCTACATGTTCAAGATGTTAACATGCAAATGTACAAACATCATCATCATTGTCATTATAGTCATATGTACATTAACAAATATGCAGTAACATATAAACAGGTATGCAATAACATCATCATATTATAACATATATTGTCTTCCATTATAGTGTCAATTATATAACCATCAAATTAAAAAAAAATATCCGTCTGTTTTCCTTTCTCATATACACCATATTTCACCCAATTTTACAAGGACAGCCCATCTTTTTCTGTCTTTCTTCTCCTTCTCTCCCTTCCCTTCTCCCCTCCACTTCTCTCTTACCCTTTCCTTCTCCTTTCCCCTCTCTACTTCCCTCTCCTCCCTTTTCCTCTCCTCCTCTCTCTTCTCCTCTCCCTTCTTCTCCACTTCCCTCTCTCCTTTCCCCTCTCTCCTTCCCTCTTCTTCCATCTCCTTCCTTCTCCCCTTCCCCAACCTTTCTCCCCCCTCCCCAATTTAAAAACCTCGATCTCCAGTTATGTGTAAATATATTCAGTACATATCTAATTTGTTTTCAGATGCAGTTGTGCTAAGAACAGGCATATCCCCCAAAAGTTCTCCTTGCACCTAGCATTAATTACCAGCTGCAATGATCTTTTGATCTTCTGTGGTATCCTCTGCCCTCCCCACATTAATGTCAGCATTCCATTTCTGATACGGAGTTCTCACCCCAAGCAGGAAAAGGAGGACCTTTAAACTATGTCACATTTAAGCAGAGGGAGAAACATTTTTATTCTGCTTGGCATTTAATGGCTTTTAAACCGAAGATCTTAACAATCTTGTTCTTAGTTTTCATTCATAAAGAAAAGGAGTTCAGCTCCTGATGACTTCAATGACATTTCCTTTTTTTTTGGGGGGGGGGGGGGGGGAAGTGACATGGAAATTATTTGTTGCAAATTTCTGCCATGATGTTTTCCTTTCAATTTCCCAGTTTAACCTACTAACCTGGGGATTTCATGGTCTCTCGTACAAGTATATGTATATACTTATATACATATTATATACATATTATATGTATATTTTATTATACATATAAAATATGGATTTTAGAAGAAAACCTCCTATATTACCACTTCTTACAACACTAGACAACACAGTATGAACAGTAGAGTCTAGGGTTTTTAGGGGTTCTATCATATCTCAAGATTTAAAATGGAGACCTAACATCAAAAACATCATCAAAAAAGCACAAAGAATGTTCTTTCTGCACCAACTCAGAAAGCTCAGACTGCCCAGGGAGCTGCTGATTCAGTTCTACAGAGGAATTATTGAATCTGTCATCTGCATCTCCATAACTGTCTGATTCGGCTTTGCAATCAAACAAGACAAACACAGACTTCAACAGATAATTAGAACTGCAGAAAAAACAATTGCTACCAGCCAGGTTCCATTGAGGACCTGTATACTGCACGAGTCAAAAAGAGGGCTGTGAAAATATTTACAGACCCCTCACATCCTGGACATAAATTGTTTCAACTTCTACCCTCAAAACTATGCTATAGGGCACTGCACATCAGAAAAACTAGACACAAGAACTGTTTTTTCCCGAAACCCATCACTCTGCTAAACAAATCATTCCCTCAACACTGTCAAATAATTTACTAAGACTGTATTACTATTATTCTTCTCTTCCTTATTAGTATCTATCTCTTCCCACTTGTTACCAAAACCATGTTACTATAACCTTATTGCTATAACTATGTTGTATCTTTCAATTATCGTATTTTTCAGAGTATAAGACGCACCGGAGTATAAGATGCAGCTTAGTTTTTGGGAAGGAAAATGGGGGGGGGGGGAATCTGCCTACCAGGGAATCTGGCTAGCGTCCTTAGTCTGGTCAGCTTCAGCACATTACTTTGCTGGTTTTTTATCCCCTGCTTGGGATAAAAAAAAAGCTTCTAAGGCACAGCTGAGAGGAAGCAGCAATGAGAAAAGCAGGCAAAGCACGGGGGAGGGGATCGCTTCACTAGGCTAGCGCCTAGTTAGGGCTGAAAAAAAGCTTCTAAAGAACAGCTGAAAGTCAGAGCAAAGCATGGAGATTTTGTTAAAGCACAGCAGAGAGTCAAGGGAGCAGGCAAAGCTGGGAAGATTGCTTCACTCGCTAGTGCCTCGTTAGCGCCTCATTAGGTCTGAAAAAAAGCTTTAAAAAAGCTACATTTAGAGTATAAGACACACCCAAATTTTCAGCCTCTTTTAGGGGAGAAAAAGGTGCATCTTATACTCCAAAAAATACGGTATATTGTTTTTATTTGTTTCCTAGTATGATTTGATAGCTTATTAGTAACCTTGACTATCACTAAGAGTTGTATCTTTTTATTCTTGATGAATGTATTTTATCCTCCTTATGTACGGTATATGAGAGCATATACACCATTCCTTGTGTGTCCAATCACACTTGGCCAATAAAGAATTCTATCCTATTCTTTAAAAAAAATAAAACTAAATGAAGTATTCCCGTAATCTGACCCTGCTTAGTTTCCAAGCTAAAAGAAAGCTTGTGGTTTGAATCAGTTTTATTGATAGATTTGTACTTGTAAACCATTTTCAGGGCCCCTTTAAAACAAATGTACATCCTTTCAAATAAAATAAAATAAAATTCAAAAGTCTAAGTTATATTTCTTTAAATAAGAGAGGAGGGAAGATGGACCAGTGGGAACTCCTGAAAAAAAATACAGTGTTATGTTTCTTCCTGCTTGCCAAATTCTGCATATATCTAGAAAACCAGTTCCTTGAAGACCCGGAGGGAGCCATTAATTGTTGCATGATAATGAAGGATCTAAAAGAGCCACAAGTTTTACGACAGGTAAAAGAGAAATCAACTGCCCTGAAATGTGCACAGCACATTAGCATAGAATTAAATTATTGTTGTATACATCTGTAATTTGTGTAAACCATAGCACAGGTGGCATTAACCATCACTCAAACATGTGCCCAATTATTGATGGATTATACACATCCAGATGCTCCTGGGAATCTTATTCCCTGGCTCATCATTTTTTTCTCCCATTATAAAGAAGTGAGTGTGCTTTATTGTTCCAAGTGTCGCTGAAAAGGAATTTTGATTAGCTCTTAATCTTCTAATGCACAACTTTTCTTCTCATTAAGGTAAAAGGGTGACTCTCGTTCTTCCTCCACTTAAAATAGATGAAGTGGATTAAAACAAAGACGTGAACTTATGCACATAATTATGTATTTTATATTTTACCTCATCAAAGCTTTTTTCAGCACATACTGTGATAAGTTCCCTGCATGATTGCCTTTATATCTTATGCATCAGCTAGGATGATCTTAGCAATGGTTATCTTTTTGCATTTTTGCCAGTTAACAGTTATCTATAGAAATGAAAAATGTAAGAGAAATTCAGCATAGCCATGTAGGGAAGACTTGAAGTTAACAATTGTTCAAAGAAGAGCAACCCAAAGCAATATTAAGTTTCTAACTTCTAAGTTACTCGTTTTTAAGAACTCCTCTTCTAGTTATTGGTTGACTGATAGCACATAAATCCTTCTTTTCAGCTAGAAACATGGACAAAAGCTTCTAATTTAAATAGATAAAACACAAAATAAAGTGGAAGTGTAAAGCCATGTAAGGATAATTGGGCACAAAATCTTAACATCACATGACTCTTATTGTAAAAGTTCAGAACATCAAATTAAAATGCCAAACATTCCTTTAGTAAGTATATTAACTAACTGTCTGGTTTGGCTCTGCAACCCAATAAGACAGACACAGACTTCAGAGGATAATTAGAACTGCAGAAAAAACAATTGCTACCAACCTGCCTTCCATTGAGGACCTGTATACTGCATGAATCAAAAAGTGGGCTGTGAAAATATTTACAGACCCCTCACATCCTGGACATAAATTGTTTCAAATCCTACCCTAAAAATGATGCTATAGAGCACTGCACACCAGAACAAATAGACACAAGAACAGTTTTTTCCCAAAAGCCATCACTCTGCTAAACAATTCTCTCAACACTGTCAAACTATTTACTAAGTCTGTGCTACTATTAATCTTCTCATCGTTCCCACCACCCATCTCCTACCAGTTATGACTGTATGGCTGTAACTTTGTTGCTTGTATCTTTACGATTTATATTGACTGTCTCCTAATATGATTTGATTGCTTATTTGCACCCTATGACTATCATTAAGTGTTGTACTTTATGATTTTTGATGAACGTAACTTTTCTTTTATGTACACTGAGAGCGTACGCACCAAGACAAATTCCTTGTGTGTCCAATCATACTTGGCCAATAAAAAAATTCTATTCCATTCTATTCTATTACCTGTAAGAATCAAGTTTATCCTTTAGAATTTATGAATTATTAGATTCTATGTGATTTTCAGGGTGGTACAGTGTCCATTGAAGTTGGGCAGCTAATCAATTCAAATGAATAAATATGACTCCAAGTTGTGAGACTTTCTGAAGAAGCAAAGCAACAATAGTAGGGAGTTGGATTAGAAAACACACACACCCCTCCCTTCCAACTCTGTTATTTTGAAAGATCACAAAAGAAATAATATTTGCTAATAGATTCAATCTAAATGCACTTTGTATTGGGTGAGAACTTTTCTGACTGGATGTACAATGCAGATAAACATACAGGCTTTTTAATAACAGTATTCTTTATGGGGATTAAAAAAGAAAAAAAAAGAAATGGTACTAAGTACATATTAATTAATATTGATAAAGTACAGATTTCCCTCAAGGAACACCTCTATTCAAGAAAAAGAAGAAAACCCCCAACTGGTTATACCTTTTTAAAAAGGATTACAGTATCTCAGATTAGATATTGGCCTGATGCCTAGAGATAAATAAGAAAGAGATGCATTACTTTACATCAAATAATTCCCTGTTGCTTACAGATAAAAGGCATACTTTGAGGAATGATTTATATAGCCTATTTCCTACAAATAAAGCCAGAGTTGATTTGCCAGGCAAATTTCACATAAAACAACACTCGGAAGAAATGTGGAGATTTTTCTTGAAGAGGAATATCAGCAAAAGAGTTGTCCAAGGGGCCAACTGAATATATCTAGATATTCATAAGAAGAAATGGAATTCAATTCAGTAGATCAGATTCATGTCCTTGGCCTAATAGTAGAAACAGTATACAAAAATATAAGGAAAAGGGAAAGGGAAAGGTTCCCCTTGCACATATGTGTTAGTCGTTCCCGACTCTAGGGGGCAGTGCTCATCTCCGTTTCAAAGCTAAAGAGTCAGTGCTGTCTGAAAATGTCTCCGTGGTCATGTGGTCGGCATGACTGAATGCCAAAGGCGCACGGAATGCTGTTACCTTCCCACCAAAGGTGATCCCTATTTTTCTACTTGCATTTTCTATGTGCTTTCGAACTGCTAGGTTGGCAGAAGCTGGGACAAGTAACAGGAACTCACTCCCTTACACGGCACTGGGGATTTGAACTGCTGAACTGCCGGCCTTTTGATCGACAAACTCAGCATCTTAGCCACTGAGCCACTGCATCCCTTATACAAAAATTATACAAAAATTATAAATTATATAAAAAGTAAACATGTTTTATTCTAAACTCTGACCTGAGACCATGACTAACTATGTATGTTGTACAATCTTGCAAGAGCCATTAAGAGCCGAGGTGGCGCAGTGGTTAGAGTGCAGTATTGCAGCTACTTCAGCTGACTGCTAGTTCAGCAGATCAGTGGATCAAATCTCCCCGGCTCAAGGTTGACTCAGCCTTCCATCCTTCTGAGGTGGGTAAAATGAGGACCCAGATTGTTGGGGGCAATATGCTATCTAGTATACTGTCTTTGGTGTAAGCCGCCCAGAGTCCTCAGAGAGTGGGTGGCATAGAAATATGAATAATAAATAAATAAAATAAATAAAGTTTGAATCTCTAAGTGGTCTTTCCATGCTTTATTTCTTGGCCACATAATATTTGGTCGAAACTCAGGGTGGGTTCAGAAGAGCTTAATTATAGGTTGGCAGCCTCTAGTTTCAGGGCAATCTGAGTTCCTCTCTTATCAAGGCTTTGTGTAATAATGAATTAAAAGATTTGATCCAAAGTAATTATTGTGTAGGACGCAATCAACAAAGAGACTTACTAGATGACTTCAAAGCATTCAGACTGAATGAATAATTTTCTAGTTGATTCAATTTGCTGATTTCAATAAAATTAATAGGCTCCGTTTATATGATTTGGGTACTCTATTTTTGATACTCCTCAGAAATCTCTGTGGTCACTATTACTGAAAATCAGCATCAGTGTTTGGTGCTGTTTTCACACAGTTTAGTATAAGATTGAAAATGGGCTTAAATGTGTCAAGAAAAAAAGTACACCCCAAATATCTCCCCAGAAAGAAAATAACCTAAAAATTCTACTTTTGTCTTTGTGCTTGATATAGCCCTTGTCCTTGAGGTTCTCAGTTCCACTCAAAATGTTAATTTTGCTTCAAGCTATTAAAGTATTACCCACTCCTGCTCTATGTAGGTTATATATATACCTCTGACTACAAGATTGTGTTCTTGAAAATGGTTTCTGTACCTGCACAGAATATATGCAGCATAAAGCTGCACAAATCTGGCTAGATCCACCACTTAAAATTGGAGGGGGTGCTTTGTGGTTTTGCTCCAAAAACCTCTACCAATGAAGGGTCTGATATCATAGAATTTATAACAGGAGGGTTGCCAGTCTATCTCCCCCTGTTTCTTGGTCTATGTTGGTCATTTGTTGGAATAAAGTGGGAAGGAAATCTATTTTCCTCCAAACTCATTCCACATTCTATTTTCCTGAAACATACACAAACACAGCCTTATGTGCTGTGGTACCCAATAACCTGACAAAAGAACAGTTCTATTGCCCCCTTTCTTATTACTTCATTTTCTTACTCCATGGAAGCTTTTCCCATAAAAAGGGGAAAGGTAGTTGAGGCCAGTGCCCTTTGGGTCATGTTAAGAGTTGAAGCACAATTAACTTACAGTCCCTGAATACAAGCATTTGCACCATTTGATTGACCTCAGCATCAAAGACCAATGATTTTATTGATTTATTTTTAAGTATCGCAAACCACCCCTCATTCGGTGAGGATCAAAGCATCAGTTCTCTGCCTGATGGAATATCTATCTATCAGCAATCTAAACAATGAAAATGATGTTCAGGCTAGAATTTGTTTCCTGATGTATATACCATGTATCAGGGAGAAACCATGTGGTGCCAAGACAGTATTTGAAACTACAATGAGCCTCAGCCACCATAAACGATGGTGAGGAAGAGTAGCATTTGTGCCCCAAAACATCTGGAGGGCATTAAGTTGTCTCTTTTTTTAAAAAAAAAATGATTTATATGCCGCCCTTCTCCGGAGACTCAGGGCGGCTTACAATGCATTAAGCAATAGCCTTCATACTTTTGTATATTTATACAAAGTCAGCTTATTGCCCCCACAAACTGGGTCCTCATTTACCTACCTTAGAAAGGATGGAAGGCTGAGTCAACCTTGAGCCTGGTGAGAATTGAACTCGCAGTAATTTATTTATTTATTTATTTATTTGGCTTATATGCCGCCCTATCTCACAATGGACTCAGGGCAGCTCACAATAATAAAACACAAGCCACAATAAAAATAAAGACTAAAATCTAAAAAATTTAAAATTAACCCATTAAAACCCTTAAAACCCCATCATCAGACCAGGTCAAGGGATTTGAAAAGCCAGCGGAAGGTGCGAAGGTCAGGCGCTAGTCGGAGCTCCAAGGGGAGTTGATTCCAGAGGGTGGGCACCCCAACCGAGAAGGCTCTACCGCTGGGGGCTGCCAGCCGCCACTGTCTAGCCGACGGCACCCTGAGTAGGCCCTCTCTATGGGCGCGAACTGGGCGATGGGATGTTGTTACTGGCTGTAGGTGGTCCGCCAAATATCCTGGTCCTAAGCCATGCAGGCAGTTGGAAGCTAAATACTACCTTTAACAGTAGCATTAGTCTGCTGCGCCACTCAGGTCTCTTCCTTAATGCCTTCCTTAATTTCTTGATGCACAATTACTTTTTTTTCATGCATTTTCATTTTTAAAGAACAGCTGCAACCCAAGCATTACGGGTAGTACACCTTCTTATATTGCATAAACACTTTTTACCAAGCTCTGTGAAAACTAATGAAGTCTTAGTCTTAGGAATCTCTAGATATTTAATACATAAACCATTGATAAGGCTTTTGTACAGTTCTACCATACCTCTGATAATTATGCGGATATGTCCCATGCTTAAAGCTGTGCAGTTAAATCATTACTACCTTATTACTTTGATCACCTGGAGCAGACAACTTGGGATAATGCAGGAATTACTACACGTGAACCCTGAGATTATGTGGCTGAGGTTATTTTATATGTTCATCACTTTATTACCACAGCCAAAAAAAAAGGTCAAAACTTTAAACCAAAGTCCCTCTTGAGCAAAAGAAAGAAAATAAGAACAGGGAGCGAGGAAAAAAAAAGACTAGACTCAAACAATTGCCAATGACATCTTTGAACAGACTACTCAAGAAATTTCTTTGCTTCTTTCCAGAAAAATCACCTTGTGGGATGAAATAGCCATTTAGTTTCTATGTCAGTTCAATTTTCAGCTGCCAACTGTGTTGTTACATTTTTTATGATGTTTACACCTGAAACTGCCAATTTCCTCCATAAGCCACTGAACATCATGAGACTAATGACTTTCATCTGCCACCGCACTGACTTGGAACTAAGGTGGTCATGGGTTTGTTGGTCGATATTCAGCCCACTGTTCAAAGACTAAACATCTTCAGAATCTGGTTCTGCCTATCAGCTAAATAATTTTAAATTAAATTGATACCAGGGGTGAAATCCTACTGGTTCGGACCGGTTCGGGCAAACCGCTAGGGATTATGGGCATCAGTTCACCAAACCGGTAGTAATTACCCCTCCTTGGCCCCACCCACCCACCCACGCCCAGCCAGTCACCGCTCACCTCTTCTGGCCACTTGATATTCTACAGAATTCAATGTTAAATGCAGCAGAGAGAATGCTAACTTTTCTCCCTCCATTCAGAACAAAGCTGTTGCAACCTGTTCCTTTAAGGTAGTCCTCAGAAGGGAGGGGGATGTGGGGGAGAGCAGCTGGAATGGAGCTGTTTTTGTGAAAGGCAGGAAAATGGGGAACGGGATTTTCCTGCCTGTCATCATTCCTCAATCTTAGCACAGATTGAGGGAAGGATGGTAGGCAGGAATATTCCCCTCCCCATTTTCCTGCCATTCACGACAAGGAGTGGCTGGGAGGGGAGGGGTCGGTGAGGAGCCCCTCAATGTGAGTGATGTTGAGTTGGCCATGCCCACCCAGTCACATGAACTCCCCTCAACAAGCCACACCCACAGAACCAGTAGGGGAATTTTTTTAATTTTACTCCTGATTAATACTGATCAAGTATCTAGGGTAGTGTTTCTCAACCTTGGCCCTTAGAAAATGTGTGGACTTCAGTTTTACCCCCAGTAAATCCACTCATCTTCAAGCAGCCAAGGTTGAGGAACACTACATCATATATGTAATTGATATTTAAATGGATCTATAGAGAAATTTTTTAAAAAAACATTTGTATTCTCTTGTCACCATGAGGTAATTGGTGGGCAAGTCTCCATGTCAGGATTCTTGGGGAACCATAATCACTACATGTTGGCAGCATAGATTCTCACTGTATTGAAATGGGAAACAAATGAAATCTGCAGGGCAACTCCAAAAATAGTTGGGGAAAAAAATAAGGAAACCCACAGAAATTCCAAGTCAAATGTGTGATGTTATCTCAATCATTCCATGGTCTTCAGATCCCACTCAAAGTTGGAATAGACTTTGGAACAATGTCATTAAAAATTGGCTCCTATCTTTGACTGATTCTACCTTCAAATTTAGAATATGATGTCATCTTGATGCACAAGTGAAAAAGAAGGCTGAGAAAATACAGACCCCTCACATCCTGGACATAAATTGTTTCAACTTCTACCTCAAAACAAGACTATAGGGCACTGCACACCAGAACAACTAGACACAAGGATAGTTTTTTTTTCTGAAGGCCATCACTCTGCTTAACAACTAATTCCCACAACACTGTCAAATTATTTACTAAGACTGTATTACTATTATTCTTCTCATCCTTCCTATTACCTATTTCCTCCCACTTATGACTATAACCACATTGCTTGTATTTTTATGATTTATATTATTCTGTTAGTTTCCTAGTATGATTTGATTGCTTATCTGTAACCTATGACTATCACTAAGTGTTGTATCTTATGATTCTTGATGAATGCATTTTTTTTCTTTTTTCTGTTTTTCTTTTTATGTACACTGAGAGCCAAAGATAAATTCCTTGGGTGTCCAGTCACACTTGGCCAATAAAGAATTCTATTCTATTCTATCCTATCTCTTCACATGTAACTTGATGAAGATCCCAGGATCTGCCCCAAAACTTACACTACAGTTGCCACAGCTGTAAATGAAGAGGTGGAAAGGAACAAAAACATACATTTTAACGTCTAACATGGACAAATTTTCTTCATTATCTTTGAGTTTCTGTTTAAACTTTGAGTCTAACATAAATCAAATTTAAAGGTCTAATTTGGGTTAGTGTCATTAAAGAGTGAGCCTGTGTAGTCTGACAACTAATATGGCTGTCAAAGGGTTAGAGAAGAGTGACCCTTTTGTAGCCCATTAAAGAAGAAAATGGATTAAATCATTATTTAAAAGGAATACTAAAATCAAACAGAAAACAGATTTGACTCTTATGAATATGTATAGCCCAGGCAAGCGAGGCAGGAATGATAAGTATACAATTGGTTGGGGGCACCAATTTAATCATGACACTAACGAGTGTCTTAAATAATATTTCTTTTATATTTCTCTTCTCCTGGAATTGTGCCCTTTAAAAGGACTGCAGAAATGAAGGAAAGGAAAAGGGTGTTGTGGTCCGCCATCAGTCTGCAGACCTGGCAGCGGAGTCGGACAGTGAGGAGGTTGGAGAGAACAATGGGCCAATCCTGGAGTCAGGGACAGGCCCAGATGAGGGCTCTGCATCGGAGGCAGAGATGGGGCCAGGGCCATCTGGGAGTGATGTGCGGACTCTGGAGCCTCCAGAGGCGGACAGCAGAGAGGCAAAGGAACAGGAGGAGCCTGTTCCTAGTGCACACATGCACAGAGCTGCCAGAAGGCAAGAGCAGCTGAAGCAAAAAGGACGACTCAGGAGTAAGGCCAGAAGATGATTGGCCACTCCCATAAGGCTTAAAAGAGCAGCAACGAGCTGTTGGGTTTTTTGTAGAAAAGCAACGTTGATTTCAGAGCTTCTTATGAGCGTCTCTTGAACTTTGTGGGTTTTTTGCCAAGAAAAGCCTTTGGCAGGTTGCCAAAGGCATCAAAGGTTGGGGATAAGGCCGACTGGACTGGTTATGAAGAATTTTGTTTTGGACTGAGCTGAGAATGAATTCATTCTCAGCTGTTTTAATAAAATAAGTTTGTTCAGGACTGAATTGTGTTTGGTAATCACTACTTGAACCTCAGTCACAACAAAGGGGGAGGAAAGGAAAGGAAGAAAAAGAGAATGAATAATTAAATAAAATAAGAACATAAAAACATTTTATTGTAGCACCCGTTTCTACTGTAACCTTGTGCATAGCTGCATATGCTTTAAAAAAAAAATCCAGTTGGCATCACTAGTAATCAAATAATGATGTCACTCTGAGCTGGATTTCACCCTTGATTCATTATTAATAAAGAACAATCCTCTTCTCAATTAATGAGGGCAATTAAACCTTTCAAGGTTAACACGTTGCTGGTGGAAGTAATCAGAGATTTCAAAGGTCACCCAAACAAATATCATCCTGATGCAGAAAATCTATTACTGTAGCATCCTTTCTAGGTGGACTCTAAACCTCTAATAAAGAAGTCACTGCCTACTGAGCAAAAGGGTTTCGCTGTGGAAAAGCTTCACAGACTGTGAAGTTTTTCATAATGTTTAATCATAATCCTTTTTCTTCTCCAACAATATCACTGGTTTCTGACCTATACAGAAAGAACAACAGAAAATAAATTTGCAATATCATCTGGATGGTTGCCCTTGAAACAGTTGAATGTCACTGCTTCATATCGTATCCTAAATATTCCATCCTGGCTAAATACATCCAAGTTATTTCAAACTTTTCTTATAGAACTTGGTCTCCTGTCCTAGCCCTTCATTATCTTCATTTTTTTTTTTGTTTCATAACATGTTCCAATTTACCTATCCCTATGAAATAATTCTGATATTCAGAATGGGATATAATATTCCAGGCTATGTATCTTCAAGAGAAATGATAGAATTATTATTGTGTTTGGTAGCTGGTGATAGAAGAGTCCTGTTAAAACAATTCACTGTGATTAGGAGTCATAATGACTTGTTTCTTGTATAACATTAAGTATAAAATACAGTATAAATGCCATTATGGCTGGACTGATATAGCACTTAAGCCAAAATAAGCAACATTACATTCTGAAATCACCCTCCAAATAGAAAAAAGATTCGAAGTTTGATTCAGTTTGTCTTGAACAATTCCTAAAGGTAAAGGTAAAAGGTAAAAGGTAAAAGGTAAAAGGTAAAGGTAAAGGTAAAAGTAAAAGTAAAAGTAAAAGGTTCCCCTCACACATGTGTGCTAGTCATTCCTGACTCTAGGGGGTGGTGCTCATCTCCATTTCAAAGCCGAAGAGCCAGCGCTGTCCGAAGACGTCTCCGTGGTCATGTGGCCAGCATGACTCAACGCCAAAGGCGCACGGAATGCTGTTACCTTCCCACCAAAGGTGATCCCTATTTTTCTACTTGCATTTTTTATGTGCTTTCAAACTGCTAGGTTAGCAGAAGCTGGGACACATAATGGGAGCTCACCCCATTATGGGGCACTAGGGATTTGAACCGCTGACTGCCAACCTTTCAATCAACAAGCTCAGCGTCTCAGTCACTGAGCCGCTGCATCCCTCTCAATTCCTACTTAGATTCAAATATATTTCCAAATCTCAGCCCAAGTCCCAAAGATTCAGAATTCAAGGTTTGGTATCTGATGTACTTTTCTGATAACCTAGTAAGTCAAAAAGGAATGGCTTGGACAAGTGAACCTCAAAATTAAGAATCTGTACTTGTATTCTCTCAATCTGAGTCGGTAATTTAAGTCTTAAAACCACACTTAACTCCAAAGGTACAATAGTAGAAATGCAAATGCTATGCCTTTCCCCCCCAAGATACCTATTCCACCTGTTAAAAGGTGCAAAATAATTTCCAAAATATATTTTTTCTTTTTCAGAATATTCACTTGATTAAGGAGTGGTTGCATAAAAATAGTTCAAAACTCTCTTCACATTGGACATGCTGATCTGCTACCAATATGCCATGTTGCTAGTATTACCCATTACAAAAACTAAATAATAACAGGTTTATCAATAGGCTAAAGGAGTCAATTAAATAAATCTCAACTATTCCTTTTAACATGACCTTTGAAAAACTGAAGGTTTGGCCTTTCCTTTCCAGATGGTTTGTCAATGCAAGAGTATCATAAAAAAACCAAGATCATGACAGATATTGATAAAAATGTTAAGTGTGTGATGGTTAAGAAAACTGCAGATACTGCACTAAAGCCAGAAATAAATTTTAACTACATTCCTCCTAAAACTACATGATAGTGAAGCCATTGTCTTTTAGTACAGTTTCATGATCTGGGGATTTCTGTAATATCCACCCTCCTTGTCATTTGAACAGCCTCACCCCTCTCTTCTTCCATCAATTTTCACTTAAATAATAATTGTTTTAAGAGTGGATAAGGCAGAAGTAGGGAATTGGTGCATTACATAATATAACAAAATGGGTTGAATGAAAAATATCAATTTAAGAAACAAAGAACCCTAAAAGCTTTAGGGGTCCATAAAATTTAAGCCACCATTAATATAATTCTAACTGAAATCAGTGAAGTTGGAAATCAGTGTCTGACTGAGTACGAAATACCTGGGTTATTAAAAGCTAAAGGTGGTGGGGGGAGGGATTGGCTAAGGACAATTCCCAAGGAAATCCATTCCTTAGCAATGGGCAAGTTGGCACACTTCTATGGTTTTGACTCCAACTTAGACCAGATCCACTTTAAGCTCTTTTCACAAGTTTTCACAAAACATATCACCAGTTCTTTAATTTCAAATGTATTAGACTCCCGTATTCTAAAAGAATAATAGTAGTAGGCTAAAATTCCATAAGGAGTGGAAGTAAGCTCCATCTAATTTAGTGAGAATTGTCTGTGAGAAGTGTAGGACTGCATTTTTTTTTTAATTTGATTTATATGCCGCCCTTCTCCGGAGACTCAGGGCGGCTTATAATGCGTTAAGCAATAGCCTTCATTCTTTTGTATATTTTATACAAAGTCAGCTTATTGCCCCCACAAACTGGGTCCTCATTTCACCTACCTTAGAAAGGATGGAAGGCTGAGTCAACCTTGAGCCTTGGAGAGATTCGAACCAGCAGAAATTGCAGGCAGCTGTGTTAATGACAGGGTGCATTAAACCACTGTACCATCAAGGCTCTTTATTGCATTATAACAATATCAATTGTTCCACCCCCATTTAAGAGTAAGCTCCTTTGAATTCAACAAGTGCCATTTCCAAATAAACAGATGCAAACAGAATCATTGGCAAGGAATCCAGAAATCTGGTGTTGAATTTGGAGACCTCAAGAAGGAAGTCCCTTCTTTCCTTCCTTCCCTCCTTCCTCATTTTCTTGATAAAACAGAGTGCTTAAATGGCCTTTGGGGATGAAGTCCAGGATAAAAAAAGCAGAGTTTATTTTTTTAAGACTAGACTGTCAATATTTAGAGAAATCAATTCCTGAATATCCAATTGCATTGCCTATTGATTTCCTGTAAACCTCAGACTGTTACATTTGATCTGCATTGCCACTTTATCATAGCGTTTAATTTACAGAGTAGACATTCTCTGATGTAATTCTTGAGGTTCTATTAAGATATGCACTCTCTCAACAAGGCCACCTTAATAAAATCCTTATTTATTTAAGTCACCCTTAACAACATATGCTTTAAAAGTGCTACAGTTAAGTATGATTATAATAGAGTGAAAAGTCTAAGTAAAGTCTAGTGATGTAAAGTCTAGTGAATATAAGTAAAATCTAGTGAAATGAAGAACTGGGTGTGACATGATAGCAGTGCTCCAGTATTTGAGGGCCTGCCACGATGATTTGGTGGGGGGGGGGGGCATCAACCTATTTTCCAAAGAATCAGAAGGCAAAACAAAAAAACAATGGATGGAAAATAATCAAGGAGAGAATCAACCTAGAATTAAGGAGAATCTTCCTGACAGTGAGAACAATCAATTAGTGGAACAACTTGCCTTCAGAAGTTGTGGATACTCCATTATTAGAGACTTTTAAGAAGCTATTGGATGGTCATATGTCCAGAATGGTATAAGGTCTCCTGCTTGAGTAGGGGGTTGGACAAGAAGACCTCCAAAGTCCCTTTCAATTCTGTCATTCTATTAAAGCAGCTTGGGATGCATTCTCTCATTCTGAATATTATGTTGAAGATGATCTGATGGGATACATATGTACTAGATAGTGTTATATACTCCTCTTTCTTCTAAATGCCTTCCCCTGAGCATATGCATCTTCCAAAGTTTCTCAAATGAAAGCTTTCAGACTATTCCAAATTTTGCAATGTCTTTCTTACTTAATAAAGAAGAAAAGAAAAAGTGTGACAGAATGGATAAGAGAAAAGATAAGGAGCTTATATGGGATTAAGAGAAGTTAGGGTAGTGGGGGGCAGGCTTTGATCAAACAGCCATACCATCTTGAGTTTTTGGGATGCCAGTCTCCACTTCCCACCCTGTTCCGACCTAGGCTTCCCCAGCAGCACAAAGCCAAGTCCACGTCCCAATAAACCCCTTTTATTTAATTTACAGTGAATTCCTCTCCAGCAAAGTCTTTCCTCTCCCACAGTCTTTTGAGAGTGTGTACTATTACCGACTTTTATCAGGCTTGGAGAGTGGCCAGGCTGATATCTTTCAGATGCCGCAATACTTGGCAAGAATGTAATAATGAACTAATTGTCTCCTGCAAACTCCATTCCCCTTTCGCTCCTCTTTTATTCCCTCTGGGAGGGGCCATTCACCATCCACCTGTGGCCTTACTCCCAAGTCGACCCTTGTTCTTTAGCTGTTCCTTTTGTCAGGCAACTCTGCGCATGCACACACTGGGAACAGGCTCCAGCTGTTTGTCTGCCTCATTGATGTCTGTCTCCAAAGGCAGCTGATAACTGGCATACGGCCCTGGCCCTCTCTCTGCCTCCGATGCAGATCCCTCGTCAGAGCCTTCCCCAGACTCCCAAACCTCCTCACTGTCTGAATCTGCTGCCAGATCCACTGGCGGGCCACAACACACCCATTCACCCCTCATTTCCCCTCAGGGCACTCTGGGATTACAAATATTTGGCTGCAGAGAAGTCATTTAAGTAGGGCTGGAGGTGGGAAGGGAGGGAAGGTACTGTAGATGGTTGTGCTTTGTTCACCCCTAGTCTAATGAAAAAGGGTAAACTGACAAATCTCTTCTGCTTATTAAGTTGAGAGTTTTCCCAGCCATCCTTTAACATGGCTAACCCATGCAGTATTGTAAAATACTTTCTTCACAATGTTGTAAGCAGTGTTGTGTTTGAGCACTGCAACGGTAATCCTGACAAAGCGCCACACCTGTGATGCTATAAATTGTTTTTCTTTTGTTTTCTTCCTAGACAGAAGTTTGAAATGTGAAGAAATTTATCACCACATAAATGAGGTGAAAAATTCTAAAGGCAGTTTATGCCCAACTACCCTCCTATTCAATAGCATTTGAGAAAAATTAAGAATTTTGACAAATCGAAGATGTATTTATACACTTGTATTTATTTTGCTAAGGCAAATTATCCTTTAAGTGGAATTGGGAAAGACAATTACCAGGTAATAAAACATTGTGCGTACCTCCATCTTTTATTGTAGATACAGGATGGATAAAGTAAAAAAAAAAGTGTTTTATATTGATTGCTGCTTCCCTCTGTATATTTGACAGCTAGAGTATTAAAACAAAACTCTGAGTAAATTAAAGCAATAACAAAATTACACAGGGCAGCTGCTTCAGCTCTTTCCACACAACAATGCTCTTTAGAAAAGCTAATGAATCTAATGGAATTGAACAGATTCTGCCAAAATGACAATAAATGATTTAAAATGTATGGGAAAGGTCTCTTGCAAGCAATTTCATTCGTCAGTAAATGAAAATATGTAAGTGCTCTTGTTTAAAACAATAACAAGGTAGAGATAGAGATGGTTACTAGAAGTCAAGCCTTATAGGTGATTTATTGTATAAATTTCATTGTTTTTATTCTAAACACTTCCTTAATCATTTGACACATGTTTGCTCATTTATCATGCATTTTCACCAAGATAATATTCTTTAGTTATATAATCTGTCCAATCTTCTCTACTGATCTGATTAGATTTTTTTTTTTTTTTGGTAGTTTTCTTCTACAGAGAGACATATGCAAGCACACATATGGATACTCATCCAAGATATGGTACCATAAACCATTAGTGATTCTAAATGCTTGACATTGTATGTTAATGAGCTGCTGAATTTCATTATAATTTATTTTTATTGAGTCTGTTGGAAGTGATTACTGCCCAATTATGTTACTGTTTTTCAATTTTGTTATGCTTTGTTTCAGACAGTGTCCACCGAATTGTTCTATATGTAGAACTAAAGTCTTGTATCCTTTACCCTGGATGAAGACCCTTTGAGTTAAATGGCCTGAGTTTTATCCATGCTTATTCACCAATAAATCCTAATGCATCCGACAAATATTACTTCCTGGTAATAATAAAGATAGAATTGTTGCCTGCAGCCTGCTATTTTTCTTCTTCTGAAACCTGGAATATGCTTTCATTTGTAATTAGCTGGAAAAAGCTCACTGCAAGAGTAACTTTTGCAAACAACTTTTCATTGAGATAAATCATAAATCAAACCTTACACAATATTTTCTTCTGGGAAATGGAAAACAAGACTAAGCAATTGGAAACTCATCAAAATAATAAGAAATTGTATTGCTGATGAAGCAAGTGTTTTATTTCATTGTTGACATTCAATCCAATAAATGCAATGAATAATAATGTTCAATATTAGCTAGAAGTTATATCTCAGTGACATATGGGAAAACCTCCCTGCTCTTCATTCAAGAAAGCCAAATTACTTTGATCAATCTCTGCACGTAACATTTATAAGCAAAGTTTAGAGCTCTGATTTATATTAAAACAGCTATATCCTGAAACACAGTAATCAAGTGCCGATTGCTTGCTAAAAATATTAACATTTATAGTGTTAATCGACATTTAAGTTGCTGTAATGATTTATTAATCCTACTTTTCAAATTATTTAATTATCCCAGTCAAATGGTAATGAATCATATTTATGCTTCAAATTGCTCTCGTAAATTAACTTTTCAAATGGTTAATTGGATAAAATAAGGTCTTAAGTTAAAGTCAGTTCAGAAAAAGATACATATAGTATTTTAATGAAGCATCTTAATAATATCTTTGCAATACTGCTTGGCAAGATTGTATTAATTAGCACCTGAGCAGCAATTGCTGTCTATAAATTGATGATGGATAGAAATTTACCTTCCTTATCAAATAAACAAAAGCAAAACAAAAATCTTGTTCTATTTTGAAGGAAGGAAGGGAGGAAGGAAGGAAGGAAGGAAGGAAGGAAGGAAGGAAGGAGGGAGGGAGGAAGGAAAGAGGAAGAGGGAGGGAGGGAGGGAGGAAGGAAGGAAAGAGGAAGAGGGAGGGAGGGAGGAGAAGGAAGGGAAGGGAAGGGAAGGAGGGAGGGAGGGAAGGAGGGAAGGAAGGGAAGGGAAGGGAAGGAAGGGAAGGAAGTAAGGAAGGAAGGAAGGAAGGAAGGGAGGGAGGGAGGGAGGGACTTCCAATTTTTATAGCAATTATAAATACATTTACATTTTAACCTCTTTCTCTAAGGTTATATCACAATTCTTCTTTCCTTCTTTCCATAAGCAATCCTTTCACATCCATAAATCACAAGTTCACTTTTCTATTTTTCTTTCAGCAAAAATCCATGAGGGTTTTCCAGTAAAAGTAGTTGTTGATCTTTCTCTAATTAAACAAGTTAATGTTGTCATCTCTGGTAGTTCTGTCATTTTCACCAACCATTCCTCCATTGTGGTATTTCATTTTTGGATATATAGTAGTTTCACAGCAACAATAGGACCTATACAAATAATCTTCAGTAGCTGAAGATGTGGTTTCAGTTGTAAAGTGATATTTTCTCTCTATATATATGGATCTAGAATGGTTGCATTATAAAACTTCCTAACAAATGTTCAGGAGAAATTACGTTTTTGTTCATTCAAAATGTGTAATTGAACCATGTGGATCTAAATCTTTTTAATGAATGCTAACCCTCAAGCCAAATTAACCTTAAGATTAAGATCTTGCACTCCTCTAAAATTTGGGTTGCAACCATCATCTCAAACGAAAAACTACAGAGAAACTGGGAACCTGGTATCTTGTTTATATTCTATGGCTTGGGGGGGGAAAGTATCTACAGAATTAGTATAATTATTGTACTATTATTGCAATGTAAATGAAAACGGCAAAGATGCAAATAAATTACTTCACCAAATTAGTAGATCAAATTATTCACCATCATGATTTGTTATTCTCTATAACATAAGCAAGGAAGGAATTGTCAGCATACTGGCGAGGAAAATATTGTCAGCATAACAACAGCCAATCAAACAGTCTGAAACCAGACCATGACTCAGAAGTATCAGAATAAACAACACTAATGCTAACTTACATCACATAGAAAGGTATTTAAAGGCCATCTGTGTTCTGACAGATGAGCACACTTCAAAGCACACTGATGATGTCTCCTCGAATAGTGACAAAACATTTGCAGCCAAATGGTCAAGCTCAGAGCTCAAACCAACAGCCCAATTGTTGGTATTGCTCTTACCTATATAAAGGGTTGTGGAGAAATTCTGCCTTAGAAAAAAAAATATTCTCCCCATCCTAGTTTACCCATGTAAGGTCAGAGGTTCTGGACACTGCCTTTGGTCATGGTCCTTGTTAATGATGATTGTCACTTCTGAACAAGAATAATTCTGCCCTGCCTCCAAGATAAATCTGGTGACATTTCCTTCTCTCCAGTTCCTTGGCCTACAATTAAAGTGATGTCCTGCTACTCTTTAAAAAAATATATCTCAGAACATGCTAAATTCTCTCCTCTCTAAAAAGCAAAGGAAAATCACTACATCAAATACAATATCTGGATTGGCTTTAAACCTGGTGACCTAGACCAATAGCTACATCTCTCCAAAATTGGGTATGGATAGTCTAGGGCCGTGATGGTGAACCTATGGCACACGTGCCAGAGGTGGCACACAGAGCCCTCTGTGGGCACACGCACCGTCTCCAGCTGCTCTTCTGGTTTCTGAAAAATGGCTGGAAAACAGCTTGAAAAACAGCTCGAAAAACAGCCAGAAAACGGCTGGAAAATAGCCCCCAAAACAGCCAGAAAATGGGTCACAAACAGCCGGAAAATGGGCCCAAAAATGGCTGGGAAACATCCCCAAAAAGGCCCCAAAATGGCCTGAAAATGCCTCAAAAAACAGCAAAGAAACAGGCTGTTTTTTGGGCCAAAAACAGCCTGAAAACTGACCAAAAACTGCCTCAAAACAACCTGAAAAATGGGCTGAAAATGGTCTAGAAAACAGCCTGAAAATTGCACAATGAGTGGTTAAAAAAACAGTGTATGTGTGCCGGCCAGCTGGTCTTAGGTTTCTGGCACTCTGGCATGCACACATGGATGTGTGTTCCGGTTTGGGCACTCGGTGCCGAAAAGGTTCACCATCTCTGGTCTAGAGAAAAGAAGGACTAGGGATGACATGATAGCAGTATTCCAATATTTGAAGAGCTGCCATAAAAAAGAGAGGATCAAC
The DNA here is from genome assembly GCA_022577455.1 of Arizona elegans. NCBI lineage: Eukaryota > Metazoa > Chordata > Lepidosauria > Squamata > Colubridae > Arizona > Arizona elegans. The sequence continues at coordinate 10,701,338 of JAKOOJ010000014.1, forward strand.
TTCTTTTCCAAAGCACCAGAAGGCAAGACAAGAAACAATGGATGGAAACTAATCAAGGAGAGAAACAACTTGGAATTAGGGAGAAACTTCCTAACAGGGAGAACAATTAACCAGTGGAACAGCTTGCCTTCAGAAGTTGTAGGTCACGGAAAGTTTTAAAGAAAAGACTGGATAGCCACTTATCTGAAATAGTATAGGGTCTCCTGCTTGAGCAGGGGGTTGGACTAGAAGACCTCCAAGGTCCCTTCCAGCTCTATTCTGAGTGATTGAAAATTCAGGGTTTGGACAAATAACTACTGGGTTTAGATGACTGATGCTGCTTCTAACACATTTAAAACAATTATAGTTGACCTGCAGGCAATGAAGCCTTGATATCCATCTCATGAAGAAATGCACATAGCCAGAAGATGCTGTTTTGTCATTCTGAAGAGCATGCTTTCTGACTATCAAACTCCCCCATGCTTTACCCCATTTAGTCAGAAGTCCATAATGAAGAAAAGAACAGATTAAATTTTATGAATTCCAGCCTGCTAAGTGAATAATTCTAGGTTTCAATTATTTCTGACTTAATGCCCAAGTGTGTCTAATTTTCATTCTAATGCCTATGGAGAATCATGACTTTCGCATAATTCATGTTGATGCATTTTGACATTTTCAATGGCAGTGGTTCGTTCCATGGGAATACCGCAAGCCATTAGAAAAGGCAATAACAAAATATCAAAAGGAAATATCTAACAGAAGGAAAGGAACCAATTTACATCTGAGCAGAGTTAAAGTAACTACAAAAGAGATCAGAATCTCAAGGTTGTGTTCAATAAGCTGAAGAGTTATGTCAGAAACTCCAAGAGTTCTTGCCGCTTGATTTTCATATTTTGATTTTCATATTTTCCCTTTGGGAAGCATTCCTGATTTTTGTTTTATTTATTTATTTATTTATTAAACAATATTCCTTTCAAGTTTATGGGGCATAGGAAATCTCATGACTTTTTTTAAAAAAAGATAAAGATCAAAGATGCTGAATCATAGTTGAAAGCTGAAGATGCCCTTACTTTGTTTAGTATGGGATTGTGCATAATGGCAAACAAAATACTCTTTTTCGGGTTGAAATGTTGGTGCCAGTTTAGGCTGCATGTTTTTATATGCCTGTCAGTATTGATAGATTGAAGAGGGGATGGCCATTTGCAAACAAAGAATACCAAGTAACTTGCAGAAGAAATGAAAAAAGAAAAGAAAAGCTACCTAATGAATGAGAGAACCAAGACGACAACATGCTGGCAGCTTCTGAGTAAGTTCCCAGCTTGCAACAGGTGTTACCACTTCTGGCTTAATATGATACACCCAAAATTCTACCCGAGGGCAAGAAAAGAAACTTGACCAGCCCAGTGGTGAAATCCAATTTTTTTTTTACTACCGGTTCTGTGGGCGTGGCTTAGTGAGCATGGTGTGGCTTGGTGGGCGTGGCAGGGGAAGGATACTGCAAAATCCCTATTCCCTCCCCACTCCTGGGGTAAGGATATTGCAAAATCTCCATTCCCACCCCACTCTGGGGCCAGCCAGAGGTGGTATTTGCTGGTTCTCCAAACTGCTCAAAATTTCCGCTACCAGTTCTCCAGAACCTGTCAGAACCTGCTGGATTTCACCCCTGGACCAGTCAGGGAACCCATAAAACTAACAAGGGAGTAAAACAGGTGAGGACCAAATCTTGTTTTTCCACTGGCAGAAGCAACTAAAAAGATATCATGCCCACATCAGAGCCTGAATCTGTGGGGGAAGACAAGCTGGAACTGGAGCCAACAGAGATCAAGGGGGCGACTTCATTGGCTTCAGAGGAAAATGGGGAGGAGCAGGGCCATTCAGGCCAGGGCCTTTCAGGATTAGGACGGCTTGTAGGCAGGGAGGAACCAGGGGCAGGGTGACCAAGAGAGGCTAAGCAGTGAACACGAGAGACCAAGCTCAGGCAATAAACAAATGCCACCCCCTCCTGATCCTCGAGCATGGAGAGTGGAGAGAAGGTGAGAACAGCGCAGACTGAGCCAACTACTCAGGAGGAGAGTGCCCCACCCCTCTTCACAAGGCACACTTGGGGACTGAGACTTAAGGAGACGCTGTGGGGAGGGGCAATTGTCAGGAACAAATGCTGACTTCCTGGAGTGATGAGTGCCAATGTTTGAACTTTCCTGGATTCCTTGCATTCTTTCTGGATTTCTGGATTATTTGCCATGCTCCTTTGCTTCCTGGACTCTTCAACTTGCCCTGCTGGATTTCTTGCTGTGCAGCTATGGTGTTCACAACATTGGGCTGGACTATTTGCAGCCAGAGGCTGCTTGAGGTGTGTGCATGTCTGTGTCATCACTTTGCTCTGGGACCTGCCAGAAAGGTGGGATCGTTTGGGGAAATTTGGAGCAATAAAGGGGTGGTTTGAACTGCCAGCTGCCTATGGTGACTCTGTGCCGTGCCCCGGGTCATCACAAAAGGTGAGTAATGAATCCATGGTCCCTGAACCCTTTCACCTCCAAAGACTGTAATAATGCAGGACCCAGCCAGAACCCTCTTCAACTCTCCAAGGACTCTGCTCAAATCTTCCCACAGAGCAAGATGACTTATCTGATTGGTTCTTCTAAACACCAGTTTGCCTTCAGACACTTCCCTTGGAAGTCACCAAGTTCTCTGAACTTACTAACTTAAAAAAAAAAGATTAAAAAGCACTAGATACCACAGCTAGTTTCATTGCCATCCCACCAAGCTTATTAAAAATAAGAGCAAATAAATAAAGCCATTCTTGTACCTCAAAGGAAAATTTCATACATTGAAAGTCAATACCATTATTTTATATTGGATCCTCAGCAAGTTACTTCTTTTCTGCCTTTTTTTATTTATTTAATGCATTTCACTATATCTTCCGCAGTATTTGCATACATGGGCAAATATTCACAGCAGGCATCATAGATATTTAAGATTTCAATTGTCTTCGAAGCAGGGTCAGGAACCCTATTCTGATTGCATCCTTGACTTCTAGTTCTTATCACGTAAGACTTGCCACACTTAGAATTGTAAGAAACTGGAAAAGATGAGTGGGTTGCTTCAGTCCCCACATCAAGGGATTTCGGAGGGAATAGAATTCTCTACATAGCCAGACAACCTTCTAAAGAACATCTAAAAAGAATCAATTCCAATCTCCTATTGTGCATATGCAGTAGGGACAGTGGCTCAGTGGCTAAGACACTGAGCTTGTCAATTGAAAGGTCGGCAGTTCAACTGTTCGAATCCCTAGTGCCGCGTAATGGGGTGACCTCCCGTTACTTGTCCCAGCTTCTGCCAACCTAGCAGTTCGAAAGCACCTAAAAAATGCAAGTAGAAAAATAGGGACCACCTTTGGTGGGAAGGTAACAGCGTTCCGTGTGCCTTTGGCATTTAGTCATGCCAGCCACATGACCACAGAGACGTCTTCGGACAGCGCTGGCTCTTCGGCTTTGAAGTGGAGATGAGCACAGCCCCCTAGAGTCAGGAACGACTAGCACATATGTGCGAGGGGAACCTTTACCTTATTGTGCAGATATGTTGAGACCGTGACTCCCAGAGTTCCCCAGTAGAGTGAAACTGAGCTTTAATACTTTTATCATCAGGCATCTCAAAGGCCATCAGCCACTGCAGTCTATATGGCTCATTAGTGTAGCACAAACAGAGAAAAGTCACTGACCCACTTTCACACATTATACTACAGCATAGCTTCTTAAACTTGATATATGGAGCAAACGCAATGAGCTGAGTTCATATTGCGAACTAAGTCATAAACTATGTTTTCTAAATCACAGTGGTTGGATCTGCAAAAAAAAAAAAAGCTCAGCTCCCATCAAAAGGCAGGCTACATTGGGGCTTACGGTGGCATGAACCCAGCTATCAGGGGAAGAGGTGGAAAACTTGTATCGTGATAACCACAACAGTCACTAATAAAGAAAGGAATTCAAATACAATTTACTTTCCATTCTACTCTATTCCGTTACACAGATGTAAGCTTTTTCTGTAGCAGCAGCTGCCTTAGCTAGAGATACCATAAGACTGCTTTGACATTTAACAGCTGCCTGGATAATGAGAGTGTTGACCTCAGCTTGATATTTTTTATTCACATTGCCCCATGCTCCCGGCTTTCTGGATTTCATTTCACAGTCTGTGCCAGTATTGCTAGATTAACATTAATATCTGAAGCTCTGTCTGTCCATCTCCCCTTTGTCTTGCTTGGAGAGAATCAAATATTAAGTACCACTTACAGGGATGATGTTTATGTGCTGAAATTTCCCTGGGGCTTTGTGAAACTTCAATTTCCTAAGGGCACGCTTCTATCATGTGTTCGTTCTGGGCAGAAACATTTTTAAACCCATGCCAAAGTTGTTGTTTTAGCAAAGAAACTAGGGCAAACAGAAAGAATGAGCAGGAAAAGCTGACATACAACTGTCCTATATGCAAAAAAAGAGAAAGCATAGGGTTGCAAATAAAACACAGCTCTCTGAAAAATGTACTTCTTTTCGGGGCAGAGGAATCCAAACAGAATTGCTAACCATCACCAATTATAAGGCAGTTCTTTATTTTAATGATCAGGAAGCATCACTATATTGTCTATGCTTTATGCATCATATGTTATACACTCTCAGTCTGGGAAGGAACAAGGAAGTGCACAGCACAAGAAAAAGAAAAGTGATATAAAACTGACAGCTGTTCCTGGAAAAATTGTCTTACCAAATCGGAAGCCAAGCCAGCACAATGACAATGGGATTCAACAAATCTATCCATTTTGCTTCCTCTGACTTTTTTTTAATGTTTTTTTTTTATTTTTATTTTCAGAAGAAATATATTCATTTCAGTCCAAATTCTTACTGAAAATATATCATGGCTGGTGGCACAGTTAGCCAGATGTTTAGCTTGTATTTGGCCATTTTGTCTGCCTTTCTAGTCTTTCATAAGGATCTGGGATAGGCAGTTGGTGGATGTCTGAATCAGACATTGGTCTGATGGTCTTAAAGGTTTTTATCACGGGATGTAAGTTGTTCCAAGTAAAGCTGCCTTTTTGATGTGGATTTTGTCGATTCAAGTGATGCTCTAGATATTTCAGGATTGCAACCAAAAACCAATATCAGGATTTGGAAATCAACAGAGATTTGATGTGGCAGATTACTGATATGTGTTCTCTCCCCTGGTGAAATATATGCCAATGGAGCTTTCAAAATATCTCCGAGGGACATCTAATGAGACATGATTTCGCCAGATGACCTCAAACTCTAGTTGGCACTACAGTACTGGCTTCATTTCCTGACTTTTATTTTGACACATTCCTTCATGCTCACAATATGTTCCATGAATTAATGGAAATCACTCTTAATAAACAGGTAAATAATTGCACTATCTTTACTCTTAAGAGATTAACTTCCTAAACAATTGTTGAATTGATTACCATATTTTTCGGAGTATAAGACACACCAGAATATAAGACGCACCTATATTGGGGAGGAAAATAAGAAAAAAGCTGTTTGGCAGGTGGATCGGCCTCCCGGAATACCCCCAATCAGCTGTTACCAGAGTGAATTTTAGCAACAGATTCCTTGGTTGTAAGCTCTGTGCCTTTTTTTTTTTTTTTGCTTTTTTTTCTGCCTCTGAAAGCCTCCGAAACAGGGCTTCAGAAAAAAAAAGCTTCTGAAGTTTTGTTTGGGAGCTTTTTTTCTGAAACTTCTTTTCTGGTGCTTTTTTCAGCCTCTGGAACCTACGTTTGAGAAACTGGGCGGGGCTACATTCGGAGTATAAGACGCACCTAGATTTTCACCCTCTTTTTTTGGGGGGAAAAGGTGTGTCTTATACTCCAAAAAAATACAGTAATATATAAAGACCCATGTAAACCCCAATGAATTCAGCAGGACTATTCACCGTAAATGTGAGCACGCCATCTGTGCATGCATGCATCAAAAAACATGGCAGTTTGCTTGCATGTGCCATTTACACATGCATGTGATGTCAAAAAACACAGCGATATAGGACAAGATTGTGCCCAGACTGATTCGCCTGAACCGGCAGCAGCCCACCACTGGCTTGACCCTTCTTCTTAGGGTTGAGAGGGAGGGATTGGCCAAGGTCACCCAGCTGGCTTGATGCCTAAGATGGGACTAAATCTTCACCTGGGTTTCTAGTCTGGTCTCTTAACTCTTAACTTCTCTTTCACCTTCAGAGAAGACATTTATAATAAAACTTCTTCTTGGAGAACATTATTTTTGTTGCCCTTGTTTTCAACCTTGTTTCCCATTAATCTGTTCCAGAAACAATAGGGAGGAAAAAGTAACCACAAATTACATTCTAGAGAGTCCAGCATTCCCATTGTGACCAAAATAATTTTGGACTGATTTAAAATAAAAGTTATTCCAGACTGACTTTTTTCATGGTATAAGCAATCCCCCAACCCCCTCCCTCAGGCACAGAGAGAGAAAGAAGAATGGCCTTGTGTATTATTCATCCATGATGAGCTTGTGCACAGCAACTGAAATCTGATGAAATATAAACGGGTGACAGTAATTCCTCAAGAACATTTAATATGCTGAGCATTGCACTAGAAGCATCAAAGCAACTTCCTACAACATTATGAAAATGGATAAATCATTTAGATTTATCATTCAACATTCAATTTTGTGTAGAATTTTAAATTCCCTTAAAGCTCCTTTCCCCTGTTTTTATGAGATGTAAGAGGTTATAAGCTTCCCTGTACTTTACACATTTGGACCCAGTTTTCAGTATGGGACTAATAATTAAAATAAGTTTGTTGGGAGTAATACATATTTCACGTTTTTAGCTGTCAGAAGCTCTAGCCTGTACTTAAAAAAACTTAGTTGCCAAGGAATTATCCACCCTTCCCTGACTCTTTGTCATTTTCAAAATTAATATTTAACTCACTGTTTCTTTATTTTCAACTACTGAAACTGCAGTTGTGATGAATTCAAAGTCTTGTGATGCATCTTATTCCTTCCTTTTGCATCCCAACATGCAAACAAAAAACAATAATAATAGGAAATGGTGCACTATGCCAGTAATACATAGAGACTGACAACCTAACTCTTCTATTCATCTTGAGAACTATTCAGAACATCACACTGCCTTTTAAGAAAAAATTAAGAAACTGGAAGTCATCCAGAATATATTTTTTTTAACTCTAGCCACTACATACAAAGAAAACCTATACAAGATGTTTTATAGGTGGCATCTCCCACCCACAAGATTAGCTAAAATGAATAAAAACCTCTCACTGATGTGCTGGAAATGTAAGATAGCACCAGGAACCTTCTACCATATGTGGTGGGTATGTCCAAAAGCTAGGGATTTTTAGCATCAGATAAAACAATGGTTGGAAGAGATGTTAAATCAACTCATAGATCTAAAGCCAAAACTCTTTCTATTGGGTATCACAAAGGTCAAATATAATAAAGGAACAATATACCTAATGTTGCATATATTAACGGCAGCGAGACTGGCCTTCGTGCAAAATTGGAAAAGTAAAGAGAACCCCCCTGAAGAAGAGATAATAAATAAAATACTGACTTGCGCAGAAATGGACAGGCTAACTCTGGAACTCAAAGACAAGGGTGAAACGGAATATCATGAAATCTGGAATAAAATGTATCAATGGTTGGAGAGGAGGAGAAATATTGGGATAAAGAAATATGGATAAATCAAGAGCTTAAGAATTATTATGTTAATATTATGTGATAGGTAGGAATTATATTGGTATTGAATGTAATTTCTATAGACGAAGAGATTTATGAAGTTGAATTTTGATGGATTGTGCAAAGGTATTGAATATGAATTGTAGTTGTTTTAAGGAAAAATTTGATGGAAATGTTGGAACCAGAGAAGTCACACTATGTCCAATGTTTTTAACTGTATATTTAATAAAAAAACTTTTTTTAAAAAAAGCAAGAAAATTATTGATGTAGGAGATGACCAGGCTGAGCCCGAGGGTGGAGTCAAACATGTCATCAGTCTTGAATCCCTTCGTGGCCAGAAGCAATCTAAGCCCAGCCCACATTGAATTCCATTGATTCTTATCTATCACCAAATTGCTTTGACTGTTAATAGTTCAGATTCATGTAGAGAGCTTAAGCTTACAATAAATCTTTATACCCATTTGCACTGCCTAGATTGCCCATTTTCCCTGGAACTTGACAATCAAGGGTTTAAAAATGTATTCCTTGGACAAAACTGAGGAAACGGAGCATGTTTAGCCTTGGGACAAGAAGGAGGTGGTGGAGAAGAGAAGAGAAGAGAAGAGAAGAGAAGAGAAGAGAAGAGAAGAGAAGAGAAGAGAAGAGAAGAGAAGAGAAGAGAAGAGAAGAAAATTCTTTATTGGCCAAGTGTGATTGGTCACACAAGGAATTTGTCTTGGTATATACGTTCTCGGTGTACATAAAAGAAAAGATACATTCGGCAAGGATCATAAGGCACAACACTAAATGATAGTCATAGGAAACAGTCAATATAATTCTTAAGGATACCAGCAACAAGGTTACAGTCATACAGTCATAAGTGGGAGGAGATGGGTGATAGGAACAATGAGAAGATTAATAGTAATGCAGACTTAGTAACTAGGTTGACAGTGTTGAAGGAATTATTTGTTTAGCAGAGTGATGGCATTCGGGAAAAAACTGTCCTTGTGTCTAGTTGTTCTGCTGTGCAGTGCTCTATAGCGTCATTTTGAGGGTAGGAGTTGAAACAGTTTATGTCCAGGATGCGAGGGGTCTGTAAATATTTTTACAGCCCTCTTTGGCTCATGCAGTATACAGGTCCTCAATGGAAGGCAGGTTGGTAACTATTGTTTTTTCTGCAGTTCTAATTATCCTCTGAAGTCTGTATCTATCTTGTTGGGTTGCAGAACCAAACCAGACAGTTATAGAGGTGCAGATGACAGACTCAATAATTCCTCTGTAGAAGTGTATCAGGTGAGAAGGAATATGAATGTCTGTGAAGGTGAGTCTCAGAGAAGATAACTGTAATACGTTTTCTGTAGCCCATGATTTAGCTGAAGGAATTGGGGTACATTACAAGGGTAGATAGTAAGGCAGCCTGCAGAAATGTCAGATAGTTGCAATATCAGCAGGATATATTCTGAAAAATAAGTAGTTGCAGTCCATGAGCAGAAGCATCAGTAGGCTGTGATGATGGAGAACACAATCTCTACAAAACTCCACAGAAATCCAAAGGCAGCACTATAATAGGTTGAATAGGAGCCACCTTAAAACTCTAGATCCATCTCCCCAGCCAGATAAGATCAAGATAAAATACATTGAATGACCTTGTGACTGGAAGGTCACTGCAAGGAAGAAAACAATGACTTTGTCATAAATACCAAAAACCCCGATGGAAATAAAATCAAGAAGTGCCACGTTGCCAAAAGATGAGATTCCCATATCGGAGTAGAGTAGAGTAGAGTAGAGTAGAGTAGAGTAGAATAGAATAGAATAGAATAGAATAGAATAGAATAGAATAGAATAGAATAGAATAGAATAGACAGAACAGAACAGAACAGAATAGAATTCTTTATTGGCCAAGTGTGATTGGACACAGAAGGAATTTGTCTTGCTGCATACGCTCTCAGTGTACATAAAAGATAAAAACTTAAAACAGAAATTGTTGAAACACATTGCACTGGAGATAACTCCCTTTAAAACAGCTTCAGGTGGTCCCTAAGAGAAGATTTGTAAAGGATGGCAGGATTGGTGCCATCTGAATATTGGAGAGGAGATTTCACAAGGCAGGCATGGTGACAGAGTTTCCTGACTAAATTCACTGATTATACTCATAGTTAGCTGAACCAATGGCCAGTTTGATCACTTTGCTATAAGACTGCAAACCACCAAGCCAAGGAAACCACATTATAGATCAGTACAATGTGTAAATCAGGTTGCTTTCAAACTTAATAAGCTAAAAAGTTCAACCTAGAAGTGAAAAGAAAGAAAGATTCCCTCATTGCATATAGGATTAGAAACCGATAAAAGAACTGACTCATACCAACTCAGATCACTAATCTAACTAGCTCAGAATTTTCTAGTCTGACTATCAATGACTTTTCATAATTTTCCAGCGTGATTGTCAATGGTTTTTCGGGATTTTGGACAAACAAAAACAAAGCACTTCCTTTGTTGTCCTATTTAGTGTCTCTTTGGGATTTGGAGTAGGAGCTTTCCCAGTCTAGTTGGAAATCCCAGTTCCTCCCTACAGCCAAAACCATTGATGCTCTCCAGCTAAAGAAACACTGTTCTTCATTTTGCATAGCCTACTAAACCACATTATGCTGGGTATATATCAGTGGTGGGTTTCAAAATATTTTATTATTGGTTCTGTGGGTGTGGCTTGGTGGGCGTGGCATGGCTTGGTGGACATGACTAGGTGAGCATGGCAGGGGAAGGATACTATAAAATCTCCATTCTCTCCCCACTCCAGGAGAAGGTTACTGCAAAATCCCCATTTCCTCCTGATCCTCTAGGACTCGGGAGGCAGAGAATAGATGGGGCAGGCCAGTCAGAGGTGGTATTTACTGGTTCTCCGAACTACTCAAAATTTCCGCTACTGGTTTTCCAGAACTAGTCAGAACCTGCTGAAACCCACCTCTGGTATATATGATAATTAAAATACGACATCACTAGAACTGAAATAGCAGCAACCCAAATATCGGCATTCAACATTACAATTATTACCCCAAGTTTTAAAATTGAGTGTGAACAGAGTTTTTGGCCATCTCGGTTGTGAATAAATGATTGTATTTTGATCCCCCTCCCTTTTATGTGTTTGGGTATCTCTGTATATTATGCAGGCATTTTTCTTTTTCTTTTTTCCTTCTTCTCCATAACAGTTTGGAGGATGGTTCATGAATTTCATTTCAGAGAGGTTACTAAGCTTGCTGAGTGCTGTTTTTTTTTTTAAAGCTTTAAAAACATACAGAATCAACTATCAAACAAATGCAAACATCTAACCAATCAATAAAAAATTGGGAGTAAGAAAGATTCGTCTCTGAAACACCTGGGGAGAAAGTTAGCATTGTTACATGCAAACATTGCTTTCTGAGTTCTGCTTATTACAGTCAGAGATGGGCACTACATAATTATCTGAGACCAGAGGTGCACTGTCTATTAATGCAAACTCAATGTGTGCAAGTCAGTGCTTTAAAGGCAAACAAAACCTAATTGTTTGCATCACTTGGATATTTTAATAGTAACCTGAAGCAACATTGCCAATTAAACATCTCTAGTGGACCATCTTCCCAGGAGAAGAAATGGCTTAAAGTTTTGCAGTTGACATTTTAATGGATAAATTGCTGAGGCTATTAGTAGATAGCTGTAATATTGCTTTGTTAGTCATTAGTAGAGCAATGGAAAGACTCTGAAACTTATTCTGCTAGTACATAACTCTGGACATAATAATGCCATAGGGTCCATTCTTTGCTGCACCAAGAGAAGTTAGATTAAGGTTGAAGTGATAGTAGGCACAGCAGATTATTAGCAGTACAAATAATATGGGGGTGATAAAATATGTGCAGTTGGACTGAAACACTCATTATGGATTTTCTTGGTTAGGGATGATAAGATTTGGTTATAGCAACAGATGTTCTTCCTTTCCCTGAAATAATAGTTGCATCCAGAGTTAATCCCACTAAATCAGAGGTGGTGTTCAGGTGGTTCGCACCACGTCGGGCGAACCGGTAGCAGTGATCGCGTGTGGGCCCACCCACCAGCTCACCCGCCCCAGCTCCAAGTTGTGCTATTTAGGCATCTTTTCGAGGCTGGGTGCATGCGTGGAAGGCACATGAGTGAACAAATAGCATGCATGGAAAGCCAGGCACATATGCGGACAGCACACGGATGGCGAACCAGTGGTAAAGGTAAGTGAAACCCACCCCTGCACTAAATCCCTCCTCTTAAAGTATTCTAAAATGCCTTCCTTCCAAAAGCATTCCATTTCTACTTGGGTATATAGGGGCTATTTTTAAGCCCCGATTAATCCAAATGGGACAGGGTGGCTCAGTGGCTAAGATGCTGAGCTTGTCGATCGAAAGGACGGCAGTTCAGCGGTTCGAATCCCTAGTAACGGGGTGAGCTCCCGTTACTTTTCCCAGCTTCTGCCAACCTAGCAGTTTGAAAGCACGTAAAAAATGCAATTAGAAAAATAGGGACTACCTTTGGTGGGAAGGTAACAACATTCTGTGTGCCTTTGGTGTTGAGTAATGCTGGCCACATGACCATGGAGACATCTTCGGACAGCGCTGGCTCTTTGGCTTTGAAACGGAGATGAGCACCGCCCCCTTAGAGTCGGGAACAACTTGCACATGTATGTGAGGGGAACCTTTACCTTTACCTTTAATCCAAATAGTAGCAGGTTTAGAATCAGGGCTAATGGTGAATATCTAGTGGTAGGAATAGCTGGTTTGACTGGGTCTATGACTAATGAGTATAAAACTAAACTACATAGCATCTACTGTACTAACTAAAGTTCTGACAGGTCAGCTAGTGAGGAGTGGTAGGTAGCATCGGAATGTTGACTGAATTCCTGTATCTGGGAAAACGATGTCAGGATTCAGAGTGACTTGATTTGGTAGCTTGGGAATAGAGGGGACAATGATGGGCAGGGGAGATACAGGGGAGACATTGGGAGGGCCACTCTTGAGGAAGATCTTCTCTGTCAAATATAAATTTTGTGTTCCAGCCATCAGATCCTTGCATCCTGATCTTCAGCTATTGCTCTCTAACACCAAATCAGCTTGCAAAAATGCTTTCTTCATCCATAACTTTATGATGGATGAGAGAACTGAGCTGACATATATTACCAGAAGTGCCAAGGGAGGTGCCAGAAATATGCCTACTTGGATTTTAGATGTGGCATTTACTACAATACCAGGGAAAGGGCAGGGGTTAATTGTTGACACTCATGAGTCTTTTTTATGACTTTCAAAGATGCTATTCAGAAGATTATTAGATGTGAAACCCTGTTTGTGAAGTTGAACTGTTATTTCCTCTCTGCTGCATATCAGTTACCTGCCTGAGATGCTCAACCTTACAGCTGGCCAGTGATGGAATTTCCCAGACTTATAGTACTGAGACTTCAACTATCCATCTGTCGGCCTGTTGTCTCAGGGCAGAAATGCTCTGTAAATAAGACCGAACAGCAGAAGTCTCTTTTGCAAGGGAAGAAAACTTCCAAAACTTTGGATGAGAAAGTTTAATGCATTTGTGCACTGCAATTGGGTATCCTGTCTAGTCAGAAGGAAACTTATTGGGTTTGATAGAAATTACTTCCAGGTAAATTAGCATGGGGTTGTTGTTTTCTTTGTCACTTTCTCTCAACAACTCCCCAGTCACTGGTCTTGGTACAGAAGTAAACAGCTGACCTCGATCCTCCTTAAGGCTTGCCTAAGGGAGGAAGAGTAAAGTTGTGACATCATCTTGAAAAACTATTCCTCTGAGAATTCATGCCCTTGTTTTGTGGCCTCACTTCTTTAGTGCCAATTGCTTCTGCTGCCTCTATTATTTACCCGAGCATGGCTTAAAATAGGGCCTTATGGATAATGTACAGTTGTGAATACTTGTGCCTAAAATAAGAACCAGAGGGGGAAAAATATGTCTTGTTTCCCCAGAGTAAGCATTATTTGGAAAAAAAAATAGGTTGTATTTTCAGCAATTGTGCATAGAATCACACTTAAAGGTATGTCTCCTTCTCTTTATTCACAAAGAATAACTCAATAAACATTATTCTGAAGCAGTTCATCAAGGGAAAAAAGGAAGGTAATTCTTTAGAGCGATAAGAGCCATCTGGTACAAATTATAAATATGCTGAAAGGATGAAAAAGGCTTCATGATGTCATCCCATAATCCCCTTCATATTTGCGTCTTGGCATCAGGTAGTTTCATGGCATGGCATATTTGTCATCCTTCCCTTTACAGATGTTAATTAATTCTGTTTGTAAAATGAAGATATGTTGACCAGCAATTCAGCAAACCTTTCTCAGAATTGGACAAATTAAAAGAAAATACTCAATTTTTCTTTCTATCACATTCATAATTTTTTTTAAAAAAAACTCAATTTTCTTTTATTCTGTTTAAGAGGAGAATTCTGCTAGGCTCTTACACTTTTTTTAAAAAAAATGAACTAAATTCTCATGTATTTGCATCTGCCACATTGCTTAGATTCAACTTTTTAACATCATATAGTGGTCTACCGTTTAGCCACTGTAACCAATCACGTTGACTGAGAGAGAGAGAAAAAAAACAGTTTGACCATTCATGTGTCACAATTCTTTTGGTTAAATGCAATCTGGATTTGTCTAAGCATTTTGATGAGAACAGCAATAGTACAATGAGTCAATCAGTGATCCCTTAAGTTGACCAAGAGTAGAGTCAAAATAGAGCAGGGGTGAAATCTACTTACCTTCCCTACTGGTTCGGAAGTGCACGCACTTCACGCACGCCATTGTCATGTCTGATTTTTGACCCTCTGCACATGGGCATAGCCTTCTGCTATGGGTCAAAAATAGGTTATTTCCTGGTTAAAACCAGGAAGTAAAGATGTCCAGGTGGATGGGCAGAGCCTCGCACTGCTGCCGCTACCGTTTTGCTGAACCACATGTCATCGCCGCCGCTACCAGTTTGCGCAAGCCGGACAGAACTGGCAAGATTTCACTATTGAAATAGGGGCATTTAGTACTGCTGTTCTGTCCCTTTTCAGAAGTCAGATGAGGCAGATAGCTCTAATATTGCTCTGTTAGCCATTAGTAGAGCAATAGACGGACCCTAAAATTTGTTCTGCCAATACATAACCCTGCACGCAACCATGACATAGGATCCATTCTTTTCTACACCAGAAGAAGTTAGATAGTAGGCATAGCAGATTATTAGCAGTACAAATAATGTGATCAAATGTGTCACTTCAAGTGCACTTAGTCTGAAACTCTCATTATTGATTTCCTTAATTAGAGATGAGGAGGTTTGGCCATAGCAACAGATGGCAGGCATGAAGTAAGACTTTCAATGCTCAGTGATGGACTTCCTGCCTATCCATCAGACTCCAAACCAAGAATGAATGTCAGTTGCCACTTTATGCTCATTTGTGCTTCGCTATTATGCAGCAACAGTCTTCCATGAACTGGGGGGAGAGGGGGGAGGTGAAGGGAGAGAGATGCTTGTGGGGGAAATGAAAGTAGAAGCCGCCTCGAGTTGCTGCTCCAAAAGTCACCCAGCTGGGCAGAATGAGGGTGCCACATACCAACATGAATTAAGACTGTCCGTTATGGAAACATCTTGCAGGAACTTGATTGGTGGGCAGACAGAGTGGAAAAAGTAGAACTTAGTGATTTTGGTGCACAATTCTGAGTTCTGGCTTTTCATTACATTTGATCTCTAATAAAATTATGCCTTCTTCAACAAATGGACCCAAGGGTTGTTTATACTTAGAGGTTTAAGCTGAGTCAGGCCTGATGTGAAGATTCTTCCAAGCTAAATTCTGTATTGTTTTACACCTATAAGCAAAAACTTGCAGACTGAAGACTCTGCTATCTGCAACTATAATATACTCTCTGAACTATTAAAGGAGGGTCTGTCTTCAGCTCTTTCTCACACATAATATCTAGACTGAGTTGTCTCTTACTCTTCTGGAATGGAACCCCCGGTGGCGCAGCAATTAGAGTGCAGTACTGCAGGCTACTTCTACTGACTGCCGGCTGACTGCAATTTGGCAGTTCAAATCCCACCAGGCTCAAGGTTGACTCAGCCTTCCATACTTCCTAGGTGGGTAAAATGAGGACCCAGACTGTTGGGGAGGGGGAGAGAATAGGCTGACTCTGTAAAACCGCTTAGAGAGGGCTGTAAAGCACTGTAAAGCGGTATATAAGTCTAAGTGCTATTGCTATTGCTCTTCCTCTCCACCTCCTCTCTACATTCCATCAAACTACCCCAATTTAGGTGCACGTTGCAACCCATTTCTAGTCATGTATCTTTTTTTCACATATAGAAGAATGGGATGGTTCTTTCCAAATTTAATTGGGGAAATGTTAAATCAGCGCACAATTGTATCTTTCTTCCAAACAATAACACATTGTGCTGCTCTAAATACTTGAGTTTTAATGTGTGCAGATTGCTTTTGGATAAAAAACTGAAGGAATCTGAATTAATGCTGGGCTGAGATTAAGGAAAAGAAATAAGAAGGAGACCACTGCAAGAACCAACATGTGAAGTATCATGTTTCTTAGCAAAATAAGACCCATTCTTTTCCCCACTTCAATAAGCGGGAGTAGTTATTCTCCCAGTGAGTTCTTTATTATGGTGACAGTTTTCATGTTTTCATGAGATGCAATCCTCAATGAGATGAGTTTTTCCCTGCTGTGCCCACTTATTGATGTACTGTCCAAAATTCTCAGCAGATGAATAGAATAACCCAAACATTTCTATAAAATCTGTCTCACCCTTTCAATCAGATATTTTCTTTTTTTCTTTTGCAGCCTGCCTTGAGAAGATTACATTTTGCAGTCCAGGTAGTTACACACACAGTAATGAAGGGTGGAAGCAAAACTAATGTATTATATTCGGGGGACCTTGCACGTTGAAAGTATACTTTAAAAAAGCAAATAATTATTAACTGAACTAAAAAAAGAAAGCCAAAGACACATGCATCATCCTATTTTAGGCATATAAAAAGGCACAGGGCTGGACTCAAAGAGATAAATTTAAGAGTCTTGTTTTTGGGAAGGTTTTTTTTTAAAAAAATGACCAGTATCTAAGCAAAACCAGGATTGGTTAATTTGATGCTGTTCATTCTGCCCTCATTTTTATGTTCTTTATAAAAACATAGTTTAGTTGACTACATTGTTTATAAGCGATAGTTTTATTGATTAATATTTTACAGACTTGTTTCTACTACAAGGTCCTTAACTCCATTAACACAGGCAGTCTTTGTTTAATGACTGCATTGCTTAGCAACTATTTGCAGTTATGACAGTGATGAAAAAGTATCTTTGCAACCAAACCTCACATTTGCAACCTTTGGAGGTTTGCAAAGCAAAAGAAAACTGAAGTAAGATTGTAAGTGTTACCATGGATTCAATTGGCAGTCACTTTGCTTAATGACCAAGTTGCTAGTCCCAGTTGTGGTCATTAAACGAGGACTCCCCTGTAGTGTTTGTTCCTCAGCCATCTGAAGCCCTTCTCCTCCTTTCACCATGCCCTTGGCAAATTGATATAGAGATGCCAGCAAAAATACATTTAACTTCTTTAACTACTTTTCCAGACCACATTTGAGTTAAGATGAACATTTCATTCGATTATAGATAATTTTTAAGCTCATCTGTACAAACCATTTAAGATATTGGAATAGAACTTGTATATAGCAGAAATATGACTTTTTTTATTTAACAATGAAGCATATAGCAAAATTGGTTTCAGTTATTAAATTTTAGTTGGAGAGAGAGGGGGGGAGGGAGAGAAAGAGAAAATGAAACAATAATAGATTCATATATCCCTCAAAAGAGAATTCTACACTGCAGAAACCACCAGTAATACTTTTCAACTAACACACATACACACACACACACACACACACACACACACACACACACACACACACAAGCACTTAGTAATAGCACTTAGACTTATATCCCACGTCATAGTGCTTTATAGCCATCTCTAAATGGTTTACGGAGTAAGCATATTGTCTCCAACAATCTGGATCCTTATTTTATTGACCTTGAAAGGATGGAACGATGAGTCAACCTTGAGCTGGTGAGATTTGAACTGCCAAACTGCTGGCAGTTAGCAATCAGCAGAATTAGCCTGCAATATTGCATTCTAATCACTATTTATTTATTTATTTGATTTGATTTATATGCTGCCCTATCTCCACAGGACTCAGGGTGGCTCACAACAATAAAATAACCGAATAAAAGTGTGTTAAAATACATGTTAAATCCCCCAGTCCAGGCTGAACAACCATGTCTTTAAGTCGTGGCAGAAGGTGCGGAGGTCAGGGGCCAACCGGAGCCTCAGAGGAAGTTGGTTCCAGAGGGTGGGAGCACCCACAGAGAAAGCTCTGCCACTTATATCTATATTTTATATTAAAGGGCATACCAAACCACTTAAATATATATCTATATAAGATCAAAAGAAACTATAAGTTTATCTAACTGGACCTAAAAGGAAGAAAAGGCTGAAAGGCAATTAAAAAGAATTATTATTGGACACATGCATATATTTTCCTTAAGGTTTTCTCCTTCCTTCCTTCCTTCCTTCCTTCCTTCCTTCCTTCCTTCCTTCCTTCCTCCCTCCCTCCCTCCCTCCCTGCCCCCTTTTCTTTCTTTCTTTCTTTCTTTCTTTCTTTCTTTCTTTCTTTCTTTCTTTCTTTCTTTCTCTCTCTCTCTCTCTCTCTCTCTCTCTCTCTCTCTCTCTCTCTCTCTCTCTCTCTCTCTTTCTTTCTTTCTGGAGGGCCATATGGTAACCATACTATAGGTCAATGTCCCTCAATCAGTAGACAATAGCAATGAATATGAAAAAAAATATCAATCTGTTGCGGAAGGAAAGCCTTGCTTTCAGTTCCCCAAAACAGTTTAACATTCTGATAAACCCAGATAATGAGAATTTAGACCAAGATGGTGCTAACTCCTGCCAATTGAAGATTGATATTTGCCCTGAAACAAGAAGGTAAACAGAAAAGGCAAAACAAAATTGGTCTCCTTGCTGAAAGAAGGAAACTAAAACAATTTCCTGAATTTTTTAGAATGACAGTCTAACAGTTCTCAGCTTTATCTCTCAACCCTAGCCCTGTAATTTTTTGACTCTGTCATCACATCCTTGGCTAAACTGCAGTTTCTGGCTTATCTTGAACTTGTTTATCTAGAATATGTGTCAACTACTTTGATTATTGTGGCTTTGACTCTGGATTGCACTCATGCTGTGAACCTTTTTGGCTTCTGCATTTGATACTTTTTGACGGTGGCTCAACTTTTCTCAAGTTTGTACTGAAGACTTTTGCATTCTTGTAGTGATTTATGGCTACTGATTCCCCACCCATCCCCCAGTTTCTCAGCGCCTGAAATCTTGGTTTCTGCCTCTGGGTCAGAATAACAAAAGTAATGTGATAACCTTCTTATTCTCACGTGACCATTCATCAAAATCCAAACTTGCCAGTAAATCTTACTTGAGTTCCAACCTAGTTATTACCAATCTAGCAGTCTTGAGTAGGACAGTTCAGTGCAAGCACGGTGACTAGCCCAGTTACCTTCCATAGGTGAAAGGAGACCTTGGATGTAAGCTTAGTTGTTTTCATCACATACTGACAATCCAAGTCAGACCTAGCTAAGGTCAAGTCTAGAGAATATATATATCTTTGAACTGGCACTGCTGTCACTATGCAAAAGTTTAATCTATACTTGGGAACAACTGAGATTAAGGCCCCTTTGAGAAATCTAAAAGAAAGTTCTCACTTCTGTAGCCAGTAAATTCACCTTGACATTTCTTGAAGGCTTAATTTGACTAGAATCACTGTGGCACCTAACGATTGCTACAAATACCTGGAGAACTCTTACTTAATTCTCACGGGTGTCATTTGTTCCTTTTGACCTATGACTCTGTTCTGAACATTTTCATTTAATTAAATGAAACTATGAAATAATCAGGTGAGGCCAAAAGCCTGACAACTGCTAATGAAGGGTCTCCTGACACCCAAATCCAATCCATTATTTTATCACTTACAGCTTACATGGCCCTTCAGTAGTACTTTGGTACAAAAGCATCCTTTTGTTTTTCAACTTTAAAGGTATTTTCTTAAAGATAAGACCCCTAGCAGACAGTCCCACTGGCAGCAAGTTATAAATAAGAGATTCACTGAGACATAATAAATGGTGGATGTCCCTCTACGCTTCTTAAAGAAGCTCAGAAAAAAAATAATAAAAGCAAGAAATTAAAAAAAAAAACCACCTTCCTCCTGACATAAAGTTACCTTTGTGAAAAACAAACAATAGGGCTCGTTTTTATTTCTCAAACTCTACATTTAGGATTGGGAGTAAACAGTCAAACTTTGGCAATCAAACTCATAGCCTTTGAGGCTGAAAAGCTGAAAAAGGGAGGAAGATGATAATTGAGCTCTTACATCTGCTGAAGAAGACTGTTCAAGTTCTGGATTGGGTGAAATACAAAACATATTACATATATCAACATAAACGATGATGTTAAGGTTTAGTAGAACTTACTGGTTTGAGCAGAGGTGGGTTTCAGCAGGTTCTGACCAGTTCTGGAGAACCAGCAGTGGAAATTTTGAGGAGTTTGGAGAACTGGTAGTAAAAATTATGACTGGCCCCGCCCCCATCTATTCTCTGCTCCCAAGTCCCAGCTGATTGGAAGGAAATGGAGATTTTGCAGTAACGTTCCCCTGGATTGGGGAGGGAATGGAGATTTTACAGTATCCTTCTCCTAGAGTGGGGTGGGAATGGAGATTTTACAGTATCCTTCCCCTGCCATGCCCACCAAGCCACACCCACAGAACCGGTAGTAAAAAAAATTGAAACCCACCACTGATTTGCACATGTAGTATTAATGTATAGTATAGCATTCAGTTGGCAGAGACATCACCCTGCCAACAAAAGTGTGTATAGTCAGGGCTATGGATATCCCAGTTGCAATGTATACTGTGAAAGTTGGATCATAAGGAAAGCTGAGCGCCAAAGAATTAAGGCCTTTGAACTATGGTGCTGGAGAAGACTTCTGTGAGTCCCTTGGACTGCAAGGTGATCAAACCGGTTGGTCCCAGAGGAGATCAACCCTGACTACTCTTTAGAAAGCCGGATCCTGAAGATGAAACTCAAATACTTTGGCCACCTAATGAGAAGGAAGGACTCACTGGAGAAGAGCCTAATGCTGAGAACGATTGAGGGCAACAGAAGAATGGGATGGCAGAGAACGAGGTGGCTGGATGGAGTCACTGAAGCAGTAGGCATGAGCTTAAATGGACTCCAGAGGATGGTAGAGGAGAGGAAGGCCTGGAGGAACGTTGTCCATGGGGTCGCGATGGGTCGGACACAACTTTGCAACTAACAACAACAATCAAACTCGATTTCATTGAGGGCCACATTAGGGTTGTGCTTGACCTTGGGGGGCTGGGGTGGGTATGGCCAGCATGGGCATGGCCAGCTCATTTGGGGGGGCACCTGTGGCAATCCCAACGCTCTGCCAGCAAAAACAGGCCCCCGAGCTCGATTTTAGGCTGCGATGGCTTCCTGCAACTGTTTGCCCACTGCCAGAGGCACCGTGGGCTGGTTTCCAGGGCAGCCCCGTGGGTCAGATCTAAGCACCCCATGGACCAAATCCAGCCCGCAGGCCTTGAGTTTGACACCCCTGACTTACATCAACACTTTTTTTAAAAAAATGGAAATAATAATTGAATGCAATAATCATTGTATTTGCAGGGCTATTTAATCATTTAAAAAAAAAGGAGTGCCAAATAAACAAACAAACAAAGAAATAAATAGTCCTTATGATTCCCTTCAAAATGTAGATTCTTTCAAATGATTTTGTTAGAGAATAGGGATTTAAGGAAACAAGGCACGGACATTGTATAATTATGATCTACATTTGTATCCGTACTATGTGTGGTTTTATTGCCATGGCAGCACATATTTACAGAAGGCTGCATTGATTCTGCATCTCAATAGAATAATCCCACAGTGCTGACTTGGTGGTTCCACATTAGCAATTTACACGGATCGCTTTGCTTTGGCTAAGGGAATAAAATACCACATTTTGTTAGTAATCCGTGGGCTTTCATAAAAGCCTAATAAAGTGTGTAATATACACTTGTCTTCTTGTCATGTCCAGAAGTAGAAGGAGGGGAGATGTAGCCCATGTTCCTGTAATTCAAGGGGTTGTATTGAATACCATTTAGAAATTTCAGTGGTGCCAAATACAGTGGAATGAATGGATATGAAAGACCTACAGTACAGAGTTTTATGGCCACTATGTAGGATAAATAGGAAGAATACTAGCAGAGTGCATCCATGAACACCAACTAGCAGTCAGAAGACATGATGAAAACTTTCTAATTGTGGGAAGACTTCACCATAGTTTCAACTGAGAGACAGTGAGCATCCTAGACCAAAAATTGTAGAGAATTCCTGGCACTTGGACAAATCAGCCATGAACAGACACATAGAGATAAACAACATCTACACACCATTCAAAAGAGACAATTAAAAAAAAAAGACCACAACACCTCCTGACCAGCAATCAGTACTCATATAAGAAGAGATTAATAACAGTCAACAATAACCCCAATAAAAGAACTGCCAACTCAATAAACAAGAGTGTAATCGAGGAACCATCAAGAATAGTCCCATCATTACTGACAGAGCAAGCCACTTGTATATAAACAGAAAATAAGCCCCTTTCCCTTCTAACACTAATGACGTTACCTAGTTGGGTAATGAAACATTTGCAAGAAAATATTTGTTTCAGTGAGCAACAAGAACCCCTATGTATTGAAGAATCTTGACACTGCTACTTAAAGCTGGTATAGCAATTGACTACTGTAAGTTTCTATCTATGGGGTAGTACAAAGAGAGGATCTGAAAGTGGGCATTCTCTGTGGAACCCAGAGATGGGTTTTACATAATTTTAACACCGGTTCACCGCACACCAAAAATGTAAGCGCACACATGTATACGCTCGCTTCACTCATGTACTTTCTGCATATGAGCCCAGCCTTCCGTGCATGCACTTCGCTCGTGCGCATGGCTTGCACGTATACATGCGGCTTAGAAAACATGGCCAAATAGGATGGCATAGTGCCAGGGCGGTTGGGCGGCATCTGCAGGTCTCCACTACCAGTTTTCCCAAACCGGCTGAATACCACCACTGATGGAACCTTTTCAACTTTAGATTATCTTGTCCCTGCCACCTTTAAGGTAAGGTAGATTCTTAATCTCATTGGTTTCTGGAAGCTTCTTAATTCTTGGCTGTATCATAAAACTTTCAGAGATAAATTAATTTCATTTGTTATTGGCAGAGAAAGATGTAGTGTGTGATATCAATGAAACATCTGAAGTTTTATTCTTGCATTTATACATCGGTATGTTTTTAGCTCTTTAGCGCTTATGAACACCACTGTTGTGTCTTTAGATTGAAGTTTTCTATAAACTTTATAAATAAATAGTAGACCATCTGTCAAGTGAGGAATTTGATGATGAGATACCCAGTCCCATCTTAACAGCTCTAGAGGAAGAGCCAATTAAAACGCTAACAACAAATGCAAAACGAGGATGTGTGGCCCAGTGAAAGAATGGTACACAATCCTAGAGAGGAAAGCAATGACAAACTTAGATGAGATTGTGAAGGATAAACACATTTCTATGATAGAATATAGTTATGAAAACTGGATATTGAGAAAGAAAATAGATAACTTTGAATGCTGGATTTGGAAACAGTTTATAAGAATATTATGGACTGTAAGGAGAACTAATCAATTGGTTGTGGATGAAAGAAAGACTGACTATTCCCCATAGACAATGATCAACAAGCAGAAATTCATTTACTTTGGGTATGTGATGTGAACAAACAATGGCTTAGGGAGAAAATGGCTATGCTTGGCAATGTTGAGGAAAGGAAAAGAAGGCAGAAAGACAATAAAGAGAATAAATAAAATGAATGGATGAGATTGGAAATATCACCTGAACAGTCTCGGAAGAAATACATATTGTTGTCAGGGTCAAATCAGAATTGAAGGCATTTGTCTCTATAGCTGTCAGGGACTGGCTTGACGGTACCTAACTAACTGCTTCACAAAAATGAAGCTTAAATGTGGCCTCTTTATGTTCAAGCATGGCTTTTTACATCTAGTTTATAGTTTAGTATTCCTCATGAACCAGACAATTATGGTTTAAGTAAGTCATGATTGACTCAATCATCTCTTAGCATGCAGTGTCAACTGAGCCCTATTGAATCTATTGTGTGGCCATCCATTTCAGGATCATCATTTCTGGGCTGCATACTTGAAATGTTTTGAATTTTCCTGGTAGAATTAATTTTGGTCAATGGTCACTTGAGTCAGTGTTGCAAATACTGCATATTTAACATAGTGCTCATATTAGGAAAGTTACATCTAGAAATGTTAGGGGCATGTTTCAGCTTCACAGATATGAAACTGATTTTTTTAAGCTTTTATTTTTTCTTCTGGATTGTATTGATAGAAGGGAATTATATTTACAATGATAAGTAAAGGTAAAAGTTTCCCCTGTCCAGTCGTACCAGACTTTAGAGAGCAGTGCTTATCTCTGGTTCTTAGCTGAAGGAGCCAGCATTGTCCAAAGACCCTTTCTATGGTCATGTGGCCAGCATGACTAAATGCCAAGGCACACAGAACACTGCTACCTTCCCACAAAGTGCTACCTATTTATCTACTCCAGAGGTGGGATTCACTTACCTTCCCTACCGGTTCACAAATGAGAGCACGCTTTGCTAGTGCATTACATCCGGGCGGGTGGGTGGAGACTCCCTCAGTCGCCACAACCGGTTAGCCCGAACCGGATAGAACTGGCTGAATCCCACCACTGATCTACTCCCATTTGCATTCTTTCAAACTGCTTGGTGGGCAAGAACGACAAGCAGCTGTGAATTAACA
The DNA here is from genome assembly GCA_022577455.1 of Arizona elegans. Taxonomy (NCBI): domain Eukaryota; kingdom Metazoa; phylum Chordata; class Lepidosauria; order Squamata; family Colubridae; genus Arizona; species Arizona elegans. The sequence goes on from JAKOOJ010000014.1 coordinate 10,725,998, forward strand.
ATATAGGCAGTAGAACTAGACTATACTTTTTTTCCTAACTTTTCCTTTTCACATAACTATTTATCCTTAAAGTTGTTGATACTTTCCATTTTTCTTCAACATCACATTTCCTAAAATGTATTGTGTTTGTTTATTTTATCTATGACCGCAACACTGTAATTTAATACAGAATAAGATAAAGTTTCTTCTCAAAAGGCCAGTTTACCAAGAAGAAAAAACAAATCTCCTATTGAATGTCTGATTTTCAGCATGATGCATCGTTTGCGTAACACGATGCGTAACTATGGATTTGAGAAATTTAAGATTTACAGCCCCCAGCGGTGAAGGTTTTGTACAATATTCTAAAACAAAATCAATCAAACTACATTATTGCTTTCTGCAATATGTAGACCTCATCTGAGTGTTATTCATTTTATTGATTGGATCCAGACTTGGTTGTATGTAAATAGACCTGACTGATGTCAGATCTAAAAATGTGTCTGATTTCAATTCCATTTACTGAAGAATGTTTTTTTTAGGAATACCCAGGACTGATCTAAGAATGAAATCTATTAAATATACCAGCATGTTCTACTATCAGACAAGATTTTGCAATCACTTCAAGCTGAATTTTTCATTAGCTTTGTCTTTGCTTTCTTGCTCGTATCTAGCTTAACAATATAGCTCAACTTCTGTCTGTTGTATGTACAGCAACAGCAGATAGATATTGTTCTAACCTGGCACAGCCAGCTTGAAAGAATACAGGTGGAGTGGGGAACAGACTTATTACAGTATAATAGCAATGCCATCTCTGAAATGTTTAGCTGAACCGCTTCATGGAAGCAATACCATATACAAACATTTACATCAGGGGTAAAATACACTTACCTTTGCTACCGGATCAGAAATGTGGGCCTCCTCCACGCTTGCGCAGAGCCTCCATGCATGCGCAGAGGGTCAAAAACGGGATGTGATGATCAGTGGTGGGTTGTCCCCGGTTCACACCGGTTCTATAAAACTGGTAGTAAAACCGGCGGAAGGCTCCGCCCACTGACCTGATGTCATCAGAATGCTTCTGCGCATGTGCAGAAGAGCACGCGTGTGGCCCTGTTGCGAACCAGTAGTAAAGGTAAGTAGAACACACCCCTGGTAATGATGTCCGGGCGGGTGAGCAGAGCCTCCCGCCACCGACCCTACTGCCTCGCGCGAGCTGGATAAATCTGGCTGAATTTCATCACTGATTTATGTACAAGGCGTTTTATTCTGAAAAAGCAAATCTTATGTATGAACAGGGAAAGTTTCAAATATTCAAATATTTCTATCCTGAAAAAGCAAATCTACATATGAGCAGTGAAAGTTTCAAGTATCAAATATTAAAAATTTCAAATATTGCCCAGTCACACAGTTTTAGTTAAATGAATGAAATTAGAGCTATTCCAGAAGATATTGTCTCTCTTGGTTTTTTCATAGTCATGAAAAAAGCAACACTAATTCTTCACACTTTCAACAGGAATACATGATTATCCTTTCTTTTATCATACAACTCTACTTTGCTCAACCAAAAGGACAATATTATAACTGAAAGAATATTCAAGAACTGTAAATATACTGCAGTTTCCTGCTTGTTTCTTAAATGAACCCTCGTCAGAGTTTACAAAACACGTTGAATCTAAACATGGTCTACACACCATAAATGATGCATTTTGTGCAATCATTTAACAAAACATGTGACTGGCATAATGAAATATGCAGACCCAGCCAAAGTGCAGAAAGCTAACATAGGACACTGGAGAAAGACTATCTATGTTGTTTGTCTGTATTGCATCCTTTTGCAAAATTCAATGCAGCCTAAGTGTTCTTTAGGTATCGATAGGATTCCCATCTTTGTGAAAGACTCATGTAGACCTTCTTTCCCACATATTGTCTGGTTTGGTTCTGCAACCCAACAAGACAAATACAGATTTCAGAGGATAATTAGAACTGCAGAAAAAATAATTGCTACCAACCTGCCTTCCATTGAGGACCTATATACTGCATGAGTCAAAAAGAGGGCTGTGAAAATATTTACAGACCCCTCACATCCTGGACATAAATTGTTTCAGCTCCTACCCTCAAAATGATGCTATAGAGCACTGCATATCAGAACAGCTAGACACAAGGACAGCTTTTTCCCGAACGCCATCACTCTGCTTAACAACTAATTCCCTCAACACTGTCAAACTATTTACTAAGTCTGCACTACTATTAATCTTCTCATCGTTCCCACCACCCATCTCCTTCCACTTATGACTGTATGACTGTAACCTTGTTGCTTGTATCCTTACGATGTATATTGATATTGTTTCCTGATTGCTTATTTGTAACCTATGACTATCATTAAGTGCTGTACCTTATGATTCTTGATGAATGTATCTTTTCTTTTATGCACTCTGAGAGCATATGCACCAAGACAAATTCCTTGTGTGTCCAATCACACTTGGCCAATAAAGAATTCTATTCTATTCTATTCTATTCTATTCTATTCTATTCTATTCTATTCTATTCTATTCTATTCTATTCTATTCTATTCTATTCTATTCCATTCCATTCCATTCCATTCCATATTTCTAAAGCAATGAATGGGAGTGGGGATAATTGGGGGGGGGCAATGAATGCCTTGCTGTTCCCCTTTTCATACACTACCTGAAGATGGTGCTAGAGATGAGAATAAATAGCTTTTCTTGAATGCTTCCACTACATTCCAATCAATACTAAACTTTCCATATAATGCCTCAGCCAGTAGTTAATGATGAGATGTTATGCATTCATGCTTGAAATTGTGGGTCAGTTTTGATTAAGTCTCTTTCGCAGAAAATAACAAATGGCATTCTCATTCCAAACTGCAATATATTATGCAAGAGTTTAACAGCTAAACTTGTTAGAAGTAATATATGTAATGCTAAGTAACAGAAGCATGCAAAACCAAGGGTGCTTCCTTGAGTTTCAGCTCAATCCTTAGATCAATATTCCCAAACAAATCAGTTTGCTGTGGAAACAAAACGAAAGTACGTGATCATTCTCTCTAACAGCAAACTCATTGAAGCCCAAATGATGGAGGCAAAATGGTGACAGCATGCATCTGATCTTCTCCCCAAAAACATAATTCACTGTCTGTTCTAGACTAAATCAGTGTCTTAAGAACTGCATCTTCAGGAATGGTTAAAAATGGAATTATTTAATAAAGAATACTGTCATAGACAAAGTAGGTACCAGAAATAATGAGAAAGCTCCTCTATTTATGGTGCCCCACTGGAAAAAAAAATATGATAAAAAGGATTATATACACCCACGTCTTATTATTTTTGCAATAAATATTAGTCTAATGAGCTCGCATGTTATTAAAAGGAGCTGAAAGATTGCAAGGCAGAATATTTGTTTCAGTATTTATAATTACTTTAGGTTTGCCCAGGCCATCTTAGCTGAACATGTTCATTGAAATATTTTAGGTAATTTCCTGTTAATGGTTTAAAGAAAACTTAATGTTGTTCTTTTGCTTTAGGACAGCATCTTTTAATTGCTTGAAATTATCAGCAATGTCTGAAGCATTTTGAGTAAATATGGAGTCAGGTCAATTAACTTTCTCACTCTTCAATATAAAAGCATTCTTACAGCATGACCTTGTGCGACTTTATGATGAAGTCCCACTGCTGAGTTTCATAAGTTCTATTTATTACAAAGTAAATGCTCTTACCACGACTGTTTTATTTAATTTTCCCTAACCAAATGCAAACTTATTGAAATAAACCCAGTGGCATTTGTTTTAAAAAGTTGTAAGGGGAGGAAAAAAAGCTTGCATTTGTTATGCTTATGCTTAGCTCACATGCAAGACTTTTAAAACAATCATTAAAGGGTAAAGGGAATTATTTAACTTTAGAATAGTTTTGGAAAGATTTTGCATCAGCTTCAGCTTCTGAATAGTCTTCAAAGGTAGCCCCATCTCAATTTTATTCTAATACTTTGTATCACGTGTGAAATCCAGCAGATTCTGAAAGGTTCTGGAGAACCGTTAGCTGAAATTTTGAGCAGTTCGGAGAACCGTTAGCGGAAATTTTGAGTAGTTCAGAGAACCAGCGAATACCATCTCTGGCTGGTCCCAGAGTAGGGTGGGAATGGAAATTTTGCAATATCCTTCCCCCAGGAGTGGAGAGGGAATGGAGATTTTGCAGTATCCTTCCCCTGGAGTAGGGTGGGAATGGGGATTTTGCAGTATCCTTCCCCTGCCACGCCCACCAAGCCACGTCCACAGAACCGGTAGTAAAAAAAATGGATTTCATCACTGCTTTGATGGTGATCGGAACATGACATGCAGCTGGTAAAGGCCATCCTACTCACAGTTACCACTTGTTGGTAAAATAGGCATGAGTCCAAAAGAAAAGAATTGCAGATCATCTAGTAGACTGATCAACACCATCTCAGACCCGTGGCCAAACTTGAAGTTTCATTGAACAACCTTCCCTAAAATGTTACGATGAGAAAATCACTATAATTACCCAATATTTGCTCATCACATTTTAACAAGTATTCATAAAAAACTAAAGTAGATATAGGGAAGGGCAACAGAGATGATCAAGGTGTCAGCCTAATATGGCTTCCAAAGCTGACACAAGGAGTTGGAAACTAAATGTCAGAGACTGTGCGTGTGTAGGTTTAAGAGAAAAGGATTGATGACTTAAAAACTTTTTTAAAACTCTTAATCAAATTTCTGGGTAAAGAAAATGACTGTGTGAATATTTTCTGTTTCCTTTAGAGAAGTAGACAACCATCAACAATTATTCAAGAATAGGTCTTACTCTTAGAAGAGATACTAGCACTTTTATTGAAAAAACTGAATGGGGTGAGTTTATGTCTTCCCTTTGGGTTTAATTAATGACTGAAGATTGAAATTATCAAATACTTATACACATTTCTCAGCCAATATGCATTTAACTAAGAGCAAGAACTTCAGACTCTGGTCATAAGCATGCATCCAAAATTCTTTTCTGCTTAAAAGAAATTCAGAAAGAAATTACTTTTCCTCAGATTGACAGAGACCTGATAAAAAATATGCAGGAAATTGCTCTGTGTGGCAGGGAAAAAATGCTATTAGATTTGTCAGAGAAAGAAAAGTGGGAAGCACTTTCTGATATAATCTTGACTCTCATACAACAAATTGGACAGACAGACTTTATTCCAGATTCTAAGTTCCCAATTTTGTCATAACTACAAATTGGTGACCAAATATCCCTTATTTTGCTATATAGTGTTCATACACAAAATTTAGCTTTTCTCTCTAAGAAGAAATGAAGATAACAGGCCATTGTACTACCAAGAGCAATCAAGTTAAAATATCATGTTGAGCACTATTTGTTGGGAGAAAAATCCACTAGTACAAAGTATTTAGTTTACATAACATAATGGTTATATTCATACACAAAAATTAAATAATTAAATAAGGAAGCAAACCTCCCTTGGATCCATAGTCTATATTTCATTAAAGTTACCTGAAAGAAAAAAAAAATCTCCTATTCTCACTTTATCAGAAATACACTCATTTGAGTGCTGAAAACATAGGAGAATCTAAATTTGGTATTGCAGTCACTGCTATTTTAGTACATACCATTAAATAGCATCCATTTGCATTGATGATAACTTGTACATCAGTTGGAAATCCTTTTTGAACTGAAATGGCCACACCTTTAGTTTTCATCAAATTTATAAATTTCACACCTATAGACCAAATCTGACCAGACTGAGGACTCTAGTATCTTCATCTGCAATAAAAAAAAATATTCTGCTCCCTGTCCAGTGATGTCACAGCATTATTACATTATGCTCTGCAAAGCACAAAATGAATATATTAAAAAATAATGTGTTCTTGGCCACAGATAGATTGTTCAGGATCTTTAGAGGAAGCATATATTGGCTTATATAGGACTGGGACTACTATATCCCAAATCAAGGAAGCTTAATCCTTATGGCTGCCTACCCCTCCCATCCCATTTATCAAAATCACCACCCTTCTCAAACCATGAAGGGTGACCATAATCTATTGGCAGCAATGGGGGTGGGTGATTTTTTTTTAAGAGTCAAAATATGATTATGCTTATATGTGTTTATATAGCAATAGCACTTAGACTTCCATACCACAGCACTCTCAAACCAGTTTACAGGGTCAGCATGTTGCCCTCAATAATCTGGGTCCTTCAACTTTGGAAGGATGGAAGATTGAGTCAACTTTGAGCCAGTTAGAATCGAACTCCCACAGTGGGAACATAGAGTTAGCCTGCAATACTGCATTCTAACCACTGCGCCACCGGGACTCTTTATGGACTGGACTCACATGTGCTTTCTTTACAGTAAAGGGAGAACAATGGGGTGAGAGGGGGAGTTGCTGTTGATTGATGCACCACAAGACTTTGCTTAGCTAAACCTTCAGTCTGCGGTAATGTAGATTCCCAAATCTGATCTATATACATTGCATTTGAAAGCAAAATCAATCTCAGTCTCACATTGCCATCCTTAAGGGCAGGATAAATTTCAATAGAAGGTTTATCCCATCTTTGCTGAAGTCAGTGGCATCATCAATAATGCAACTTTTTTGTGTTGTTACAGAGAGCTGAAGCAATTTCTGCTCCAGGAGACACTTCTTTTTCTTCTGTTTGATTGGTTACTATTTGATCTCTTCAATAATAAAGAGATTTCTGTTGCTGCATTTCCCAGAAACATTGAATCATCACCTGTATAACATCAACAAATGAAAAAGATGAATTACTTTATTGCTTGCTATCCCCACTTTTGCATTGACTATGTATCAGCCAGGGAGCATTTTAATCAAGGAGTAAACATGTTCTAAAATCTTCTGTACCCCACTGTTATTCTCCTGATTCTCTTCTTCTGAAGAGAAACATCGTTAGATATATAAACCAAGTGATGTTCAAACTAAAAAGCTCCATATAGCAGTACATTTTCCAACTCAATTTATATATAATGAGGAACAGTTGAAGATGATTATGTTAATCTGGTCCACCTCTAGCATATACAAAGATTAGAAAACAAAGAAATAACAACCATGAATCATAGACACCTTGGGCGCAATCCCAAACCATCTAGAGCACCAGCATTGACTAAATCACCACCAGACAATTGGATAAGGCAGATTTACTTAGAACAGATTATACCCTGCAAGGATGCCTTTAACATTGCCAAACAACATGTTTTTAACTCAGATCTTTCAGAAGGACTCAAGAGGTGGATAAAAAAAATGTGAAGTTCAATATTATAAACATATGGTTGACTGTGCAATGAACCATCATCATAATAAAAAACTGTTTCCTTATTTCCTTCTATTTTGACTACGGACTCTAAGCAACAGGGTAGAACAATAGCAGGAGTATTTCCCTGTCTTATCAGTGCAAAAGTCAAATACCATCACTGAGGGATAATTGCCTCTACAAAGTAAGTCAAGTATATTCTACATATGCTTTCATATTTACTCTTTTTAAAGCATTAAGAAACCTTTGTTTACACTAGGATGGTCATTTGTAGGTAAACTGTACCCTATAGAATACCCACATAATTATCAATCTGTATGTAAACATTCTGTCAACTTTTAATGCATTCTTAGTAAGGGAATAAGGGACATGTTGGCTCAGTGGCTAAAGACGCTGAGCTTGTCGATTGGAAGGTCGGCAGTTTGGCGGTTCGTATCCCTAGTGCCGCGTAACGGGGTGAGCTCCTGTTACCCAGCTTCTGCCAACCTAGCAGTTCGAAAGCATGTAAAAATTCAAGTAGGAGAAATAGGAAACACCTTTGGTGGGAAGGTAACAGCATTCTGTGTGTCTTCGGCGTTTAGTCAAGCCGGCCACATGACCATGGAGACATCTTCGGACAGCGCTGGCTCTTCAGCTTTGAAATGGAGATGAGCACCATCCCCTAGAGTTGGGAATGACTAGCACATATGTGTGAGGGGAACCTTTACCTTTAGTAGGGGAATATTCTGATTCAAATGCTATCCTGATTTTTACAATTTTAATTCAGCTCAGTGTTCAGTCTATTTTGTTCAGAAGTAATGAGAAAAGCTATGTGAATATGCAGTCATTCCATTATGGGGTTTTTTTTTTTTTTTTGTATTTTTCCAACTATGCTAACAGGTTTTGATTAAGCACAGAAAAAAAAAAAGGTTTTCTATAGCAGTATGTTAGGGATCACCTAAGTCGAGTAATGACTTACATGATTTATGTTTCAGTTTATGTAAGTTAATATAAGTTCAAAGGAGTATACCATATGTGCAATTTTGCTTTCAATCATGTAGAAATCATCAGTGATTTACTGTATTTATGTAAATTGGCAAAACCGACACATGCCCAATGATAGGCAGATAATCAGAAATCTGAACCATATTTAATGCAAATTAAATGCAAGATTCTTCTGCATCTTAAATTTTAAAATAAGATAGGTTGGATGTGATAGTTAAGATGCTGAACTGGGCAAGCCCACGACCTAGGACTCACAACACAGGAAACTCACCGGGTGATGCTAAACAGTATGAGCAGTCTTTTCAGTCCAGTCTCCTTCACAGGTTTTTATAGAGCAGAGGACATTTCATTGTAAGTTTCTTGAGATCCTACAAAAAGGAACAAAATAAAAAGATATGATAGAAATCAATCAAAGGAACAGACAAACAAGTCACTGTTCTTATATTAAGTTTTATATCTATCAGAAAAGTAAAGATTTCCTCTGTCCAGTCATTTCTGACTCTAGGGTTGGTGCTCATCTCCATTTCTTAGCAGCATTGTCCAAAGACACTTCTATGGTCATGTGGCTGGCATGACTATACACCAAGGCCGGGGTGGGCTGCTGGGGGTTTGCAGGGGTTCGGGAGAACCTCTAGCTAAGATTCTGTGCAGTTCAGAGAACCCCCAAATCCCACTTCTGCCTGGCCCTGCCAACCCCACCCCTCCCAGGAGTCCCCACGTGGCCTGTTTTGGATGCAGGTAAGTGCAGGGCATGCGCAGAGGCTCGGGGAGTGTGAAAAATGGACCTACTGGAAGTTCAAGAAGGCATGAACTTCAGAGGGCATCCGGAACCTGGAAGGCTGTTTTCACCCTCCCGGAGGCTCGAAGAAAGCCTCCGGAGCCCGTCATGGTTCAGGAGGCCGACTAGGCCACACCCACCATGGCCATGCCCACCCAGCAACCAGGCAGAGAACCCCTTGCTAAAATTTTTGAAGCCCACCTCTGACCAAGGCGCATGGAACACCAAAGGGATACCTATTTATCTACTTGCATTTGCATGGAAGGGTTGCAGGAGCTGGGGCAAGTAACAGGAGCTCACCCCATTGCACAGCCCTTGGGTCTTGAACCCAAGCTGTCAGACAAGCTCAGTGTCTTTAACGGCTGAGTCATCATGCTCCTTATTTCTATCAGAATACTGGACTAATATATCCACACTAATATATTAGTTCTCCATGTGATAACGAATGCTCAGTTATTTTCATCACTAACTCCTGTTTAATCCATTCCAGCTCAACCGTTTTCTTTTTGCTTCATGCAAAACCTTGGTGTGTCAGTTCACACTAAATAACTTATGACAAGAACATGCACATTATTTTCCAACCAGTGTTTTCATCATGCTATGAGCTTCACAACATATTTAGTTGTTTGCATACTTTTGTTTATGACATGTTCATTATTTTCTTTTAATTACCTTTAGAAAGGTAATCAAAACAACAATGTTTTGGAGGCTCCGATGTTGTAGTAAGCAAAAGACACTAGATGTGATTTCAAAACAAAGCAATTTGGTATGATTTCAGCACTTGTAACAATGGCATGCCATTCTGCTTTTAATATAATGATGACATATTTGCATAATCACAGTGATCTATGGGCTGTAATTGAATTCAATTACAGTTGAATTGAAACTTCAAATACAATTCTATAAGGCTGGGTACATTATTCTTGGAATTTAAGTGTCATTTAACTTGAATTGATTATTTGACCAGGGAAGTTTTATTTTAACTTTATCATGGCTGTTTTGGGAATACTTATTTAATTCTTAGCTTGGATGTTTTACACTGTCCTTATCATGAATTCAATATTGTTAGCAATCAGTAATCCTAAAGAATTTGGTAGCACCTGACAACCCTACTTGGTAGACTAGACTGAAAATTCAGCTTTGTGGGATGTCTAAAACTACTTTTATTGACCCTGCTATAACAACAAAATCTTGAAAGTCTCTATCTCCCACAGTTTCTTATAGTTCAGTAAATTAGTAAATTACTAAATTTACTAATTAGGGAGTATCTGTCTGAGTTGCTTACAAATGTTATCATGACATTGTAGGTTTCCGTAATTTATTTTTACCCCTTGTTGTCTTGACAATGGAGCTTGCATATCTCCATCAAGGTTATCTACCTTGCTGTCTACTTTGATGCATGTAATAATTGCATTTCATACATCTGAAAGTTAGGAACTGAATCTGAATGGTCATATTACCTTTATGAAAGAGCTGACATTTCATAGGCTGGAAAGCTAATGCAGTATTTTTTTTTCTATCTCTCTTTCTCACTCATTCACTCTCTTTCTTACAAACACAAACATATAAAAACGTGGGTGTAATAAAATTCAGAGATGCTTCAAGGTATACTTTACACCATCATGTGTTAAAGCAACCTATTTTTATTTTATAATTCAGTAGGTCAGAGTCCTCTGTGTAAATCTAGTTTTCTGACTAAATGCAGATGATGAAAAAAAAAATGATAATGTCCACCAATATGTATATGAACTGGAAATTCAGTCTGATGTTCAGCTGTTCTTTTTAAGGTACCTGGGGGTTATGGTGTATATGTGTGTGTATGTGTATATAATTTATGGCCATCTTCACACAAGTTAAGTCATGGTTTGCTTAATTTAATTAGGAATTATGCATTGATAATTATGAATTATGAATTGATAATTATGAATTATTTAATTATGAAATCCTAGATAACTTGTCGACTGAAAAGTCGGCAGTTCAGCGGTTCGAATCCCTAGTGCCACGTAACAGGGTGAGCTCCTGTTACTTGTCCAGCTTCTGCCAACCTAGCAATTTGAAAGCATGTAAGAAATGCAAGTAGAAAAATAGGAACCACCTTTGTGGGAAGGTAACAGCGTTCCATGCACCTTTGGCATTGAGTCATGCCGGCCACATGACCATGGAGGTGTCTTCGGACAGCGCTGTCTCTTCGGCTTTGAAATGGAGATGAGCACTGCCCCCTAGAGTCGGGAACAACTAGCACATATGTACAAGGGGAACCTTTACCTTTACTATACACTAGAATCTAGTCAACTAATGGTCAGCACTAAATTGGCACTATATCAAAGGAATTCAAGACTTAGACTCTTGTGGGACACAGTGACTCTAGGCTGATTACTCTCTTGACTCCACTCCCCCCCTCCAGATTCTGCCTGTTCTCCTACAAAAGCAATGTTGTTGATGTTGTTGTTGATGTGTTTGGTTTTGTTTTTTTTTTTTTTATAAAAAGGGTTTTTAGTGTAGAACTGCAGATAACTTTTAGGAAATTCTGGATATGTTTATATTTAACTTAAAACCAAAAACTTTTCAAACAAAAACTTACATACATTTATTGTGTGATCTAATATATTGCTGCTAGGTGTTGTAGAAATTGAAGAATGGCAAGGAGAAAAACAATGGAATGAAAGTGTGATGGCAATTTGTAATGATATCCAGACTAATCTTTGAAGATGAACCATGATTTGACATAGACTATACCAGATGGACAGATGGAAGACATGATTGACTGCTGCAGTTAGTCATCAAAGCAGATAAATGGGGTTATTACTTATGAGTTGCACTAGCCGAGCTTCCAACCAAAAGATTAATCACAAGACAGAAAGCTTTGCCCTGCAAAGGAATCATGTAAGTTTCCAGCTAGAAACTCATGCATGGGAGAGAGATGGAGAACAAAGCCCTGTGAGATATCGGTTAATCTAGGTTTGTATAGAATAGTAAAATTCACAATGATATATAAGTGTGTTTAATTGAGTCTAAGCATAGTATGCAACACCAGCTGGTTTTATTTTCTGCCAGAGGTATCATGTTCAGTTTGTTATTTAACTTGCATATTGCTTTTATTCTGTAATAAAGTCAGAAGCAAAGAAGATGCTTCTATTACCACCACCAACATCAAGGAAAAATATTTACAAAAGTTTCATATTTTTTTCATGAAATTTAACCCTATTTCTTGATTTATTTTAAGTGTATCCTTCCTCTTGATCTTCCACCAATGAAAGTTGCCAGTTCTTTTATAGGTAGTTCTTAACCTATGGCTAGAATTGAGCCTGGAATTAAGGTCATAAGTCATGCTGGTTTTTAATTGGGTTATTGTGTGGCTGGGTTCAATTTTACGACCTTTCTTGCAGTTGTTAAGCTGTTAATAACAGTCATTAAGTGAGCCCATTATCTACAATGGACATTTTATGTTAGAAACAAGAAGTAAAGACAGGTTTCTGGTAAACAAAATGTCATAAATTGTAGTATGTGACCATGGGATGCTGCAAATGGCCATAAAAAAATCATGTGAAGGAAGCTATTAAACCAGGGGTGAAATGCTCCCAGTTCGGACCGGATCACCTGATTCGGTAGTGATGGCGGCGGGTGGTTCGGAGAACTGGTAGCAAAAATCCCTGCCCCCCCCATGCCCAGCTGAGCCGTGCAATCATCAGAGGCTTTTTATTTTGTTTTTAAAAGCATTTTTTCTACAACCTCTTCGGCCAAAAAAATGCTATTAAAAGTAAAAAATAAGCCTCTGAAGGTTGTAGAGGTTGTAGAAAAAATGTTTTTAAAAGTAAAAAAAAAAAAAAAAGTTGGCCATGCCCACCCAGTCACATTACACACACACACCCACCAAGCCACACCGAGAGAACCGGTAGTAACAAATTTTACATTGCATTAGACCTTATGTACAATTTGGGTTGTATGTAGGGGAATGTTCAAAATAACTTCGAATGGTCGCTAAACAAGTGGTCCTAAGTTGAGGACTACCTGCATTGTCTTCTCACTCTTGATCAAACTTTTTTCTCTTGATGACCAAGACCAACATCATAATTACGAAGAGATGCATCAGTCACCATCCCAATATATGTGTTATCATTTTACCTTCTTACTGTTAATACAGAATGCTTTGAAAAATGTAAGAATATGCCCACTCATATTCACTGAGTTCATGTTCATGCAAAATAGGATCTTCCTTTTCAGACAAAAGACCTAGTTACCCTTGTACTTTGTATCTTTAGCAGTCAATGAGATATACAACAGAAGGGGAAAAGCAGAAAAGGATCTATTTCTTACCCATGTTCCTCAGCAACAGGCAAGGCTGGGCTTCAAAAATTTTTAGCAAGGGGTTCTCTGCCCGGTTGCTGGGTGGGTGTGGTCATGGTGGGTGTGGCCTAGTCGGCCTCCTGCACCATGGTGTGGGGGGGGCATTTTTGCCCTCCCCGGGCTCCGGAGGTTTTCTTTGAGCCTCCAGGGGGGCAAAAATGGCCTCTCAGGCTTTGGAGGCCCTCTGGAGGCCGGAAACATTTCTGGCCTTCCCGAACTTCCAGTAGGCTTGTTTTTAATCCTCCCCGAGTCTCCACACGCATCCTGCACGTACTTGCACCCAAAACAGGCCACATTGGGACTCCTGGGAGGGGTGGGGCAGAGTGGGCCAGGCCAGCCAGGAATGGGATTTGGGGGTTTTCCAAACTGCACAGAATCTTAGCTAGAAGTTCTGCTGAATCCCTGCAAACTCCCAGCAGCCCACCCCTGGCAATGGGTATCCAGAACTGTTGCAATTTAAAGATCACACATAATACCCTCTAAGTTGTTCTTTTTCATTTCTCATTTTGCATAACATTTTATGCAAGTTTTTTTTAAAAAATAGCCTTATATTTTTTCTAGCCATGCTTTTTTTTTTTTTCCAAGTAAATGCTTTGGACCTTGTTTTCCTAAAAAAATGCTTCCTTCATTTTTGTATTGATTTGCTCTTAAGCCTCACAATATTTGGTGAACTATTTAGTCCTTTGTTTAGAAGCACAATATTCAACAACTTTACCTCAAAAATGCTAACTGAACAAAAGTCCTACCTTCCTGTAGTTGACAGTCATATTGAACGATGACAAATTACACCTGAATGAGCCATTACAATTTCATTTTCAGAGACAGGGCTTTTATAATTAACTGTCACCATATCACCAGAGGTTCTGATGGTCACAGGCTTAGATAGGTTTAAAGAGGGATTCAAGGATAGAGCTATCAATAGCCATTAGCCATGATAGCTAAATGGTGCCGTCATTTCAGAGGGCATTATAACAGGAGATGCCTGAATCTCTGAGAGACAAATGACAAAGGAGAGAGTCGTTCTGCATCCTGTCTGTAGCTATGCATCTGGGAAAACAACATGCTAGATCCTATCCTTTCTCTCTCTCTCTCTCTCTCTTTTTTTCTGATGTTAAACATGTCAATGTTTAACATAAAATCCCTTCAGGAATTTAACCAAGTGGTGAATGCTGCTGATTTCAGAAAGCTTTGGAACGAGAGCCACACAAATTAATAGGATTTGGATTCACCCAACACTCCTAGCCTATCAAAGTTGCATACTGTATGACAGTACTGGACTTAGTCACTTCAATATGAAGGTGAAGGCAGGGATGAAATCCAGCAGGTTCTGACAGGTTCTGGAGAACCAGTAGTGGAAATTTTGAGTAGTTCGGAGAACCGGTAGCGGAAATTTTGAGCAGTTCAGAGAACTGGTAGCGGAAATTTTGTGTAGTTCAGAGAACCAGCAAATGCCACCTCTGGCTGGCCCCAGAGTGGGATGGGAATGGAGCTTTTGCAGCATCCTTCCCCTGGAGTGGGGTGGGAATGGAGATTTTGCAGTATCTTTTCCCTGCCACGCCCACCAAGCCACACCACACCCACCTACCCACACGCTCATAGAACCGGTAGTAAAAAAATTTGGATTTCACCACTGGGTGAAGGGTTGTGTCTTTATTTCTTTAAGGAATGAAATCTCTGCTTGTTAAAAGCTAGTATGCCATTCCCATTATGTGTTGCTTTCTGTATACTGAAAGATTGAGTGAAAATGAAGAAACCTGTCAACTCTGAAGCTGGCCTGAGAGATGCCATTTTCTGGGCTTCAGTGTTGCCACACTGGAGCTGAGGGGGGAATAGAGATAGAGGGGGTGGAAGTCAAAACAAAATACTTTCTCTTGGGAACCAAGGACATTCCCACAGGTACTTGGAGAGAGGTGGAGTAATGTTACCAGGCAACAGGAAGGAAGGAAGGAAGGAAGGAAGGAAGGAAGGAAGGAAGGAAGGAAGGAAGGAAGGAAGGAAAGAAGGAAGGGAGGGAAATAAACCAGTTCATTAAATCAGGCAGAACAATTAACCAAAAGAAAAGGGGAAAAAAAGATTCCTAGTCCATCTACCATTGGCAAATGTTAACTGAAATACCTTGAAATAAACTTGATGGGAACAACAGTTAATCACAATTGATTGCAAGATGATTGATCAATTATGTTCCATCAAATCATCTTTAACTCATAACATCTCCATAGATAAGCAATATTGATTTTTTTTAAAAAAAAAATTCTCAATGTTTGGATTTTTTCCCCTTTAGAATGATAGCATATTTCCATTAAAAAAATATCTTGCTATGCCTTCATTAAATATCACAAAAGCTACACAACCCCCCTCCCCATTTTATTATTTGAGTTTTTTTGGGGGGGGTTTATAAGCTTTACACAGAGAGCTAAGTTGCTTAGCTAACACCGTTTAACACCTTTTTTAAAAAGAGAATCAGCTAGCAAGGTACAGTAAGTGGAAGTAGAGGTATATAGATCTGCGCTGAACGTATTTGGCTTCAGGGAATAAGTCGCATCCTTTCAAGAGAGCAGACATTAAAGCTGAAAGAAAATCAAAATTTAAAACTATCTGGCTTGGTGGCAAGGAAAACCTGTCAATGACCATGAGTCAGATTAGGTTTTACATATTAAATGTTATGAGGCATTTCCAGCTTGATTCATCAATGTAGTTATTATTTGGGTCTACAATTTTGTTTTAGGCATCAACCTGGCTTATAAGGAGACTTTTTTTTTTTTAAAGGAGTTCTTAAAAGTGGTGAAGGTAGGAGAAAGTGTCTGTTTGGTCATTAGAAATTAAAGAACAGCAGGGAAAAAAACCCAGTCTTGGTATCAATGTAAATGGAAGCTTTTCCAAACTTTATAAAAAGGGCTATATCATTTAACTAAACAAGCATGTCTACATTTGCAAGTTTCTAATACTGTACATGAGCTCAAATTACACATGTCAAGAAGCTTAGCTCTGGAGTTATAATATGCAACAAGACAGGTGAATTTCTAAGGCAACAGAGACAAGAAATAGGGAACAAATACATTGGCAGTTGAATATTTAAGAGCTCCTAATAAATATGTAACCCAAAAACATTCAGAGCTCACTTGGCTGGAAAAAAAATTAGACTACCTCAGTTCCATAGTATATGGGAAGTAGCTTCTTTGAAATAGTGGGTGAATAATGTATCAGGAAGATCTGTTCATGGGCATAATAGAATCAGCCTTCAGGGTTCATTGCCCTTGTTTCAGGTTGAGAGAAGAGTTATCTGAAAATCAAGATCATATGAAGTTTTAATACCACTTGGAAAGACCACCCTTAGAATTTTGCATCCAGTTTTGGTCACCACGATATATATATATAAAAATACATTGAGGCCTTAAAAAGAGTGCAGAGAAGAGCAACAAACATGATTGGGGGACTGGAAGATAAAACACACAAAGACAGTTGAGGAATTGGGTATGTTTAGTTTAATGAAAAGAAGGACTAGGGGTGATATGATAACAGTATTCCAATTTCTAAGAGGTTGCCACAAAGAGGTTCTTCAAAGCACCGGTAGGTAGGACAAGAAGCAATGGATGGAAATTAATCAAGGAGAGAAGCAACCCAGAACTAAGGAGTGACAGTTAGAACCAGGGGGGAAATCCAGCAGGTTCTGACAGGTTCTGGAGAACTGGTAGCGGAAATTTTGTGTAGTTAGGAGAACCGGCAAATACCACCTCTGGCTGGCCCTAGAGTGAGGTGGGAATAGAGATTTTGCAATATCCTTCCCCCAGGAGTGGGGAGGGAATGGAGATTTTGCAATATCCTTCCCCTGGCACGCCCACCAAGCCACGCCCACCAAGCCACACCACACCAACCAAGCAACGCCCACAGAACGGGTAGTAAAAAAATTGGGATTTCACCACTGATTAAAACAATTAATCACTGGAATAACTTGACTCCAGAAGTTGTGGGTGCTCCAACACCAGAGGTTTTTAAGAAGAGACTGGACAACCATTTGCCTGAAATGATATGCCTGAGCAGGGGGTTGGACTAGAAGACCTCCAAGGTCCTTTCCAACTCTGTTATTCTGTTTATTTATTTATTTATTTATTAGTTCGATTTATATGCCACCCTTCTCCAGAGACTCAGGGCGGCTTACAATGCATTAAGCAATAGCCTTCATACTTTTGTATATACCTGCTTAGTAGGGCTTTTTTTGGCCCCCCCTAAGGGGTGTTCTATTTTATACAAAATCAGCTTATTGCCCCACAAACCGGGTCCTCATTTTACCTACATCAGAAGGATGGAAGGCTGAGTCAATCTTGAGCCTGGTGAGAATTGAACTCGCATTAATTGCAGGCAGCTGGCAGCTAAGTGCTACTTAAACAGCAGTTTAGTCCGCTACGCCACCAAGGCTCTTCAGCCCTTAAGTCCTCTGTTAAGTCCTAAGATAGCTTGTTATACATCCATGATTCATCAGGGTCAGGGTGGTTATGTTCAAACAAATCAGAGGCTAAATAAAATTATTTTTTTCCCTTCTACCCCACTTGAATGCAAATTCAGGCAGCAAAATGTTGTAAGTAGCAACAAGCTTTGCTGAGTAAAGAAAAGCTAACTGGTTCTCCAACTGCCAGGATCAAAGGACAAGACATTTAAGATGAATAAGCTTTGCTCTTAGAAGATGATGTTTCATGATCTCATTTGTTTTGATCTCTAGATAGCATTTTGTATAAATCCTAGAGCCCTTCCCACAGACCTACTAATCCATTTATCCATATCTTTGTTCACTTTGATATGACTTCTTTCATAGAGGGAGAAAAATGGATATGCAAGACACAAAACCACAGAATAACGTTTTCCATCAAACAATGATCGTCCTTCCACATTGTTCCAAAATTCTGGCTGAATCTGAAGGAGGCAGGGAATGAAATCAATTAATCCAAAGGAAATAGACATTGCATAAGGATATTATATCGATAAAAAAATATGGCAAATGCCCAAATAGATATCATGTGAGTGGAGTCTGAAGGCAGATGGCAACCTGTTCTGCAATAGATAAACATGCAATCTTCTGCTTTGCCTGGATTTTAATTGGTTTGAGTGAGCCAATTTTTCTTTTAAAAATATCATGTCCCAGAGGCAGCCACCTGATTTGCTGCTGGCCAATAAATCATGAACAATATCTACATGGCTGAAAATGCATACACTATGATGGGTATACGAAACTATTATTATCCTGAGAGTATTAGTCCTCAATTATCATTTCATTTGAAAGTATTAACATTGTATGGGTGCTTCCGTGTTGTTTAGAAAGATGAAATTTGAAGCAGATATTGGACAAACTCTGTGCTACTTTACTGTGTCTGTATGTGCACAAATTTAGCATATTATCAGACCTCAGCTAATTTGGGTTTACTACGCATTGAGCTATAGTTGTTATTAAGCCTTAGCGTAAGGCTTCTTGCTTATTGGTAGAGAAAGAGAACAAATAACACTTCTATATTCCCAACTGGATATCATGAAGTGCATTACAACCAGACAAGATTTTAACACAAAGCAAGCTTAAAGTTGCTATTTGATGTTCTTGATGCCAAAGATGTATTATTAATTGGAATATTCTATGAAACCGTTTTAAGTCTAATATGCCAAATGTTGACTGAAATAGTAAGCCAACTTGCAAAGTTTTCCACTGTCATTAAGAAATCCAGCACGAGCTCATAAAAAAAGAATATAAGGTTATAGCAAGAGACATGCCTATGCTTGTTAAAGAAAATGTCCAAATAGTTATGTTGAAGTACCATAGGCAAAGGTCTCACTTTTTATTTTATTTTAATTAGAATCAGTCAGAGAAATTATCCCCTGGTTTTCTAGCATTTTCATCTAGTTAAATGAAATAAATGTTCCTAGATGGAGTATGGTGTCCTTGCACTTCTTTTAATGATGAGATGGCCAAAAGTATGATGAATGTGTTAAGGCCCTGAATCTTATAGACACGGATTCTATAGTAATCTCTCCATCTTACTGGTCTTTTGATGTTCCCATGTTTCAGAAAAGTTCCAAGCATATCCTATCAGACATATTGTATAATGGAATGAGGAGAAGAGGACTCTGCCTAGGAAACAATTGGAGAAGAGAGACAGGAGACCCCAAGGACTTAATGACCAGAGAGATAAAATTAGGATTGGACTGCCATTTGTAAGAAATGGTGTAGGGTCTCCTGCTTGGGCAGGGGGTTGGATTAGATGACCTGCAAGGTCCCTTCCAACTCTATTAATCTGTATTTAGGAAGGAACTCTTAACTTCTCCTTTTTTAGAAAGACAGAAATACAGTCACAAAGTTAACTGTAACCTTCTTTACAGGAAGAAGAAGAGGAAACATTTCTAACTGTTGAAAAGCTTTTTCTCCTTCATGTGAGTTTTGGTGTGTTATTTCGAGTTATCCTGTACCTGCAAGATTGAAAAGTTAATAATTTAAGATCTGAGAACTCCCCTATGCTCCTTGCTTGCCTTGACATTTTTATGCCTGCATCAGAGTTTGATATGTGCAGCAAAGTTCAACAACATGCAATAAAAATCCCTCAACAACCTTGAAACAACAGCATTTGCTACTGACTTCGAGAAGCTGATGAAGAAATACAATACACTAATCCAAACACCCCTTTCAAAATTATTTAATTTATTGATAACATGTAAGACAATTTATTTGCATGGAATAGTTAATTTGGGCTCCAATGCAGCTAGGCGATTCTCTCAGATTTCCAAAATAATATTAAAATTGAGATGCCATGCAAAATAAATTCCAGGGATTATTATGCTATCTTTATTCAAATATCCAACCACATGGAAAGAAGGAACGATGTCTGAGAACAATTTGAAATGTAAGATAATATAAATGGGATGTTGAAGACCGTTCAGATATTTTATTTTCCATATCTTGTTTCAATTAGGTCTGTTTAGATGTTTAGATGTTCTTTTCTGGCATTTTCTTGCCACCATAATTCAAATAAAAACCTAGAAGTGATAATAAGTACTCATATCTGACTGAAAATTCCAATAAAAAAGACAAAACCGCTGGAATTCTTTGCATTACAGTTTGTTGTTTAAATCAAACAGCTTCTTATAAATTGACAACTAGCAATTATTTCTTAAAATGTCTGTAGAAAAGTTTCATAAGTGATATGCTTTTAGAAAACAAGAATGCTTATGAGGATAAGTACATTTAAACATGTTTCTTCAGAAATGCTCTTAGTGTGTTGTGGTTCCCTAATTTGGTAAGAAAAAAACATCCAGGCACTTAGAAGTTAGATTCTGGGAACTAACTGAGTGAAAGTGTTCCTGAATAAGTCTAGCCCTCATCATCAATCATTCTGAGCCTATTTTTAAAACCATATGACAAGAATGTATTGACAGACTTTACAAAATGCATTACATCATAATTAATGGTTTAAATTATAAATTAGTTTAAAACTTATTTGTGAACTCAAACATTGGGTTTCTGAACCAGTAATTATAATTGTGGTTTGACTGCGTTCTGTAAAACGATGCACTTAAGATGACTGTGATAGGATGAAGAGCTGGCGAGTAAGGAGGGTCTTTGTAATTTTACTCCAAACAAAAAGAAGGCTTGAGATCACCAACAAGTGCAGGGGACAGTTGCGCTTCATGAGGAGACAGCAAAAAAGTAGTCTGCATATTTAGAGAGCTGAGGGATGACAGCTTATCTGTCTTGCTCAAACAGCTGGCTGGAGAATTCTGGGAGTTGAAGTCCACAAGTCTTAAAGCTGTCAAGTTTGAAGACCTCTGCTTTAAAAGGACAACATTTCCTTTTTTAATCATTTTTGGAAATTGCTTATTTACTGCTTTTCAGCTATTAGAAACTTTTGAATTGACAGGTTTTACAGCACTTTCCTTCTTTATTGTATTCTCATTTTCCTTTTTTTCCCCTGCACCTTCTTTTTTTCTTTTTATTGTTTTTTTTTTTAGATTGTTTCTTTATTGCTGTATTTGTAATTTTTAACTAAATTGACATACAAAAGAATTGTGGCTTGATCAATTAACCCCAGTCAAACAAACTGCAATTTATTTGATTATAACTGTAGCCAGAATGTCCTAGAAGAAAGCTGCAGTTTGATTAACCATGGTTTATTCATTAAGCTACAATTAGGAAAATTGTAGTCTGTAATGCTGAGAAGCAAGAGGTGGTTGCATACTTAAAAACAAAATAAAATCCACAACTTGTCTTAAATCTACAACTGAAA
Source organism: Arizona elegans (assembly GCA_022577455.1). Taxonomy (NCBI): domain Eukaryota; kingdom Metazoa; phylum Chordata; class Lepidosauria; order Squamata; family Colubridae; genus Arizona; species Arizona elegans. The sequence continues at coordinate 10,747,627 of JAKOOJ010000014.1, forward strand.
TTATCTGCCTTTTAAAGTGCTTGCCTTTAGCCAAATGGAATCCCAACACGTTTCAGAACAGATTCTTTAATAATGTCCTTCATAACCAATTAATAATTTAAATGCAATTTTTACTTCTCTTTTTGAAACGTTTTTATTTCAAACATAGTTCCCTAGCAATGAAAACGTTTTTATGAAATAAATAAATAAATAAATTAAATAAATAAATAAATTCCCAACAGGAAAAAAAAAAAGTAGTGGGGAATAAATGGAGGGACGAGGACATGAGTTATGAAAGCAGAATCAAACATTTGAAATTGACCGTTTCTAAGAATACTTCGGTAAATGTCCCTTTGCGTAAACCCTTTAATGATTAAACATTAGATTACCCTTTTGTGATATTTTCCGAGCATTAATTTTTATTTAATTGAAACAATATTAGCAGCTCAGTAACATTTACAAGAATGGTTGTTGTAAGGTCAAATGCTGTGTGTATTCACAAGCACATGTTTAATCAGCCAAAACAGAGAAGAAGAAGAAATCTTCAGCTGTTACCCAACCTGCTTATTGCCCCTATATGAAGATTTGAGCTTTTGCGTTTTGCAAGTTGCTTTACAAATGTCCAAGAGGAATTACAGGTGTTCTCTGGTTCATATTCAGTACTTTACCATTATTGCATAGGACAGAATAACAACTTAGTGATCAAGAACCCTTTGCAACCAAAGAAGAAAGAAAGAAAAAATATCCTCTGTTTACTTTGTGGCATATTCTTGCTCCTTTCTGAAAACTACAAGTCATCTTAGCCCAAATATTCACGTAGCATAGAAGAGTCCGAGGAGGGATGGTGAACTTGTGACACCCCTGTCAAAGGTGACATGCCACAACATTTTCGGTCACACGCCAGCATTCACCAACTCCCAACAACTATTCTGAAAGCATGCCCCATTCTCACATGATTTTCAGAGGCTGCAGGGGCCGTGTGAGAAAAAAAGATGTGCTTTTGTGTAGCCTCCGGACCAGGGGTGAAATGCTCCCAGTTCAGACTGGAAGCAAAAATCCCTCCCCACCTCCATGCCCAGTTGAGCCGCACAATCATCAGAGGCTTTTTTTTAAAATTTTTAAAAGCGTTTTTTCTACAACCTCTTCAGCTGAAAAAATGCTTTTAAAAGTAAAAAAAAAAAAGCCTCTGATGATCAGGCAACTCAGCTGAGTGTCAACGCTTCAACGCTGGCATAGAGAGCAGAGGAGAGAGAGATAAGCTCTGAACTTTTGCTAGCTAAATCCCTTTGAAGTCGGGTTGTCGTGGAAATGAGGAGGGAGGACATTCCTGGGAAATGACGAGACAAGAAGCCTGAATAATGACTTGGAAGATAGCCAATGAGAAGCAGAGATTTGGGGATCGGAAAGGGAGGGATTGGGGGGCAAAAGGTCAGTCTTGTCCACATCGAGTCATGATCCGGTCGCTGTGCTCAATTAAAGAAAAGATTTCCTTAAAGATTGGCAGTTTGGAAATTCATTTATTTTGAGATAGCATCGAAGTCTGACACTGAGATTGTCAGAGGCTTTTAAAAGCATTTTTTTTTACAACCACTTAGGCCAAAGAGGTTGTAGAAAAAATGGTTTTAAAAGTAAAAAAAAAAAAAAAAAGTTGGCCATGCACACCCAGTCACATTTCCCCCCCACCAAGCCATGCCCACAGAACCGGTAGTAACAAATTTTACATTTCACCCCTGCTCCGAACCTTCTGTGATGTGGGTCTGACATAACAAGAACATGTAGGAGAGCCGGGCTCTTATGTGGTGTCAAGCCCTGAGAAAATGAGCCTGTTTTATTTGTAATTATTTGATATTTCTTTATATTACACATAGCACCAGACATAGTTGGACTGTTTTTTTTTAATGAGTAAGTAAAGGATTGTTTCTCTTTTGTTTTGGGGGAAGGGTTGATGTATCAGCAGAGTCAAGTTTATTTTTTATTGATTTATTTGTTAAGAACATATTAGGTAATAATATGTATATTTTATGTAACCAGTCCAAGTATAAACATGGACTGGTTACATAAAATAGATACAATTAGAGGAAACATTATGACAGAGATGGTAGGCACGCTGGTGCTCTTATACACGCCCCTTACAGACCTCTTAGGAATGGGGTGAGGTCAACAGTAGACAGCCTTAGATTAAAAATTGGGGGGTTTGGGGATGAAACCACAGAGTCAGATTCGGTTGCTGAAGTCATATTTTCTGCAATCGAGTTTGAAGCGGTTCACTTTAAGTTTGTATCTATTGTGTTCTTGTGTATTGTTGTGGTTGAAGATGAAGTAGTCATTGACAGGTAGGACATTGTAGCAGATAATTTTATGAGCTACGCTTAGATCATACCGAAGGCGGCATAGTTCTAAATTTTCTAAGCCCAGAATTTCAAGTCTGGTGGCATAAGGTATTTTGCTGCGAGTAGAGGAGTGGAGAAATCTTCTTGTGAAATATTTCTGGACACGTTTGATTGTATTAATGTCCGATATGTAGTGTGGGTTCCAGACAGATGAGCTGTATTCAAGAATTGGTCTAGGAAATGTTTTATATGCTTTGGTTAGTAGTGTGATATTACCAGAGGAGAAGCTATGCAAGATTAGGTTAATAACTCTTAATGCCTTTTTGGCGATGTTGTTACAGTGGGCTTTGGCACTTAGATCATTAGATATGAGTACTCCAAGATCCTTGACAGAGTGCGGGTCATCTACAAGGTCATGTCCACTCAGCTTGTATTTTGTGTTCTGATTTTTTTTGCCAATGTTAGACATTTTTTTTGACATGCCAAGCCCAGATCTGGTCTTGATAGGTAGATGATAGATGGATGGGTGGGTGGGTGGATATAGATGATCAGGAACATTTGTGAGCTCACAGAAGACAAAAATTAGTCAGAACATACAGTAGTTCTAATGAGTGTCTTTTCTCAGATAAGGTCTTTTAAAAGCTGGCAAGATTTGTTAATCATTTATCCTACCAGCTATAGATTCTGCTGTTAAAATGCTGGCAGTAGAAATTAGAGATATCTATCTACTGAGTCCTCAGAACTATATCTATATCATCTATATCTATCTATATCTATATCTATTTAATCATATGCTCAATAAATAAATAGAAGATCTACATTCTACAAAAATAAGAGCTGCTGTTCAAATGGGATATTTGAGTCGAGGTGACACAGTGGATAGAGTGCAGCACTGCAGGCTACTTCAGCTGACTGCTAGTTGCAGTTCAGCAGTTTGAATCTCACCAGGCTCAAGGTTGACTCAGCCTTCCATCCTTCTGAGGTGGGTAAAATGAGGACCCAGATTGTTATGGGCAATAGGCTGACTCTTTAAACCGCTTAGAGAGGGCTGTAAAAGCACTATGAAGCGGTATGTAAGTCTAAGTGCTATTGCTATATTTGGATTCCCCCCCCTCCCCAATTCTGAATTATCTTCAGAATCATACTAAACTCCTCACCATACAAGGGAAAGTATCTAGGGAAAGTTTCATTCTAAATCCTCGAAGATAAAATGTCAGACAATGGTGGACCCTCTGTGGCTCCCCAATCCAAACAACCCCAAACAACACTGCCAATAATAAAAGATGATGGCAACTGTAGCTCAGCAAAATCTGGGATGCCATTAGTTCCTCACACCTGATATAAGCGTTATAGAACTTGACAAGCCAATGATTGAGTTAGGTGCATAAAAGGCTGGAGCAGTTTATATTACACCAACAGGACACAAATGAAGAGAGTGATAAATGAAACTCGTTGGGGGTTGGTTGTGTCTGGTAGGGTAATACATTTTTCAACAGGTTTAATGATGCATGCATAAGACTTTAAAATAAATAGGGATAAGGTTAAGGATAAACATTAGCCAGTTATTTGAATACTTTTCTCATTATTCAACGAAAAATATCCACACGGATAGTTCCTTAATGGCCTTCCCTTAGCATCATTTCTAGAATAAATTTGAGGAAAAATATGATGCAAAACCCAAAGCCACCTCAGTTCGTTTTATTGTTTAATTTACAAGCAACACTGTCAATTAAAATAGTTTAATTTACAAAGGATGTTATTGCTATTATTTCTTAATCTATTAAATATGTTCCTTACTATTTTCTTATGATGAAAACCCATGGTTCTACCCAGTGGTGAAATCCATTTTTTTTTACTACCGGTTCTGTGGGCATGGCTTGGTGGGCGTGGTGTGGCTTGGTGGTCATGGCAGGGGAAGGATACTGCAAAACCTCCATTTCCACTCCACTCCAGGGGAAGGATACAGCAAAATCCCCATTCCCTCCCCACTCCTGTGGGAAAGATATTGAAAAATCTCCATTCCCACCCTACTCTGGGGCCAGCCAGAGGTGGTATTTGCCGGTTCTCTGAACTACTCAAAATTTCCGCTACCAGTTCTCCAGAACCTGTCAGAACCTGCAGGATTTCACCCCTGGTTCTACCCTGTATCTTACATTTACTTTAAGAAGAACTAATTCATATTGGCAATTACTATTCAATGTTTTGGGCCACAGAAGTACACAGATCCAATACAGTACAAGTGAACTTGAACTTGTTGTTTCAAACGAAACAAATTTATTTCATCCATGCTGGGAAGAATTTTAATTAAGATCACAATATCAAATTAAATAAATATAATATAATATAATATAATATAATATAAATATAAATCAAAATAAAATAAAATAAAATAAAATAAAAATAAATAAAATAAATCAGGAATGGAAGTGGTTAATTAGGAAGCTAACCTTTCATGCCATACTATTTTCTCAATCAAAATCTTCTCAAAGCTGGCCATTATCAATGATATGAATGAGAAGACAAAATGCTACTGGAAAACAAATATACTCTTTGTTATACTACTTTTCTCTTCACAAATTCCATTCTTTCAGCACACTCTTTTTTTCCTCCTCCTAATGCATTTCTCTCTCTCCATTCTTTCTTACTAATCTGTAGACTTTCTCCTAATGGAAAACCACTTAAATATGAGCCAGCAGGATGCTGCAGCTGACAAAAAAGCCAATACAGTCCTAAGCTGCATTAATAGTGGGATAGAATCAAGATCACATGAAGTGTTATACCACTTTATAATGCCTTGGTAAGACCTCACTTGGAATACAGCATCCAGTTTTGGTTGCTATAATATAAAAAAGACATTGAAACTCTAGAAAGACTGCAGAGAAGAGCAACAAAAATGATTAAGGGACTGGAGGTTAAAAAATACAAAGAACGGTTGCAGAAATTGGGTATATCTAGTTTAATGAAAAGAAAAACCAGAGGTGGCATGATAGCAGTGTTCCAATATCTAAGGAGCTGCCATAAAGAAGAGGAGGTCAACGTATTTTCCAAAGCACCCGAAAGCAGGTCAAGAAGCAATGGATGGAATTACTCAAGGAGAGAACCAACCTAGAACCAAGGACAAATTTTCTGACAGTTAGAACAATTAATCAGTGGAACAACTTACTTCCAGAAGTTGTGGAGTCCAACACTGGAGGTTTTTAAGAACATATTGGGCAACCATTTGTCTGAAATTGTATAAAGTTTCCTGCTTCTAATCTAACCCCCTAAGACTTCCAAGGTCCCTTCCGATTCTGTTATTCTGTTCTTTTATGTGGAAGACAGACTGAATGTGCCACTGTGGTCCTTGGCCCTGGATCTGCCCCATAATAGCATTACTAATCACACAATATTTATTCTATAAGAGAAATGATGGCCACTCTCACAAAGTACTTTACAAGGCCTATTGTTTCAGTGCCACTTCTTAGAGTTCCTTGATCATTCTGCTCACTCTGCAGAATCAAAAAATTATGCAATTTTATGTTCCATTATTAACAAGCAATTATGAACATTTGAGTAATCGGCAGCCGGTCAACATGCCATCTAAGAAGTGGGACAAAATACAAGTTACAATTATTCAAATATATATTTTTTAAATTCCTGTGTGCAAAGTGTTTATGCTTTTTTTTGGTGGGGGGAGAGGGGGCTTAATTTAAGATGCTTGAGGACTTCTTTCACTGTCTTGCAGGCAGCGGGACCTCTACCTCTATCATTTGTTCCCATATGAAAATCCCCCAAAGATGGCAACTCTGGAACTGAGATCTCACACATCGAAATATACATATTGAATAAGGAATTTACAAAATAACTCTATTCTTGGAAATACTAAAGGTGTTGTGGTCCACCAGATTTGGACAGTAAGGAGGTTGGGGAGGAATGTGGGCCAGTCCTGGGGGAGGCTTGGATGAGGGCTCTGAGTTGGAGGCAGAGAAGGGGCCAAGGCCATCTGGTAGTTCTTTGCTGCCTCCAGAGTGTCCGGAGTCTGACATCAGTGAGGCAGAAGAATAGCGTGAGCCAGTTCTTAGTGTGTGCATGCACAGAACTGCCAGGAGACAGAAACAATTAAAGAAACAGGGTGGACTTGGGAGTAAGGCTTGGAGATGATTGGCCCCTCCCATAAAACATAAAAGAGAAGCCAACAGGACGTGCGAGCTTTTGCAGGAAGCAATTAGTTCATCTGGTCGGTAAAAGCTCTGGAAAAGCTCTGTTTGACTCTGTGCTAAGTTTGGCCTTACCTTTCATGTGGCAATTAGTTCTCTGGCAGCATTCCAAGGAAGATAAGGTGGGTGTTTGTAAACACTCCCCTGAAAGACTGTTTGAGAAGCCTTTCGGACTGGGAATGACAATAATTCACAGCCTTATGAATTGAAGAGGTTTGCCGGGACTAAGTTTGTGCTGTTTACTTTGTAAGGAAGCCTAGGTCAGAACAAAAGGAATGAAAGGGGACTGTACTTCAAATGCTGGCCAACTAATGTAAACTCTCATTCAATCCACATATCCTTCACTCAGCTGAGATTGATGGGGAAAGCCCATCCCCACAAGCAGAAAGGATGCAGTTTTCTTGATGCTCAACAAGGAGCATCAATAGTACAGTGGTTTAGTGCACCCTGTTATTAACACAGCTGCCTGCAATTTCTGCTGGTTCGAATCTCTCCAAGGCTCAAGGTTGACTCAGCCTTCCATCCTTTCTAAGGTAGGTGAAATGAGGACCCAGTTTGTGGGGGCAATAAGATGACTTTGTATAAAAAATATACAAAAGAATGAAGGCTATTGCTTAACGTATTGTAAGCCACCCTGAGTCTCCGGAGAAGGGCGGCATATAAATCAAAAATTAAAAAAAAAATTAAAAAAACAACAATAAATTTCTTCCCCCCCCCATCAACCCTCTTAACATATATATATATATATATATATATATATATATATATATATATATATATATATATATATATTGCACAGCTTACACCTGATTGAAATTTCAACATCTCACTGGGTTTGCAGCAGTCACATTGAATGTGCTGAGCTTCCCAGGAAAGTTGATTTCGTTACTACAACTTAATACGCTACCAGATGTTCGGCCCCACTGGAACTCCACACATCGGCAGTGTGACAATGTGTTTGAAAGATCCAATTTCAAAAAAAAAAAAAAAAAAAGGGGGGGGGAATTTAATTAGGCAGAAAGATATTAATTAATAACACCCAGTTGAGAAAACAGGCAGATATATCTCATACTGTCATAATATTTTTCTGACAGCGAAGAGCATATGGGCTCTACGGGGCCTTTACACTAACTACATATGAGTCAGCACGTGACATGTTTTATTCCTACATAAATAAAATAGGGCGTCTAACCTTCGTTAAAATAAATCAGAAGAGTTTAACCTTCAATAGCTGATTGCTTGTTTAGGTTGTGCTCAACCATGTGAATACTATCAATATCAATTTCTAATACAGAGTTGCCTTGTAATTACATTTTGTAATATAGTTTCTTTTTTGGCTAGACCCCTCCCCCCCCACTTATAATTTGGATAAGCAGCTTGAATCTATGGGAAAGAAATTCCCAGTGGGGAAAAGGAAAAATAGCATATATCCAAATGAGAAATAAAAAAGGGCCAAAAATGCAGTCTATTCTCTAATCATTGTCAGTTTCATATCTGTGTTCATTTTGACCAAGATTCAGGGGTGAAATCCAGCAGGTTCTGAAAGGTTCTGGAGAATCGGTAGTGGAAATTTTGAGCAGTTTGGAGAACCGGGAAATACCACCTCTGGCTGGTCCCAGGGCGGGGTGGGAATGGAGATTTTGCAATATCTTTCCCCCAGGAGTTGGCAGGGAATGGAGATTTTGCAGTATCCTTCCCCTGCCACACCTATCAAGCCATGCCCACCAAGCCACACCCACAGAACCGGTAGTAAAAAATTTGGATTTCATCACTGCCAGGATTCATGTTAATGTGAGACCCAACTACATACACATCAATACAGTATATAAGCATGCACGAGCCTTTATAAACAAGTACATTCCTGAAAAAGTTTCAAATGCTTCATAAAATCATTTAACCAAACCAATATTAAATCAGCTTGCAAGGATCAATGTCCTCAAAGTCTCTTTGATTATCAGAAGGAAAAGAACTGTTTCCTTGGTCCTTAACTGGCGACATATGGAAAGAAAAATAAATCCTGCTACCCTGTTTACTAATCATTCCTAAAAATATGTTTAAGAGCAACAGAAAGAAGAAGGAATCATGTTTACATCCCTTGAGTCTTCTCACAAGATTATGTTTAAGATCTGGCACGCTCAGCTATCGGAAAGACTGAATAGGCAACTGGGAAAATCTTCCAGAGTTTCTACTGGCTATCAATTCCAGAAGTTGAAGATCCAATGCATAGAATTAAACACTCACAAGGAAGGCTTTAGGCCAGGGGTGTCAAACTCGAGTTGTCACGGTTGCATCACATGATGTATCGGGATTTTTTTCCTCTTCACTAAACCGGGCGTGGGCAGCACGTGATGCATCCGGTCCATGGGCCGCGAGTTTGACAGCCCTGCTTTAGGTCATCAATCCCATCTTCTGCCATCAGAGCAGAAATCCAAATTAAAACATGCCAAACAAACATCTACCCAGTTTTTAACCTTAAGAAATCCAATGAAACTTGACTACACCTCAGTAGGAAACTTCACTCTAAAAGGCTTTTAAGGTTAAGATCTTTTTTAAAAAAAACATTTAGTATAAATCTGCCTTCTTTTCACTTAAGAACTTTGTTCAATTCAAGACATTATAGATTGCTTTTTCAGAGTACTATGATAGCCCCTTTTCTACCATCAGTTTTTCAAGGCTAAGCATAACAGTTCTGTTAGTGTGTCTTGATGGAAACTTGTTCCCAGTCCTCTGACAACCATTTCTCTCAATTCCTCTTACAGAATGTTTTTTTTTTTTAATATATGATACTCAGAACTGGAGATGTTATTCAAGATGAGATATAACCAATGGAAAAGAGGACAGTAACCATCTTAATTACAGTCATCCACAGATGAATGAATGAATACACACACAATCAGCCAGTCAATCAAATTTATATAGACTTTTAGCTGAAAACTGAATGAAGGCACTGCAAATGGCATGAATGCTGCAATAGAATGAACAATGCAACGAAGCTCGGTTGAAGAGCTTAACTACTCTGAAAGCGCAAATGCAATCACCTAAAGACCTATTATAGTATTTATCCTCTAAGACTGCTACTGGTAGAACTAAAAAGTAGGTCAATAGTAAAGGCCTGTGCTTCTTCACGATGGTGAGATGGCTAAGGTATTTGACAGGTCTGGAAAAAGAAAATGGAAAATCCTCCAAGATAGATGATGACTGATAGCTTAGCTCAGGGGTCAGCAACCCGTGGCTCTGGAGCCGCATGTGGCTCTTTCATCCCTCTGCTGCAGCTCCACAATTGATAGGGCTTTTGGTTAGGACAGGTAGAGGAAAAAGGATGCCGCACTAGGAGGAGATTCTATCGTGGGGGAACCGACTTGCAGTCGGTAGAGGAAAAAGGACACAGTGCTAGGAGGAGACTCTCTGGTGGGGGAACCGGACTTCCGGTCGGATCCAGAATTGAATGAGGGCTTCCAGTTAGGACCTTTCCCGCTGTTTGAGAATTTAAGGTTGCCGACCCCTGGCTTAGCTGAATTTATGTGATGCCGCCTTTGCTTAAAAATCTAGCATTAGGTGACCATCTAAAGGAAGCCAGGTGAGTTCTAGATTTCTCTGCCAATTGTGCAGAATTGAATACAACTGGAGACACAGCATTGCAGGTGCTTGGATTAAATTCTGCTGATTTGATTGAGAGTCTTATTATTATTATTATTATTTAATTGTATGGGCATTTGATCAGTATGGCCACTTTATGTGTAAAGATAGTACTAAGGAATTTTTATTATTATTATTATCTTTATTCATTAAACATGAAATTCAGTCAACTGAACATTAAAAAATGCATCACAAATACCACTGACTGGTGCTAATGGTTGATACAGGTTGCTGCCAGTGTCCTAGGTATCAACCAAGTACCTTCTTAAGATGTACAATGTTCTAAGTAGTGCAGTGTTTTGCAGTTCCGCTGGTGTTATTTCAAGAAGCTGCAATTTGTTGATGTATCATATAAAATTCTTGGACATGGTACCAAGTGCCCCGATTACAATGGGTATCACTGTTATATGTTCCATTCATTCATTCAATCATCATCATCATCATCATCATCATCATCATCATCATCATCATCATCATTTGAAAAGGAGGGGACCAATGTCTCCCATCTTTCTCTGATTTTCTTTCTGCCTAGCACTAGGCTTCAATCAGTTTTTAAGTCTTTCAAATTAATTGTATGCATCATTTAAATAAGTGGAACCCTGAGTAACACAGCTTTTGACTTAATTATTCTAAATCATTCCATAACTTTTATATAACATCATAAATGTGGTCTTTATTTGCTTCTGGGGAAACAGTTAAATTTTGCATGCATTCAGAACCAAGCAAAGTACCAAGTAATTAAAGCTTTCAGCACTTTCTGATAAGCTAAAGCGTGACACAATAATTAAGCTTTAAAAAAAATGCATTATTATTATTATTATTATTTAAAAAAGAGCTCTAAGATGTGAATGCCTATTAAGATTAGGTAAAATATTCATGTACATACAATATACGATACACTGTTTATGTATTTTTAAAATGTTAATTTTAAAAGCCTGATGAAATAAAACTTGAGAAAATACCCAGTTTAATGCTATCTATGTAGCACGGTTGATAAAAGAAAGTATTCTCCATACAATTCTTTTTTTTTCCCATTTCACTGTAGAGTTTTATTTATTCCTCTTAAATAGGAGCACCGCTAAGAGTAGAACCAAGAATTCTTTTAATACAGAGACAACATCTCCATTATTCAGGAAATTCTTTTTGTATTTTACTTTTAGCCTAAGGTGCAATGGGCAAAACTGCACCACAAAAATGTTCCAAATGTCCATTTTTTAAAGCTAGATCGCTCCCCTCCTTTCCCAGCATGGAAAATAATTGCTCCTAAAATAGACTGGCTTAGAGACCAAGAACTAGGGCATGATTTGTGGCCCTCAGACCTATGGTGGACAGTTTGGTGACTCTTAGTTCATTGTTTCCTACACCAATGACTTTTGCCCACCACACCCATCCCATATCTTGGGATTCCATACACAAAAAGAGGAGAAGGTCAAAGAACACAAGGCAGACCCAGAAGGAGATGGAGAGCGAACATCGAAGGCATACTACAATAGTTTCAAATAACAATGGTTGAGGTGCCAGAATAGTACGAACCAGAACTTTGTATCTCCCTTGACACCCGAAGGGGTTAAAGAGGAAATAAAGAAGAGGAGAATTTTGAATCCCTCACCAAATCAAACCACTGAAATGCCTTCCCATCTGTCTGAGCAAAGAACACAATTCTACAAATGGCAATGCCCTCTTTTAGAGGCAGATCATTTTGGTTACTATTAACTGAATATAAATTCATTTAATTGTTCTGACTTTGCTCTTTTGAACATTCAGCTTCTGACAGATATGTATGTATGTATGTATGAATGTGTATATATATGTGTGTGTGTGTGTGTGTGTGTGTGTGTGTGTACCGTGTTTCCCTGAAAATAATACCCTGTCTTATATTTTTTTGAACCTTGAAATAAGCACTTGGCCTTATTGCCATGCACTCAAAAGCCCGATTGGACTTATTATCAGGTAATGTCTTTTTTGGGGGGAAACAGGGTATGTATGTATGTATGTATGTATGTATGTATGTATGTATGTATGGATAGATAGATGGATGGATGTATAACATCTCTCTTTCTCTCTCATACATATAGATCAGGGGTGTCAAACTTGATTTCATTGAGGGCTACATCAGGGTTGTGTTTGATCTCAGGGGCCAAGGTAAGTGTGGTCAGTGTGGGCGTGGCCAGCTCGACATCACTCGTGTTGGGGGCACCTGTGGTGATCCAAGTGCTCTGCCAGGGAAAACTGGCTCACAAGATCTGTTTTTGGCTGCAATGGCCTCCTGCATCCCTCTGCCAGGGAAAACGGAGCTCAGGAGGGCCACTCACGGCCCTTCCGAGCTCCATTTTCACTGGCAGAGGCACTGCGGGCCATTCCTTTGCTGTTTCCAGGTGAGATCTAAGCACCCCATGGGCCGTATCCAGCCCCTGGGCCTTGAGTTTGACACCTCTGACATAGACACACACACACACACACACACACACACAACCATAGAGAGGCATGCTGAGGGAAATCTCCAACTAGAACTGGCAAATGCTTAGTCCGACAAACTGTAAAAGCTGCTTTTTGCCTATGTTGACTCTATTTCCTTCCTTTGCGCAAGTTGGCTCCAATTCAAACTCCCTTTTCCCTTTGATTAGATGTGGTAAATAAATGCCGTGATAACAATACTCTCCATGTATTTAACAACGTGCCTGTTTTCTCCTGTTTTCTCAAAATTTAGTGTCAACTTTTCAAAGGATTCTGCGGTTTGCCTCGAAGCCTTTTGCTGGCTATAAGCTATACGCTGGCCTGAATGTTTTTCATCCATACTTTTGAAGCATTAAAGCCTAAAGTCTAATATTACCTAATTCCGTTTGTGGGTTTTGTACATACATAAGGGCAATTACACGAAGTCAGCTATTTTGTTGTCATTTCATCCGAACATGCTGATGTAATGAAATCAAGGAGCAGAAAAGAAAGAATTTACTGCTGATAAACTATATGACATTGTCTGAGGTGGAGAGAGATTTGTTTTTCCCCTCATGCACAATTATGTTATCAATATCACTTTTATCATCATGGTAATTACCCATTAATCAAAGGAATATCATTGCAAAAGGTTGTTTGCTCCAACATTCATTGTAATATTAGGTTGACCTTTTGCTGCTTGCAGTGTTTTAATCGGTTGGCCATTTCCCCCCCCCCCTTTTTTTTTCTCACCAATTAGCAAAAGAGAAAAAAGCAGAGTTGTAAACACGGAAGTGGCTGGGGTGAGATGGGGAAGAAGAGTGTCATCTATTTACTGAATACTGAAAAGGTCACAACAATACAGTCTCCAGCTCTAATTCTTTGCATGTATAAGGCATTAAAATTCTGATGCCTCATTCAAGGTCATAATGAGAACATAACACAAATGCAAACCTATTATTTTGACAGTGATTGTAATGAGAATTTGAAATAATATAAACATAATGAAACTGCAAGGGCCTATGTGTTGTTCTATTTCTTCCCTTTAATGCATTTCAGAAACTCACTTTTAATTTTTCTTTTCAAGAGGAAAATGTAATTGGAATATGAGACAGCATCAGACCTGCTCCCCAAGTAATCAAGGCAGACACCAACATGGAGATAAAAGACTTAATGTCTCACAGGGGGACATGCTTGAAGAGATTTTAAGTTGTTGCTCTCTCATTTCAAGGTGGCAGGGATATCTGAAAGTTGAGTAGCCATTAAATGTTATTGAGAGGGAAAATGTCAAGTTCTGGATTGGGTGAAATGCAAAACATATTACACATATCAACATAAACGATGTTAAGGTTTAGTAGAACTTACTGGTTTGAGCAATATTAGCACATGTAGTATTAATGTATAGTATAGCATCAGTGGTGAAATTCAAAAATTTTCCCTACCGGTTCTGTGGGCGTGGCTTGGTGGGCATGGCTTGGCGGACATGGCTTGGCGGTCATGTGACTGGGTGGGTGTGGCTTGGCGGTCATGTGACTGGGTGGGTGTGGCTTGGCGGTCATGTGAAACCAACTATTACACTTTACACAAAAACAACACAAAAACTACACAACTGACTCATACACAATGCAAAAGCAGCTGGACTTCACACAAAATGGCCCATGCAACAAGCAGGAATCTCACAGAGTCACAGAGAGCTCAAAAACAAACTATCACACTTTACACAAAAATACTGGTTCGGGACATAGGTAGTAAAAAAAATGCTTTAAAAAGTAAAAAAAAAAAAAAAAGTTCCGACCATGGCACGGCATAGCTGATTGTCACAGCTGATTTTTGGAACCATTTTTAATTTTTTTTAGCATTTTTTTTACTACCTATTGCCCGAACTGGTAGTAAAAAAATGCTTTAAAAAAGTAAATTAAAAAGTTCAGACAATCAGCTGTGCCACGTAATTGTCGGAACTGTTTTTTTTTTTTTTTACTTTTTAAAGCATTTTTTTCACTACCGGTTCGGGCGAACCACCCCGAACTGGTAGCATTTCATCCCGTATAGCGTTCAGTATAACATAAGCACTAGAGGTTTTCTGAAGAAACCAGAGCAAGTGCGGAATAGGAGAGCCAGTTTGGTCTAATGCACCAGGCTCGAAAATGGGAGACTATGAGTTCAAGTCCTGTCTTAGCCATGAAAGCTGACTGGGTGACTTTGGGCTAGTCTCTCTCCCTCTCCCTCCCCCCCCCCCTCTCTCTTCAGCCCAACTTACCTCACAGGGTTGTGATTGTGGGGAAAATAGGATGAGGAAGTTGTGTCTGGATATGTTTTCTGCCTTGAGTTATTCATAAAAAATAATAAAGGTGAGATATATATATATATAAATACATTTTAAAAAAGTCAGAGTACAGACAAATCTGACTGTCAGGCCCTGAGGTGATCATTAGAATGTTTCTAGATCTCCTCAGGCCAAAATGGTAGCTTAAGGGGTTAAGGAGCAAAATATTGGCTTTATGCATCATAAAACCTTATTGGTGTAGAGGTGGGATAGAAATGGCTCCATGTGCTTAACAGTTTGACCATCTGTATCTCCCACTGCCCCTTGCCAGTGGTAACAGAAGCTGGTGCACAGAGGAATTGAAATCCAAACATCTAAAGATATATAAGTTATTTAAAGGATACCAGGTTTCCCATCCCTTGTTATAAACAATACTGAGGTAGATGAAGTGACTCTATAAAAGATGGGGTAAAAAAATAAAATAAATAAAAGGCAGTAAATAAGGAACGCAAGAAGCAGTTTTGGGAGCTTCCTCCATATTGTGTGTGTGTGTGCATTCAATTTGTTTCGTATCACATTTGTCACTGATTTCACATTTGTCACCGATTTGAACACTTTGATGCATAATTTGCAGGACTGAACTTTTCTCATAATGCAAATCTAAAAATTGCCAGGCATGGGTTTAATAAAAATTCTAACATCCAAATACTTTTATTGTTCACTGAACAGGCATCAATGTGTCTTATTTTTCCAAATTAAAAGTGAAGTGGGAAGGAGGAGCTACTGTATGACCACAATCTACCTTAATACACTGCTGTTGTACTACATTGATTGTTTTGTTTGTACTATTTATTTCAGTTACTGAATGAACTTCTATGCAATTAAAACATGGTGAGGATTTATTACTATTGGGCTCCTTGATTTGAAAAAAAAACCATAAGAAATACAGTAAGACACAGCTGATATTCACATTTGTGCAGTTAAGTGGCTTGGTTCCTTCTACATAAAGAATTTCTATTTAAATTAAGGCATGGCAGAATGACACCTTCTGTGCATTTCAGGTTATTGCATGCACTTAAGGAAAGTAAGTAAATGAAAAGCTCCATTGAACACCTGTTGGTATCATGGAAACACTGCCTGAAGATATGAAAAGAAGGGAACGACTGGTTCCATGGATGCTCTTGAACAGTTATTTCTCTTGAAATAACTCAAAACTGCAGTGCATTTGCAAAAAGCGATGTGCAAAGTGATGTACTTATCACCAGACAGATCAGCAGAAACTGTATCCACTAGAAAGCTGTTTCTTGACATACAGTATCTTCATTAAATTAGAGCAGGAGCTTCCAAACTTGACAACCTTAAGACTTGTGGACTTCAACCTCCAGAATTCCTCAGCCAGCCGTGCTGAGAATTCTGGGAATTGAAGTCCACAAGTCTTTAAGTTGCCAAGTTGGAGACCCCTGAATTAGAGAGTTCACTGTCATAAAGACTAAGTCTAATGCCATATATCAGATTGTTTGCAAAGGTACTGTTGCTTCTAAAATACTGTATATGCAAGAACTATGAGCCAAACTTTATTTTCCTATGGCTAGCTGTTCAGAGTTGTGTTTTGAGATGTCCATACATTTTTTTAAAACAAATATATAAGGATAGGTTATTCTTTGGCACGGCTGTGAATAGCGTTTCAAATATTATTGTCATAGCTGGCTAATACAACTAGCTAAACTAGTTTAACTGATTGAGACCAGTGCAAATGACAGATGGGAACATTGCTTTTCAAATCCCAGATTACATGAAATAATGTAATGTCTCAAGCATCCACAGTTGCTTATAGTCCTTCAAGATCATGGCAATTCAAAGATTTTTCAGTTTGGACTCGGGGAGTGACAAAACCTGAGAGTTCTTGCACAAAATCAGTGAAACATAAGAAGAAAACATCTCAAGGTTGTTTAAAAATATTAGAAATAATTTTTGGAAGGACTACCCAAATTACCATTTTCAAGCATTAGAGATAATACTGGGTTTCCTAACACTGTGATCAAGCCTAATCTGAGTGTTTGCATCTCTCCTTCTACATTTCATTTACTAAGACTGTATTATTATTATTATTATTCTCTTCCTTACTAGTATCTATCTCTTCCCACTTATGGCTATAACCATGTTGCTTGTATCTTTCAATTATATTGTTTTTATTTGTTTCAAAGTACGCTTTGATAGCTTATTAATAACCTTGACTATCAGTATGTGTTGTATCTCTTTATTCTTGATAAATGTATTTTATTCTCCTTATGTACACTCATATACACCACAGACAAATTCCTTGTGTGCCCAATCACACTTGGCAATAAACAATTCTAATCTAAATACAGAATCCAAATTCAACCAGTTTCTTTTCCTATTCTTTATCCTTTGTTTTCCATCTAAGCAGAAGGAGAAAAATTAGATAATTTTAAAAAAGTGAATTTTATTGTGTGAGGGGTTTTTGTTTTTGGTTTATTTATTTTTTTTGTCTTGTTTTTTAAGGTCTCCGAATACATTTCCTGAAAATGTTTTTTTTTTTTAAAAAAATAAAAAATTCCTGTTTTCTTTTTCTGCCAGCAGAGGGACCCTTAATCCTATGGGGTTCCGCAATTACCAAATTGGCACTGTTCAGCCTTGAAAAGATGACTTCTGTGCTATTTCACGACAAAAGATTGGGGGCCTGAAGAGATTATGAATTCTCAAAATGTGGTTTGTATAATCAGGCCTCAGCGACACACTGGGGTTATTTTAGAAAAAAAAAAAAGAAAAAGGGATTAGTTGCAAGACAGATGTCTCAATGAAGGGAATTTCTTTTGGCAGCTGAAAGCGTCCCATATTCCCCTCTCTGGCAGAAAACTCCTCCAAACAGTAAGAGAACAACGGAACAAATGTGGATGGATTTCTTCTGGCAAAAATCATGTGATGCGAGGTGTAAATGCGTAAAGTTGTGCATTCTCTCTGAAGTTGCCAAGCATTTTAAGGATTCTTACAGTAGGTTACGATTTACTGAGAGGGCTTATTTTGTGGCACCTGGGAAATTTGGGTGCAAGCTAATAAGCAGCACCTCTGTTGGGAGACTGATGCGGCAATTTCTAATTTAATGAGAACCTGGGGATTTTCCTCTAGGTAGAAGATGCTGGCTTTGTTATGTTTTGTGTGTTTTCAGACACGAGCAACTATCATAAGCCAAAACAGGTGTGCCATTTAGGGAAAGCAAAGAGCACATTTACCTCCTCTACTTCATATCCCGTTTGATTATCCCTTGGAATAATCTTTCCTTGTTGGCACTGGGTTGAGATGATGACTATTCAGAACAATTAAGTATGCTAGCAATAGGTGCCAGAGACACAAGCAGTTTTTAAAGGATATTTGTTCTGATGTAATTATTTTGTAAGGGATGCGGTGGATCAGTGGCTAAGACACTGAACTTGTCGATCGACAGGTCGGCAGTTCAGCGGTTCAAATCCCTAGTGTCGCGTAATGGGGTGAGCTCCCGTTACTTGTCCCAGCTTCTGCCAACCTAGCAGTTCAAAAGCATCTTTGGTGGGAAGGAAACAGCCTTCCATGTGCCTTTGGCATTTAGTCATGTCAGCCACATGACCACAGAGACATCTTCGGACAGTGCTGGCTCTTCGGCTCTGAAGCGGAGATGAGCACTGCCCCCTAGAGTCGGGAACAACTAGCACATATGTGCGAGGGGAACCTTGACTTTTACCTTATTTTGTGGCTTATTAAAAGTGATGATATTCTGACAATACATATTTCAGGTTCTCCTCACGTTCATTTTAACTCTATCCAAAATGATAGCTGTTATCATTTAAAGCCTTCCTCTGTATATAAATAGTAAGAAATCCCAAAAAGTGATTTTTCAAGAGGCAACTTCTTTCCTCAAAGACCTTTTGCTTCTCATCCAAGAAGCTTCTTCAGTTCTGAACTGAACAAGTCTAGTTACTTCTTGAAAAAGCACCTTTGGGACAACCATGAGCTGGATGACTGAGAATCTCCATAGACAATATGGAGTACCATGGGAAAATGGAGTGGCAACATTGACAATTGGACAGTATTCTTTATTTACAATTGACAGCAATGTACTGATTTTGGCTTGCAAAAGAGTTGCTTTATTAGTGAGATGGCTGGCATATAAGTTTTATAAATAAATAAAAAGTGGCATATAATAAGACAGGGAGAAATAAGTCCCAAGACATCGGTATGGCTGTGGACTTCAGGAAGCATTTCATAAGGAGCTATAGTTGTTATCTCCCAGTATTGTATCCAATATGATTACTGGACACTGATTTATGAGGGGATCAGTCTTGGTGGCTCTATTATATGAGGTGCTTTAGAAATTCTGCACAAATCCATAAGGAATGTGTTGTTCTGATGGAGGTGACCAAACTACCTTGCAATTGCGGTAGCTATAAAAGAACATAAAATAGATCTATATAGACTACGAAAAGCTGTGCCCCATAAATCTACCAAGCAAAGTAAGGACAAACATTTGATTTTGCTTTGCTTGAATGCTTCCTAACTAGAATGGCAAAATCCAAATAAATAGATATTAAGCACCATTGGGAATGAAAAGCAAGCTAGTGATATAAAGCAGTGTTGCCATGGATCTGTCTACAAGAGATGTATAAGGGCACACATGCTAGGATGAACAAAGTTTGGCTAGCAATGAGCTTTTTTTGAGAATGGAATCCAAGCCACTTTTGAAAACAAATGAAGGGATTGACTTTTTCTGTTTTCTTTTCAAACAGGAAAAATGTTCTATGCTATACACTCATAGCAGTGCTGGGATTGCCTCACATGCTAATCTTTCTTTAAAGCACTCCCTAAAATGACCATATAATGTTACGAGACTGCAGAATCAAGCATGTTATCCTTCTTCATGTGCTTTCCCTAAAGAGCCTATTGATAGAGCATGATTAACCACAAAGCGGATCCTTCTTATACAGGCAAATAACCTGCTTCATCTATGTTTACTAGTGGTTGCATATTCCTCTCTATATATCCATATCAGTGATGGGTTTCAGCAGGTTCTGACCAGTTCTGGAGAACCGGTAGTGGAAATTTTGAGTAGTTCGGAGAACTGGTATATACCACCTCTGACTGGCCCCGCCCTCATCTATTCTCTGTCTCCCAGTTTATCAGGAGGAAATGGGGATTTTGCAGTAACCTTCCCCTGGAGTGTGGAGGGAATGGAGATTTTATACAGTGGTGGGATTCAGCCAGTTCGCACCAGTTCAGGAGAACCAGTTGTTAACTTTCTGAGCAGTTTGACACACTGGTTGTTGTAAGAAATCATTAGGGCATTAAATTACCTGAATCCAACCACTGATTTTACAGTATCCTTCCCCTGCCATGCCCACCAAGCCATACCCACAGAACCGGTAGTAAAAAAATTTGAATCCCACCACTGATCCACATCTTGCCTGGTGGGGCTTTTGTTAGAATGCAGTATTGCAGGCTCACTCTGCCCGCAGCCTAGAGTTCAGTCCTGACCGGCTCAAGGTTGACTCAGCCTTCCATCTTTCCGAGATCTGTAAAATGATCGTTGGAGGCAATATGCTGACTCTATAAACCGCTTAGAGAGGGCTGCAAAGCATTATGAAGTGGTATATAAGTCTAAGTGCTATTGCTACTTCTTGGACTGACCTGTAAGATTTTCAAAAAGTGTTGCAGAATGTACAAGGCCTTCTAACTCGAACTTCTAACTATAGAAGTTCTATTACTTCTATAGAACCGGTAGTAAAACCGGCAGGAGGCTCCGCCCACTGACCCCAACATCATCAGAATGCTTCTGGGCATGCGCAGAAGGTTCTGGGCATGTGCAGAAGAGCACGCACGCAAGTGAAGCAAGCACGCGCGTGCGGCCCCATTGCAAACTGGTAGTAAAGGTATGTAGAATCCATCCCCTGGTCTGGATCAGTGGTGGTATTCAGGCGGTTCTATCCAATTTGGACGAACCGGTAGCAGCGGCTGCGGGAGGCTCCGCCCACCCACTTGGATGTCATCATGTCCCATTTTTGACGCTCTGCGTATGTGTGGAAGGCTCTGTGCATGCATGGCGGTGGTGCGTGAGCTCACATTTGTGAACCGGAAGCAAAGGTGAATACCATCCCTGGTCTGGATTCATTTCATTTCATTTCGGACCTAGAAATCTTTATCTTCCAAAAGACACCATCAGATTCATGTCCAGATATTTGATTTAAAATCTGAACCAATATCTGCTGGAAAGAAATCTGTCTTACTCCATTAAAAAGGGGGGGGTAGATTCATTCCCACCCTCCCAATCTTCCTAATTTAGGCTGTTTTTCCCTCAATGAGTCACAAATTGTGCCATCCTGATGTAAATGAATCACATGCTGAATCTCCATTCTAATGGAGACTATGCTTCAAAAGCTCAGAGCACAATAGAAAAAGCTTCTATTTTGGGGGTGGCTTTTTGGGTTTCAGAAATGTTTTATGTCACTTCCTACACTTGCTGTAAAGCTCTGGCATTATGTAAATTAACATCTTAATCCTAAATCCCAAGCAACTGTGTCATTTACATAGCACCCCAACCTTATCAAGGCACAAAAATATACACATCTCCTTTTGTTCCTTCTTGAAGGGTAACAAAGGCAAGGGGTTGGGGAGAGAAGAAGGGAAAGGACTCTATCACAAAAATAATAGCC